>CM062819.1:391255695-391700695 GCA_031772625.1 Pinus tabuliformis
TCTTGAGACTCAATATGCAACATGGAATAATTTCGGCCGTACTGAATGGACTCATGTCCTGATAATGCCATAAAGATTTCTTTTTGAAATATTGATTGAGATGAATGGGATCAACTTAAATCATTAAAGTAGCTGGTCATAAATGTTGTGCCTTTGCTTAAAGAAATATGTGTCTTCTCAATTTGTTGTTCGATAGGCTTCCTAATCTCCAATGTTTGTTAATGGGTGACAACTTTATCTTGGTAAAAAAAGAATTTATGCTTTTTTTTTTACATGTGCAGTGAACAACATGTTTCAATGTTTAAGAATGTTTTCGTTTGCTACTTAGTTGTCAGGTATAGCATAAAAAAGAAATTTATACAAAGCATATATTGATGTATCTTAGGTTGACTATTATGTTTTGGTTCATTATTATGTCCTTGTTTGCAGATCAGTATATTCAATAGATATGAAACAAAACCAAGTAACGAAATTTTTTTCATATCTATTCCTTAATGAAAGTCTACACTACCTAAATTAAAAAATTTAACCTGTTATAAGATGTGAAAAGACCATAAAATTCTTCCATGGTTTTTTTCCATGATGTTCATAATGAATATTTATTTTTTTTACCTCGTAAATGAGTGCAGAGTTGGCTTATTCTGGTTTTTAAATGCAATATAGGAACTTTAAAATATCCCATACCTCGATGTCTCACATCCCCACTCTCTCATCTCCGATATACAGGTTTATGTAGACAAAATTGAATTTCATGATAGGGAAATCAATGTATTAGGTTGCTTTCTTCATCATCACCCCCTGCTCTGGAGATGATAGAACTTCGTTTAAATGATGACTTGAATTATGACGATCCATGATATGTAAAGTTTTTGGAGGAAGTGATGTATTTGAATAAGTTTCAAAGCAAGCAAGAATATTGGTATGAGAATCTTCTTTTTAAATACACGCTTCAAAATCTTTAAACTGTTGACCAGTAAAAAGGCTTGTTGGCTTCATTTTCTTTTATTTTTTTCTTTACGAAAGGGTATGACCAATGTAGGTTGTATGGGATACGAGGATGACTTCAAATATGGATACGAGGATGTGGACACTAGTGGAATGAACTGCTTGGTCTTGGGAAACATTGAGTATGAAAGAAGATGGCAGTCTCATGAGTGGGTATGCGACATTTTGCCCCATTTTCATTTGTTTATCATTCGTTGTTTGCATTGGTTCTAATAGTCAGTTTTAATTATTTATCTTTTTGTCATTTATATCATTAAAATTCCATGTTTCCCAGGCAAGGTAACATTTTTGGTTGCTTTAGATGAGCAGCCTGTAGGATTAGGATGTTCCCAATGAGTTTTGAACATTTGTCCAATATGCCTTGTCGATTTTGGATTGTTATTACGGGTTATCGCTTTAATTGTTATCTGGTTTGAAATTTGATTAACAACAAAATTCCATGCTTTCATAGATTATTTGTATGTTAATTTTTAAAAGTATTTAAGAAATTTATCTTCAGTAGCCACACTTCAAACAATGGATTTCACACTACTAGTTTTAATGTTTTGTTATGTATTTGGTTAAAATTTCCCAAGATTTTATATCATATCTCAAGTGTCAGGTTTGGGTTATTTATTTGGTCAAAATTCCCATGATTTATATCATATCTCAACCTTTTGAAATTCATGCATTCATTCCATTCGAATGTAACACATCACGACAAGGATGGGCCCTATTAAGCCCACCAACTCTGTTACTATGCTTCATGAATCATAATTCAAATGGACTCTAAATTTGGTTCTTTTCCTTGACTAAACAGTATTAAGAAAAATCCTCTCATTCAAACTCAACCCGAAGTCATACTCAAAATTTTTGACATGTGAATAACATTGTCTCAGCAGCAAGTTTGACACCCAAGTCCTTGCAAGTCAGACAAGATTGTCCAAAAAAAAAAATTGATCATATCCTTAAATTGTTCGCCCTTGGACTCCTTCATTAAAGAAAAGATCATTATATGATCTTGATAACTGGTCTATCAAAACGTTGATGGGGCGAAATATGAGTTAAGGAGTAGAGAAAGAAATTTTCCTTGACATTGCCTAGAATATTTTGAACTTTTGGGGGCACATCACGTGACACTACCATCACCACACCAACATTTTTTGGTAAAGTTCCACTGCAAGAGGCATCCACTTATTCATGTTCCTCAACCCGTGACCGTAAAGATGATTCTTTCCCAAAAAAATTTCCTAGATGATAATGATATATAGTCCTTATCATCATAAATTATGGATTTTCTTTCTTCACACGTCCTCCAACTTCCCCTCCCAATTGTATAAATAATCAGTTTCTCTTGCATGCTTCCCTCTGATTGCAAATTTATACCCATACCTAAAATCCTCGTCTTGATCTTGGTTCTTATGCTTCTCTTCTTCTTCTAAGCTAAGAAATCAAAAAATATTACCTCCCTACCACCACAAATAGATAAACCATTTTTCCTACACTATCTTTCAAGCTCCACAAGAGGAATACTAAAAAATTCTCAAGTTGTTGCTCCCTCTCCAATCACCATAGAAACATATTGATTTGGACTAGATCCATCTGTTATGTCCGTAAGATTTGATTCAGAACTATCAAGGTCCTTCAATGGTGGGGAATCTCCACATATTGAATGAAAGGGAGGGACACCGTTATAGACATATTTGGGCACTTCAACCCCAAACTTATATGTCGATAAACTAGGACTTATCAACCCCTAAAAGAGTTGTTTCATACCCTAAAAGAACATGGTCATCTGATTACATCATTCCCCAAAAGTTCCACTTGAAAAACCATCCAGAAATGGCCTAAACTGAACCATACTAATTGCTACACTGGCCAGGTGCGATGCATACTGAGTGATACATTGCTCAGGTGCGATGCATACTGATTAGGCCTTCTATAAGGTGTGATTGGCGAGGATGGACAAATGTCCGAGACAGTTTGCTAGGTGGTTTCTCATGGAATCTTCTAGAAACTTCTCCTATGACACTTGCCTCTCTAAATTCGCCCAGGGATGAGTAAGAGATCCAAGAAATCTCCAAGTGGAACCAAATGTAACAAGTGGAATGACACTAATCAAAATCCCAGAGATGAATCACACCCTTGCACACATCTATAAATGGATCCCTCATCTAAGAGATCCAGGGGCTGGAATGTTGTGAATTGCAAGGAAGTGTTGATAGTTTGTAATTGAGGAAAGAGTATTGTATTGTTGGTGTGATCTTGCTATTTCATGAGGTGAAGAGGGCTTGATGCTGGGAGGATGATGCTGGATCAGACAACTGGATTGTAATTCTCCCTTCTATTTAATAAATTTCTTCAAGTTTTCTTCCATATGATGGTGAAATTATGAATGTTATCATTTGTGAATGCTATTATATGTTCATTATATATCTGATTCTGTAATGTGTATGTTGTAATAGATCAAGATGCTTTAACGGTTATTTGTTACTATGTTTCTACAGGTACTCTCCAAGTGGGATAAGTACGGGGAGGAGTTGCAAGCTCTATCAAAGGGGAGAGAGATCAAGCAAAGGATTAAGCAGAAGTTCTAGGTTGGTCCCATTATCTTTCTCTTATCCATTACACATAGAAGAAATTGTTGAATTGCTTTAAACTATTGTTTCTAGGGTAGCTACCAAACCTAGAGGGCTAGTCGCTCGAAAAGACACTAGTTTTCCCAGAAACAAATTGGCGACTCCACTGGGGATCATGTTGGTAACACACCATCAACTAGTGATAGAAAAGTTCATGGACAGAAGGGAAGGGTCAGGATTCCATGTAGTTATAGTGAAGGTAATCATTCCCTTCACCTTTTTCCCTTTTTGGATGAAGCCAAAAGAGTGTTGGATAACCATCTTGCTTCACGGCAGTGAATTCCATCTAGTTACAAGAAACTCTCCCTAAGTCCTTCACTAGTTGAAAACCGATTGACTTAAATCAACCGTCGGTCGAAACCACTCTCTCTGAAAGTGAATCGTATGAGTCTATACCCGATCCAAATCAATAGGTCGAGGTAACAGTTGACCCGATTTCACCTTCAGCTAATCATACCTTTCCTGAAGAGAGTGAAAATGATATCGCTCAAGTTCTTTTTGTTACTTCGGATTCTAATAAGCCTGGGTAAATCCACCTGTTCCACCAAGACAAGAGGAAAATCCTCTAGTTCTCGTAACTCAAGGGGTTAATTATCTCGTTTCTACAGTACCCCATCCAAGTAGTCTAGTCACTTCCTTTGATTGGAATCGACTGGTAGGATCCCGCCTTCCTTCTTATATGCCTTTCCAGATCATAGTACAAGTTTGTAAAATGATTGTACCTGGCACTATTATATATGAAGGTGCATTAGTGAGTATCCTTTCCTCAACTTCTTGGCAAGCGCTTGGTTCACCACCGCTTGTGCTTGTTACATAGAATCTGTTGGGTTTTAACAGAGGAACTAGTCGACCATTAGGGATCCTTCCATAATTACCTATCACTTTGGGAGGAAAAAACCGTTTATCTGAACGTGATGGTAGTCCCAGGACCTTTAGATTACAATTTACTTCTTGGGCGTGACTATGTTTATCACATGGGAGCTATTGTTTCAACACTCTTTTGAGTGATTTGTTTCTTGCATGAAGGTAGGATTGTCACCGTTGACCAGCTTTCATTTCCCCGGTCCAAATATAGCCCCTAGTCAACCATCATCCCTAAATGGTCCATTTATACCAATGGTATAATCCCCCCCATCGGTTAATTATGTGGCAACCTGTTCCACACCTACATCAACTAACGATCAATTCACTGATGCTGTACATTATGTACTAGGGGCATTGGAACCAGATCTTTCTTCATGACCACTTATGAGTTGTGATCAAGGTCTCCGAGGATGTTTGTTGTCTTGTGTCAACCTCGTTAAAATGAAAACAAGGAGTCAGAGGATAGTTCGTTTATCTTAGGTCAACCTCATTAAAAAATGAAACCAAGGGTCTCCGAGCATAGTTCCTTGTCTTGTGTTAAGCTCTTTTAAAAAATTAAACAAGGTCCCAAGTTCAAAGTCGAGTCTTTCACTTGATCTCGTAAAAGAACCTTCATTCCACCCACTTGATAGCCATGAGAAGTCTACTTAGGTGAATGTAATGAAGCTTGGGGGCATGCACCTTGTGGTAAAGATAAGTTTCCCTATAGGTTATCTGATTGGTCTTTCACACCATTCACCTTTGTCTATCTGAACGAAGCCAAAGAGGCGTTGGATAACCGTCCTGCTTCACCGCAGTGATTTCCATCTAGTTACAAGAGACTCTCCTTTTCATCATGTTGATGGCATGTAAACCAATTCAAGCATATCTTTCCATTTTAAGCTTGTAAAAAAATGAAACTGAGTCCGAGCATAGTTCCCCCATGGTTCAAGCTCGTTAAAAAATGAACCCACCTTCGGGTAATTAAGCTTTGTGATTGCCATGCTATCAGCCTTTTAGCCTTGGTTGTGTACCTCTCATCACCTCCATTTTTTTGGCCGATCATACACGCTTCCACTTGGTTGTTTACCCTTTTTTAGGAACAGTTGCGATGAGTGGTCTCATTAGCCAACGTCTTCACAGAAATCACCATGTTTTGAGAAGTTCCAAGCTTACCCGAAACTAGTTGCTACCCTAGACACCACTCATTCCTCAAAACCGAGTCTCCTTTAAACCCTTTTAAGACTCATTAAATATGAAAATATTGTCGAGCAACTAGCCTTTCCAACTCGTTAAAGTGCTTGGAAATGTCATCCCTCCTTATGTCGTTAGATCGTTTTCACCTCCAGAAAATCATTTGCTTCGTTTCATGTCGTAGATGTGGGATAGATCAAGGCCCTCCTACGACGAGTCACTTTCTAACGACATCAGCTCATTATTCAAGAAGTTGACTTAGAGACAACCCTTTCAGTGCTTTGAAGCTTGCATGCCTCAATGGCAAGTTTCTCACTTCCGGTGACAGGTTGAAATCAATGGCCTTCGACCGAAAGATTTTGCGTGGTGTTCGACATCGGATCATATATTCACACCACATGAATTGTACTGTAGTACCTTGAGGGTCATTATCATTATCGGTGATTCCTCTCGCGTCTGTTAACAGCTCACATTATTGGCTGGTAATCAGCGATGTCTTTCCATGTTCGACTTCAGAACATCTCTTCACATGGATTGACTTGTACATCAGGCGAAGATTGAACGAGTTTGAAGACCCTGGATCTAGTTTCATCCATCCGGGCTGCGATATATTCAGGGATATAAAAACATCAAATGTACAAAGACGCTGCATAGATGGTCATCCGAACCAAGGATGATGACTCTACATCTGAAGAAGCATCAGTCCGCATCTGCCGACGACTATCTGATCTATGTACATGAAATGAATTTATAAAGTTGAGCATGGGAATGCCCGCCTCAGCTAGATCATGAAAATTATATTATGATGATGTATTGTATTGTATCTTATACAGGTCACCTTCCAGTTTGAAACCTCGGATCCTCATGATAAAGCATTTCACTCGACATCAATATTTACGACTTCATGCTTTAGGGGGCAACTATTATAGACATATTTGGGAACATCAACCCCAAACTTATATGTCAATAAAATAGAGCTCATCAACCCCTAAAAGAGTTGTTTCATGCCCTAAAAGAACATGGTCATCTGATTACATCATTCCCCAAAAGTTCCACCTGAGAAACCATCTAGAATTGGCCTAAACTGAACCATACTGACTGCTACACTAGCCAGGTGCGATGCATACTGAGTGATACACTACTCAGGTGCGATGCATACTAATTAGGCCTTCTATAGGGTGTGATGGGTGAGGATGGAAAAATGTCCGGGACAGTTTGCTAAGTGGATTCTCATAGAATCTTCTAGAAACTTCCCCTCTGCCACTTGCCTCTCTGAATTTGCCCAAGGATGAGTAAGGGATCTAAACTTCAGTTATCTCTTCTCTTGTGGAACCAAATGTAACAAGTGGAATGACACCAATAAAAACCCCAAAGATGACTCACCCCCTGCACACATCTATAAATGGATCCCTCATCTAAGAGATCTAGAGGCTGGAATATTGTGAATTGCAAGGAAGTGTTGATAGTTTGTAATTGAGGAAAGAGAATTTTATTGTTGGTGTGATCTTGCTATTTCATGAGGTGAAGAGGGCTTGATGCTGGGAGGATGATGCCAGATCAGACAAGTTGGTTATAATTCTCCCCTTCTATTTAATAAAGTTCTTCAAGTTTTCTTCCATATGATGGTGCAATTGTGAATGTTATCATTTGTGAATGCTATTATATGTTCATTATATATCTGATTCTGTAATGCTTATGTTGTAATAGATCAAGATGATTTAACGGTTCTTTGTTACTGTGTTTCTACAGGTACTCTCCAAGCGGGATAAGTACAGGGAGGAGTTGCAAGCTCTGTCAAAGGGGAAAGAGATCAAGCAAAGGATTAAGTGGAAGTTCCAAGTTGGTCCCATTATCTTTCTCTTATCCATTACACATAGAAGAAATCGTTGAATTGCTTTAAATTGTTGTTTCTAGGGTAGTTTCCAAACCTAGAGGGCTAGTCTCTCGAAAAGACACTAGTTTTCCCAAAAACAAATTGGTGACTCCAATCAATGGAGGCTGATCTAGGTTATGTGATTGGTCTTTCACACCGTTCACCTTTGTCTATCTGAATGAAGCCAAAGAGGCGTTGGATAACCATCCTGCTTCACCGCAGTGATTTCCATTTGGTTACAAGAGACTCTCCTTTTCATCATGCTGGGGGCATGTAAACCAATTCAAGCATATCTTTCCATTTTAAGCTTGTAAAAAAATGAAACTGAGCCCGAGCATAGTTCCCCCATGGTTCAAGCTCGTAAAAAAAGAACCCACCTTTGGGTAATTAACCTTTGTGATTGCCATGCTATCAGCCTTTTGAGCCTTGGTTGTGTACCTCTCATCACCTCCATTCTTTTGGCTGATCATATGCTTCCACTTGGTTGTTTACCCTTTTCTAGGAACAGTTGCGATGATTGGTCTCATTAGCCAACCTCTTCACAGAAATCACCATGTTTTGAGAAGTTCCAAGCTTACTCGAAACCAGTTGCTACCCTAGACACCACTCGTTCCTCAAAACCGAGTCTCCTTTAAACCCTTTTCAGACTCATTAAATATGAAAAGATTGTCGAGCAACTGGCCTTTCCAGCTCGTTAAAGTGCTTGGAAATGTCATCCCTCCTATATGATTTTAATATTTTTCGGACCTGAGGGATTATCTCACGAAAAAGTTCGAGCACTTGTCTTTTTCAGCTCGTTAAAGTGATCGGAAAAGTCATCCCTTTTGTATTATTTTAATCTTTTTCGGACCTAAGGGATTATTTTACGAAAAAGAACTTCTGGAGTTTCCTTTTCGTCCCTTTTCAAACTCTCTAAACATGAAAAGGAACGAGTTATCCTTGTCATTAAACTCGTTAAAACAATAGCGACAAACTTGTCCATTCTAGACAAGACCGAGTTTCACTATCGCTAGACTCATTAAAACATAGCAATAGGTTTGCTCAAAGGGAAAATTATAGAACAGGAATATGTTATCCTCCTCAAGCTTGACAAAAATAAAGAGGTACTAGCCAGCAATGACTAGAGAAAAAGGGAAGAAAACTTGAAGAATTTATGGTAGCAAGTCGCTCTTGAACATGACACTTTCACTTCATCACCATGATTGAGTTGGGTTGGGTTATTCCGTTCACCGGTCATCTCACCATCAGTCTTTCATACCATCCATCTTTTGGGGTTAATGCTACCAATTCATCTTAGTGTCGCTGACATGTTCAAGAGAAGTCATTCAGTCGAGAAACCACCACCCAGTTAATGTCTCATCCACTGCAATACCTTCAACCTTCATTTTTCATGACCGCCATTCCTGAACCTTGTGTCGTCAGATCGTTTTCACCTCCAGAAAATCATTTGCTTCGTTTCATGTCGTAGATGTGGGATACATCAAGGCCCTCCTACGACGAGTCACTTCTTGTCGACATCAGCTCATTATCCAAGAAGTTGACTTAGAAACAACCCTTTCAGTGCTTTGAAGCTTGCATGCCTCAATGGCAAGTTTCTCACTTCCGATGACGGGTTGACATCAATGGCCTTCGACCAAAATATTTTTCCTGGTATTCGACATCGGATCATATATTCACACCACGTGAATTGTACTGTAGTACCTTGAGGGCCATTATCATTATCGGTGATTCCTCTCGTGTCTATTTACAGCTCATATTATTGGTTGGTAATCAGGTGATGTATTTCCATGTTCAACTTCAGAACATCTCTTCACATGGATTGACTTGTACATCGGGCAAAGATTGAACGATTTTGAAGACCCCGAATCTAGTTTCATCCATCCGGGTTTGATATATTCAGGGATATAAAAACATCAAATGTACAAAGACGCTGCACAGATGGTCATTCGAACCAAGGATGATGACTCTACATCTGAAGAAGCATCAGTCTGCATCTGCCGACGACTATCTGATCTATGTACATGAAATGAATTTATAAAGCTGAGCATGGGAATGCCCGCCTTAGCTAGATCATGAAAATTATATTATGATGATGTATTGTATTGTATCTTATACAGGTCACCTTCCAGTTCGAAACCTTGGATCCTCATGATAAAGCATTTCACCCGACATCAAGATTTACGACTTCATGCTTTAGGGGGCAACTGTTATAGACATATTTGGGCACTTCAACCCCAAACTTATATGTCGATAAACTAGGGCTCATCAACCCCTAAAAGAGTTGTTTCATACCCTAAAAGAACATGGTCATTTGATTACATCATTCCCCAAAAGTCCACCTAAAAAAACCATCCAGAAATGGCCTAAACTGAACCATACTGACTACTACACTGGCTAGGTGCGATGCATACTGAGTGATACACTACTCAGGTGCAATGCATACTGATTAGGCCTTCTATAGGGTGTGATGGGTGAGGATGGACAAATGTCTGAGACAGTTTGCTAGGTGGTTGCTCATGGAATCTTCTAGAAACTTCTCCTATGACACTTGCCTCTCTGAATTCACCCAGGGATGAGTAAGAGATACAAGAAATATCCAAGTGGAACCAGATGTAACAAGTGGAATGACAGTAATCAAAACCCCAAAGATGACTCACACCCTTTCACACATCTATAAATGGATCCCTCATCTAAGAGATCCATAGGCTGGAATGTTGTCAATTGCAAGGAAGTGCTAATATCTTGTAATTGAGGAAAGAGCATTGTATTGTTGGTGTGATTTTTCTATTTCATGAGGTGAAGAGGGCTTGATGTTGGGAGGATGATGCTGGATCAGACAAGTGGGTTGTAATTCTCCCTTCTATTTAATAAAGTTCTTCAAGTTTTCTTCCATATGATGGTGCAATTGTGAATGCTTTTATATGTTCATTATATATCTGATTTTGTAATGTGTATGTTGTAATAGATCAAAATGCTTTGATGGTTCTTTGTTATTGTGTTTCTACAGGTACTCTCCAAGCGGGATAAGTACGGGAGGAGTTGCAAGCTCTGTCAAAAGGGAGAGAGATCAAGCAAAGGATTAAGCGAAGTTCTAGGTTGGTCCCATTATCTTTCTCTTATCCATTACACATAGAAGAAATCGTTGAATTGCTTTAAACTGTTGTTTCTAGGGTAGCTACCAAACCTAGAGGGCTAGTCGCTCGACAAGACACTAGTTTTCCCAGAAACAGACACCTGAATTTCCAAACCAAAGAAAGGTAGCTCTCTGTCCATTCACATAAGCATATGAAAGGAGAAACTAGTCTGACCAAACCTGGAGAACTTTCATCACTCTCTCCTGCAAGGACACCATAATATAAATGTAAAAAAATTCACAAAAAGATCCACACAGTCATTACACTAATTATGATATTTTTTTTACGAGTAAAAATTACCAACCGCCTTGCTAATTGATGACCAATAAGGGGATTGATCTTAATACATGATATATTTTCATCATTACTATCCTCAACATGTTCTATTATTTAGAGTGAGATTTCGTGAATTGGTAGGCGTGTTTTTCCACATTTCTGTTTTCATATCCCACACAATTGGAATCCTGCTACCTTTGGCCTCCTCTACTTCCCTAGTCTACATGTGTTAAGGAGGGTACAAAACGCTAATGATATGTTCTTTTGCCATAAGTTCTTCTCATTTTTTGGATGAATTCTGTGGAAATTTTATTCATGCCAATTATGTGGCAGGAATAATGTTCCATTATTCTTTTTTATCATCTCTTGTTTATGATTTAGCATGCTTCTATTGTACTAGTTCGTTACAACTATGTCATGTAAAGATCAAGTTGAGTGGGTTTTACATTTGATTTCCATTGTAGTCAACAATTGAATATATAAGTTTCATGTTAGGTTGAATGATGGGACAACACACTTTGATTTCCACTAGTGCTCTCTTTTTCATATACTATCACAAGTGCACAAATACAAACTCACTTTTATTTTTACCTGGATAAGCAAATGATGGAAACTTTGTATTTTGTAATGACAAAGATAACTATGTATTGGAGCTAGACCTTGAGCCCTTCAATTCATCCTTTCCTTACCCAACACGACCATCTCCTATTGGTAACGGAGTTCAATTTCTGAACCAACATTTGTCTTCAATACTATTTCATGATAAAGAAAGGACACAACCATTGTTGGATTTCCTTTGAGCACACAAAAACCAAAGTCATGTCATTTTTCTTTCCTTGGTTAATATATTGCATCATTATGTTTGATAGTTAATTCATTATTATTCTATGCTAATAAATATCTATCAAATAGCATAGAAGGATGACCTGGATGTTTTAGAGATATATAATATGAATTAATTAAAAATTCACAGGGTTATTTCGATTCTCATCTTTCTATTTCACTTCTTTAGAGAAAACTATATATTCAAATACCAACTCAACTCAAACCAAACTAAAATAGAGAATCCTAGTTATGAAGATGTTTCTCTCTCCATACCTTATAATGACATTATTTTTTTGAATTATACTTGAAGTTCACTGATAATAACCTGGATTTATATATTTCTTTTAGCACCAAATTGAAATCATGGTAAAAATACAAATATCCCATTAAATATGACCTAAAGATGATTCAAAGAATATCACCTTTAGTCTGAGCATGTGGCAGAGTAATTTCTGAGGTGTGAAGTTTTATTAGAGGCATTGTTTGTTTATTTGTTTTGGTAGAAAATTGTTTTCTCTTGCTTTTATGTGACTTTCAATTTATCATATCTAGCATGTTGAGAAATGGGAAAGAATAATGTGTGACATTTATCTTGCAGAAATTGATGTTGAATGAAAGGATATAGAGTTTAACCAAGCTACAATCCGCTTTGTAAAGGTAGAGGGACATATAAAAACTTACCTAAGAATACACCATATACATAGTTTGAATATAAGTAATATATGGCTTTTCCGTTTGCAGATATGTTCTTTTTTCTATCCAATATATCACAACAAGACGAATATTGATATTGTAGAAATATGAATTAATATGTTACCAAAACAAATTATATTCAAATTTTATACATATAAAAGATAAAAACAAATGTCAATTCCTTCATTTGATTGTTACTTGACTCTAGTGTGGGTAGGTTACATGAAATGTGATTGGAAAAAGGATGGGGAGACAATATAGAGATCATGTCTTGGATATGATTCATTTGTTGTTGGAGATCCTTCAGGCACTTCAACCATCGACTTTGGAAATGTTTCTAGTAAGTATTCCTATGGTTTTTAATGTTGTGATTCTTTCACCTCATGGTTATTTGGGCAAGCAAATGTTTTAGGAATGCGTGATAAGATATCGATGGATAGGTAAACAATTTTTTTTATAATTGCAATGTCCATTCCATGATATCCTCTCTTTATTGTTTGATTGTATTTTGAATATTTATTTTGATTTTTCTTTACATTTTAACTATGAAATTGAAAGTACTTGGTATTATGTCTGTTTAAACAACAACCAAATCTTGAAGATGAAATTAATATTACATGATATTGATTGAAATCCTTTTAACTGTTTTGTATTGAATGATTTTCATGATTATTAGAAAAGTTTACTTTCATGTTGTTATTTGAGAACATGTTTTTTATATACTTGACCATTTTTTCCACCTTATCTTTCTTATTTATATTCTACCTTGGTTTGATCAGTTTTCCACATTTCATATTATCCTGAAGATGAACCATAGTTGGGGGTTCAAAACGTCAATTATATAACTAACATTATGCAATGGATCCAGAAAACTATTTGAAACAAAATCATCACTCTTCGAGCCATCAGACACCCAAGCTGGACATGTACAAATTTGATGGCTCTAACCCTGCAGTATGGGTAGCACAAATGGAACAGTATTTCTCCCTTAATGATATCTAGGAAGATGGAACTAAACTACATGTGGGAGCACTTTACTTGGACCAAGAGAGATGGTAGTAGTGGCAGTGGCATTGGAAATGTTATCCAGGAAAAGCAAATTGGAACATGTTCTCAAAATCCATATGTGATCGCTTTGACCGAGAATCTAATTTTTTGGGTCATCTCACTAAGTTCTGACAAACAGGTATAGTAAAGGACTACATTGCAGCCTTTCAACAATTGGCCATTAGAACCTATGGCGTAGGAGATAAATTTTACTTGGAATGTTTCATCTATGGCATAAATGAAGCCATCCAAGCCCATATCCAGATGCATCACCTAGTTACTTGGTTGAATGCATGTCGCATGGCCTTAGATGTGGAAATCACCTTAAATTCCCAGTCCAATCGTCCAAATTTCATCGCCAAGGCACGTCCCACCCAAGCTCAAGGCCCCACCCAAACACTTAAGGTTCAAAAGGTGTCACCAGAGGAAATAGCCAAAATAAGGAAACAAAGATTGTGCTACTACTCCGGTGACAATTACTCCCCCGAACATAAATGCAAGGAACCAAAATTCTTTCAAATTGAAGATACTCATAACAACTCAACAGATGAAGCTCCATCCCTTGAGGTGCCTGAGGAAGAAGTAGGTGAAACCAAAACCAACAATGATCTCACAGCTATGCCAGATGAGCCAGTTATATCACTACATTCCTTGGTTGGCATTTCTTCGCCTCAAACTCTCAAAATCTGAGGCTTTATTAAACATCAGCCAATAGTGGTATTGAATAGGGCAGTAAATATGTTAATTCTCTTCAACTTGATAATTGATTGTGTTATATTGTTCCTTATTAGCTTTGTTTCTTATTATTACAGTGTGAGATACATCAAACAGATACCAAAACAATAAGAACAGTGACTGAATATAGGCTGCAAGACAGGTCCAAAACCCCTCCTCTTGAGGAGAAAACCCTTAAATATCTTCTCTTCTTATAGATTCTTCAATTAACGAATACCATGACCTAGTGACTCAGACAAATACCCTCCAAGATCAAGATCAACTCGACCTCCTGCTGCAATGACTTCGACCTCCCACTATAGATCTGAAATTCTGTCTCTCAACAACTGTTATTGCTCCTCTTAGAGACTTTGATCTCCCTCGAATAGCCTTCTCTTCCCTTCACTTGCCTTTCCTTGAGACTTAGGGCTAATGAGATGCCCTAAGTGACCTTCGCTTGCCTTTCCTTCTCTCTTTCCTTCAAGATCGAACCAAAGATAGTCCCAGCGCAAAAACCCTAACTTCGACTTTCACAAGAGAGAGAGAACTAGCCCAAGCACTTCGACTTCTTCGACTTCCTCTTCATACCTTCTTCTTTGACCTTTCTTCTTCCTCTTCTTCACATAGAATGAGATGAGTGAGTGTGTCTAATGGAGGATGAGTTCCTCTCTATATATATAGGCTCTTCCAAGGGTAAACATGGCTCTCCATGTAGACCGACTTGACATCTCCTTAAACGGACTTGATCTTGGAGGTATTTCGACACTTTAAAGAAATATTTTTTCTTTACAAGATACAATGTGCCCGTAGGGTCTTTAATTTATGGAAATGACTCTTTAACCTAGGAAAAACCCTAGACGCACTCAATGGGTGCTTGACCTATAAAAATAAAAGAACTTGAGCATGAAACCCATGCTCCAATAATAATTTCTTTTCATTTTATTATTTAAAAGAGTACATTTCATACTTATGATGACCGAACCTATTTACACATTTTTCAACACTCCTTCTTAACTAGGGAGGTATACATAAGAGGTACATGGTCATTCTCAATCTGAATAGATCTCATAAAAAGGGTCAGATTGGTAACCCATTTGTCTAGAATCATATCAACCAGCATTGTTACATAGCAAGGCCTTGACTAACATCTCTATCCACATGATCAGAGAAAAATGTTAGCAAGACCAATTATTCATATACACCATAATCATTGTCTCTCAAGGTACAAACTCCACTTGGTGTTCATAGAGTATGACCTTCCTTTGGACTATTTTTATCTTAGATAGCTAGTCCTCAAAGAATATTGGTCCACAACTACTCTTGTCTTGAATTCCCTACCACATTCTCAAAGAGTATCGAATGTCAGATGGCTACCCAATCCTCCATTCTTTCTTCCCAATTGAAGACAAGGATGTAGTGTCTATCTCTCCCTCTCAATTAGGTAAGATACATCAACCAAACCAAGCTTGTCGCTTAAATATACAAGCTTCTTGTTTGGAAGTGATTTCATCAATATTTCAGTTACCTTCTCATCAGGAGATGTATTGTAGCTACAACACACCATTTTATACTAGCTCTCAGATATAGTGATACTTGTTGTTTATATGTTTTTTCTTTCCATGAAACATTGGATATTCAGACAAACATATACAACTAGTGTTATCACAAAGTATCACTGTAGGGTTCATCCTTCCTTCAAATAGATCATATAATAGCTTCCTTAACCATATTTCTTCTTTGCTTACTTCACAGGCTGCAACATGTTCAGCTTCAACACTACTCAAAGCAATTGAGTCTTGATTTCTTCTCATCCATGAGACCATGAAGGATCCCAAACTAAAACATCCTCCCGTAGCACTCCTTCCATCTTGCTCACTGCCTCCCCAATCAGAATATGTATATCCAATTAATTGGAAATCATTCCTTCTATCATACTTTAGATAGTAGTGGATGGTTCCTTATAGACATCTCAGAATATGTTTTGTTTCTACCCAATGATCATGCTTTGGCTCCACTTGGAATTGACTAAGAACATTTACTACAAAGCAGAGGTCTGGTTGAGTATTCACCAAGTATATCAATGACCCAATGAGTTTCCTATACTTTGAAGGATCCACGGGGCTAGATTCGGAACTCCTTAGTCTCTTCAAGTTTGTGATCATCAGAGTAGTCGTAGGTTTGTATTCCACCATGTGATACCTTTTAAGTATCTCAATCACATACTTTCCTTGACCCAAATAAACTTCATTATGTCCTTACCAAACTTCTAGTCCCAAATAGTAATGCATCAACCCAAGATCCTTCATGTCAAACTCTACTGCTAGTTGCTTCTTACATTCTTCAATTTGACCTTCTACACCTGTCAAGAGAAGATCATATACATATAGAAGAATTCTTACAAGTTCACCATCTACAACCTTAATGTAAAGGTTTGAATCAACAGAGATTTTTGTGAAGCCTATTCTTTGAAGTTATTCATCCATTCTAGCATACCATTCCCTTGGTGCTTGCTTAAGGCCATATAAATCTTTCTTTAGTCTGCAGACATATGCCTTTCTATATTTAACTTTGAATCCCAAGGGTTTCTCTATGTATACTTATTCATCTATTGTGACATTCATAAACGCAGACTAATGATCAAATGGTTATATATCTTGTTGTTGGAGCAAATGTCTCTTCATAGTCGATGCCTTCAAGTTGAGAGAAGCCTCTATGCACAAATCTTGCTTTGTACTTATTTATACTTCCATCAGTTGCATGTTTGATCTTCTAGATCCACTTGGAAGTAACCACAAATTTGTCTTCGGGCCTAGGTACGATCTCCCAGACTCCATTCTTCATTATAGATTGATACTCTTCATTCATGGAATCCTTCCATTCTTGATTATTTACAGCCTCTTCAAAGGAGGATGGTTCTGCTTCTATCAATTTTGTCATGTATGTAGCATTTCCATAATATCTCTTGGGTTTCTTGCTTTATCTAAATGAGCTTGTCATTTCTCCATGACCTTCTACATCAAGTAGTGTAGATTTCAACCAATTAGGTATTTTCCTTGTTTCAGGGATGACCACAGGTTGAACATGTTCACCCTGACCTTCTTCTCCATGGTGTGATTCTTCTTTCCCTTGGTCAACCCTCCTCAAATATCAAAGTTCTTCATCACCAAACTCTATGGAAAGTTCCTTTGATTTCTTGAATGTTATGCTCTCATCAAATATGACATCACAACTAACTTATATGTGATTTCCATCTTTCATGTAGATCCTATAAGCTTTTGATGAGTTGTTATACGCAACAAATTTTCCCTTCATTCTAGAAGGATCCAACTTCTTTCTTTTGTCCTTTGGTATATGGATATATACATGACACCCAAAGATTCAGAGATGATATAGAGATGGCTTCTTTCTAGTGAACACTTCTTATAGAGTTTTGTTGTCTAGAGATCTGTGGGGACTTTAGTTTTGAATGTAGACAGTTGTTTTCATGGCTTCTCCCCACAGAAAATTCGATAGATGTTGATCATGTAACATTTCTTTTACACTTTCTTCAATGGATCTATTTTTCTTTCTGCAACTCCATTTTTTTCAGGATTATATGGGACTATCATCTCCCTCTTAATCCTAGACTCCTTACAGAATGCTATGATCTCCTTGGGTGTATATTCTCCTCCATTATTATATCTTAGTATCTTGATTCTTCTTTATGTAAGGTTCTCCACTTCATCTTTGGATTCCTGAAATGTTGTAAATACTTTGTCCTTGGTTTTCATTAAGTAAACCCAGGTCTTTCTTGAATGATCATCTATAAATGTGACATAATATAGATGACCTCCAAGTGATTTAGGAGTCATAGGACCGCATACATCATAGTGAATGAGATCCAAGATCTCTTTTGACCGTGAAGCACTACTTCCAATTGGTCTCTTGGTATTCTTACCCTATGCACATCCCTTACAAACGCCTTCATGATCCACCTTTAGATTAGGAATTCCATCTACTATGGAACTTATATTTGGAAGGATTTTGAAATGTAGGTGACCAAATCTTTGATGCCAAAGTTCACATGGGCTAATTTCAATGTGAACTAGGGCTTGGGCCACAGGAGATATCAGTATGTAGATTCTTCCTTCTTGAATTCAAATAAATTTGGCTTGATCTATACTTAAGTATTTTCCCCAAACAATGACCTTTCCATCAATGAAGGCAATTCTATCACCCTTATCTTCTATACTTGAAATATAAAGTAAATTCTTATGCAAACCTAGAACAAATAGAATGTTGTTGAGGTGAATGTTGCTTCCATCTTCCAGCTTGATGGAGGTTGATCCAATACCTTTCACAGAATAGCTCTTGTTGTCTCCAAGTTCCACTAAATAACCATATTTTCCTTTTGATAAGTTCTTCAATCAATTGGAAAGGCCAATCATGTGCCTTGATGCGCCACTGTCAATTACCCAAACATCTTGATCTTGAAATGTGCCAAAGAGAGCCGAGAAGAGGCCTTCATCCCTTTCTTTGATTGATACATTCTTTGTAGAAAATAATAAATTCCATGCTTCCTTAATACCTTTCTTGAGATGGCTCGCAATCTTCTTGATGAACTTCTTCACTGTAGAGGAGATCTTCATTATTCCCTTAGATAACCTTAGCTTTGATACCATGTTGAGAATTCAATAGGGCAGTAAATATGTTAATTCTCTTCAACTTGATAACTGTTTGTGTTACCTTTTTCCTTATTAGTTTTGTTCCTTATTATTACAGTGTGAGGTACATCAAACAAATATTAAAACAATAAGAATTGTGGGACAAAATATAGGCTGCAAGCTAGGGACAAAACCCCTCCTCTAGAGGGAAAAACCCTTAAATATCTTCTCTTCTTATAGATTCTTCAATAGAAAAATACCATGACCTAGTGACTCAGAAAAATACCCTCCAAGATCAAGATCAACTCAGCCTCCTATTGCAATGACTTTGACCTCCCAGTGTAGATCTGAAATTCTATCTCCCAGCAACTATTGTTGCTCCTCTTAGAGACTTCAATCTCCCTTGAATAACCTTCTCTTCCCTTCACTTTCCTTTCCTTGAGACTTAGGGCTAACGAGATGCCTTAAGTGGCCTTCTCTTGCCTTTCCTTCTCTCTTTCCTTCAATATCGAACCAAAGATAGTCTCAGCTCAGAAACCCTAACTTCGACTTTCCAAAGAGAGAGAGAACTGGTCCAAGAACTTTGACTTCCTCTTCATATCTTATTCTTAAACCTTATTCTTTCTTTTCTTCGTATAGAATGAGATGAGTGAGTGTGTCTAATGGAGGAAAAGTTCCTCTCTATATATAGGCTCTTCCAAAGGTAGACATGGCTCTCCATGTAGGCTGACTTGATCTTAGAGATATTTCGACACTTTAAAGGCAAAATATGTGTTTTCTTTACAAGATACAATGTGCCCATAGGGTCTTTAATATATGACAATGACTCTTTAAACTAGGTCAAACCTAGAAGCACGCAATAGGTGCTTGACCTATAAAAATAAAAGAACTTGAGCATGAAACCCATGCTCCAATAATAATTCCTTTGCATTTTATTATTTACAAGAGTACATTTGATACTTATGAAGACCGAACCTAGTTACACGTTTTTCAATAGGCAGCACTCATAACTTTATCCATAAGAGAGTTGCAGAAGTTGTTCATTGCTTTGTATGGGCAGTATCTAATTTCCAAGTCCTTATCATTGATGGGGGGACCATGAAATGTGAAGGTCGTTGTGAAAATATTAAGCTTCAGATGGGAGACTACCACCTAAAGACCCACATGTTTGCCATTGAAATGGGTGGTTGTGACATTGTCCTTGGTGTTGAATGGCTTCGCACACTGGGCCCTATCACAATGGATTTCTAGGAGTTATATATGAGATTTAAGCAAAACAACCACATTCATACATTGAGGGGACTCCAGGAAGGTGCTCCTACTATCATCAGCTCACATTGAATGGAGAAGATTTTTAAAAAGGGCCATCATGGAGTAGTAGCCCAATTTAATTCCATCCAAGCCATTGAATCCACTACTCCTCATATTCATCCTAAGATGCAATAGGTATTAGATTGCCACCAGCGGGTCTTTGACAAACCTAAAGAGCTTCCACCCTCTAGGGGTGAACATGATCATAACATCCCTTTGGTCCCAAGTGTCCAGCCGCCTAATGTCTGCCCATATCAATATCCTTTTTCCCAAAAGAATGAAATTGAAAAAATCATAAAGGAACTCCTCAAAGTTGGTGTTATTCATCCCAGCATCAGCCCTTATTCATCTCTAGTGGTCATGGTTCTAAAGAAAGATAGAGAATGGCACATGTGTCCGGACTTTCGGGCCCTTAACAAGCTCACTATCAAGGACACATTTCCTATTCTGATTGTTAATGATTTGTTTGATGAACTACATGGTGATAAATTCTTTACCAAGCTAGACCTTCACTCAGGCTATCACCAAATACGCATGAAGGAAGTAGACATTCCCAAGACTGCCTTCCAAACTCATGAAGGCCATTATGAATTCTTGGTCATGCCATTTGGTCTTTGTAATTCTCCATCTACTTTTCAAAGCCTCATGAACCACCTTCTGAAACCATATCTCTAAAAATTTGTCTTGGTCTTCTTCGATGACATTCTCATCTACAGCATAACCTGGAACAAGCATCTTTAGCATGTAGACCAGATATTGCAACTGCTCCAAGATCACATATTATTTGTCAAATTATCCAAGTTCTCCTTTGGCATGGAAGAAGTAGAGTACTTGGGACACATTGTGGGTCATGAAGGAGTGAGGGTTGATCCGAAAAATATTCGAGAAATGCAAGATTGGCCCCAACCAAAAAATTGAAGAGCTTGAGGGGATTCTTGGGTCTCACTGGCTACTATCACAAATGTGTCTGCAATTATGGATGCATTTCTAGACCCCTCACTAATATTCTCACGAAAAAATCATTTCTTTGGATTGATGCAGCTTATCAAACCTTCTTGGCTCTCAAATAGGTCATGTGTTCCACTGTTGTATTGGCCTTACTTGATTTCACAAAATAGTTTGTGATTGAATGTGATGCTTCAGGTACGTGTATTGGCATTGTATTAATGCAAGAACGTAGACCATTGGCTTTCACTAGTCAACAACTTAGTGGAAAACATTAGGTTCAATCTACTTATGAGAAATAAATGATGGCCATCTTACATGCAGTAGACACCTAGAGAGCATACTTATTAGGATGATGTTTCCTAATCCTCATGGACCATCATAGCCTAAAATATTTTATACAACAACGTTTGTCATCACCACAACAAAATAAATGGCTTGCCAAAATGTTAGGATATGATTGTGATATAATTTACAAGAAGGGGCATGACAATGTAGTGGTTGATGCCTTATCGTGCCAATTTGAGGATGAGATCACCCTTCTATCACTCTCTCTACCCATACTAGATTGGATTGAAGAGGCCCACAATGAATGGTTCTCCCACCCCTCTCTGTCCCAACTCATTAATAACTTAAGAGAAGATCCTAATTCCTTAGAAGACTACTCTTGGAAGGATGAGATTCTTCGCTACAAGGATTGAGTAGTGCTATCCCCGACCTCCACCTCAAAACCCGCATCTTGGACGAGTTTCACTCATCTCCAATTGCAGGACATTCAGGATTTCAGAAGACTTATGCTCATGCACGTCGTTCTTTCTTTTGGACTAGCATGAAGAACGACATTCTTACTTTTGTAGCTAAATGTGATGTGTGCCAATGCAACAAAGGGGAAACAATCAAGTTACCAGGAACCTTACAACCATTGCCACTCCCTGCTTCTGTCTGGATGGATGTTTCCATGGATTTCATCACTAGTCTCCCAAAGTCAGGCAACAAATCATTCATCATGGTGGTTGTTGACAAAATTTCCAAATATGCTCATTTTTTCACTCTACCACACCCATTTACCCCCACTTTGGTGGCTCAAGTTTTCTTGGACCAGATCTTCAAACTGCATGGCATGCTGACTTCCATTGTGTTTGATTGAGACCCCACTTTCACCAGCAAATTTTGGCAGGAACTTTTCAAGCTATAGGGCACGCAACTCCAACTAATTACCACCTATCATCCCTAAACCGATGGTCAAACAAAAGTGGTCAACAAATGTTTGGAGACCTATATGAGGTGCTTCACTTTAGAAAAGCAACATCAATGGGTACAGTGGCTACCTTTAGTTGAATGGTGGTATAATACTAACTATCATGAAGCCACCAAGATGACTACATATGAGACAGTGTATGGCCAACTCCCACCTTCACTAGTTTCTTATATCCCTAGATGTTCTAAAGTACATGCAATTGATCAACTCCTATAGAACCGTGTCACCATGATTGTTCATCTCAAAGATAATATACTTCAAGCTCAAATAGAATGAAGCAATAGGTTGACCAACATCAATCCAGGCGCTCATTTCAAGAAGGGGATCAAGTATTCCTGTGACTCCAACCATATAAGCAAACATCTCTCAAAGAAAAGGGTTGCCAGAAACTAGCACCAAAATTCTATGGACTTTATCATATACTTCAGCACATAGGAGCAGTCTCTTACAAACTAGCCTTGCCACCTACTTCAAAAATCCATCTGGTCTTCCATGTATCATGCCTCAAGAAAGTGGTGGGGAACAATTGCAGGGTTCAAACAAGACTACCTTAATTGGATGAGGAAGGCTCACTTTGGATCTGACGAGAAAAGGTCCTCGATACTCGTGAAAGACATCTCCACGACCGCATGATCAAGGAAGTCTTCATCAAGTGGAAAGACACCTCTCCAAAAGATATGACCTGGGAACCATCCACTATTCTTCAGCAGTTTCCGCACCTTCAGCCTTGAAGACAAGGTTGATTTTTATGGGGGAGTGCATGTTAGGGTCCAACCCTAACCCCTTTATTTTTGTAAGAAGCCCAAGGGCCAAGTTAGATCCATAATTAATTAAAGAGTCAATAAAGCATGCATTAATAATTGTAAGTGGTTGACCTGCATTATAGAAAAGGGACCACAATTAGTTGTAAACAAGCCATAGTTAATAAATAAAGTGGTTGACCCATGTTATTCAAGGGACCACTAATAGTTAGGATTTTGGATGTCATTAAGGTATACATAGTCTTATTTATTAAGGGTAAGATCAACGAGCCGTTTTGTAATTGAGCTCTGCTCTTTCAGAGATTTCCCCCTTGAAGAGGCAAGTGAAAATTATAATTTGCTTCTGAATAATAAAATATATTGCATTTTTTCTCATTTCATGTGATAATTATGTGTTTGGGCTATATTTCTTCGTATGTCTAGTATTCTGGATTTCTCGTAGGTCAAGAGTATAACATGCACACACTTTACAAAGCTTATGAAATTTGGACATGTTTAAGAAGTATTCACACTATTGCAAATTGACCAAGGAGGCATATATATGTATATTTATCATTTTCAAAATGTGGACAATATTTACAAAATAACCCAAGAGTATAACATGCACACACTTTACAAAGCTTATGAAATTTGGACATGTTTAACAAGTATTCACACTATTGTGAATTGACCAAGGAGGCATAGATATATATATATATATATAATTTTCAAAATGTGACAATATTTACAAAAATAACCCAAAAGGCATATATTTATATTCATCATTTTCACTATTTACGAAACTGACCAAGAAGGTATTTACAATGCCCTTGTAAGATAACCAAGGCAATATTTACCATATCTATATGAATGCATGATAATCAAGATAATTTACATATTTGCAAAATAACTAGGGTCAATACAATCACTCCCCCTTGAGGGGAACACCGTCCCCGGTATTCTATGACCATATACACTTAGAAAACCATGTAACACAACTCATTGATGGAAGTCAAACATAATTAAGTTTTGTTACAGACTCAATAAGATTGATTGATCCATATAAAGTCAAACAAGTGACATTTTAAGACAGAGTTTGAAGGGTTTACTGTAGTGGATTTTCACTGATATTGACGCTTTGGATACTGCCTAGACCAAGGGTAAATTATTGTTAGCCCTTTTGCACTACCAGGTAAATTAGTATTGGCCATATAATCTCTTGTTTAAAATTGTATATTTTGAACTTACAATCCAACATATAATTTACTTATTGTCATTGATGTGGGAGGGTGGTTCTAATATGGATTAAGGGGTAGAGAAATTAAATTCATGTGCATATATATAATCCCAATTTGGTTATTTGATATACAATTTTAATAGTGGAGAGGGTCTGTTACACAAATTCTCAACTGTGTACCCTACATTTTTTTTATATCTTTTTATTGATACTCAGCAACATTTGATGAACAACCCTTTGTGGGTGGAAACCTATGGATCAAAATCTTATAGTTTAAATATTTTGATGGCTCCAGATAGTTTAATGGGGGTATCTATGGGTGGTGCTCTTGAGCATAGATGCAACTAGGAGGCAACCTCTTTGTAACAACGCACACAAACATCACAACAAGAGCCCATATCATTTCCCCAGGTTGGTTGGAAGCTTTGATTTTAATTTTGTATCAATTTTTATTTTTTTTTGCTCATGTATTGTTCATTTAAATATTTTAACTACTACTTATTTTCTTTATCCAGGTAGGGCCTCGATTTCTGTAGCTAGAAACCAAGAAATAGCAGGAAGTGTTGGGACAAGTGAAGACATATTGGGCAAATGCATCTCTGCATCTCTCCACGGTCCATCAATTTGTGTTGTTCAAGCTAATGTTGAGGGTGATCTATCAATGGGAGTGTTGCTAGTGATGGTGCTACTCAAACCCAAAACTTGCATTTTGTTATTAGACACAATACTTTTTCATATTCGTTTTCTCATGGTCAAATTGGACCACTTTTTAATGGAAATCTATCTCCACAATAGATTGGTTGTATTAAATTCCCATTAACCATTCTTTAAAAATATTAATATGGTGGTGTACAATGTAGGTTGTTTAAACTAAATTGTTGTGAAATCTATTTTATTTTATTTATTTATTTATTTATTCTCAATTTGAATTTAAGGCAAATCTCATTTTATAATTTGTTATCTTGCATGTTTCTCAATACTATAGTAACCCTTTTTCTTTTGTGTACCATACTTTGGCTAAGAACTCTTGAAGTTGATTATTCTCATGGTCATTTAATTGCACATTTCACAAGGCATGAATCACACCCCTTTGAGGCACTTTCAAGCACACATGGACCTCATCTACACATGCCACATTGAATAATGGATGGAACTATCTAAATTTGTCATGTTTTGAGCCTATTATCACTTATTATGAGGGTTGAGCCACAAGTGGGAGCTTTATGGCATTTGGGGTTTTAAGGACCTTCAATTATGCCAGCTCGAGCAACTAAATTTGGTAAGGATTTTCAATGATATCAGTTCTGGAAGAATACCAATCTGCTAAGTACATCTCACCAAGGTCTATCATGGATTAGTTTAGACAAGTCCTCTTTGTTATCGAAAGAGGGTATTACATGGAATAGAACTATCATCATTGAAATAGAGATTTAGCCCAACTCTATAGGTAATCTAATGCCCTATTGTTGGATCTCAATTATGAGCATCATACCATTGTAGTGTCAATAGATTTTTGAAAATATGTCAACAACTATGGTATCATTCATTTGATTGTGTCATCCTTTGGCCTAAAATTTGCTTCCAGGAAGGCTTGTATACATGCACTGATAAGGCTAACTAAAAAAAGTACCAACTCCAAGCTCGTTGAAACGGTATTCTTTAAATCATATCTTGACACCTCGAAAACATTGTCTAGAATTAATTTCAAGAATTGTGATGCTTCGAAGACAAGATTGACAGATTTTAAGGCAGAACTGTGGTCTTCAATATATACTTGGGTGGCCAAAGTATCCCTTTATCGAATTCTGGAGGGTATGAGGGCTTAGATATAGGTTTTTATTTCCTTGATTTCAATATAGCATTAGAGAATGAATAAGGCCCATATTCTAGTAAGAATAAGCATCCATATCCATTTCAAATATGATCTTTGTATGGTATCTTGGTCAGGAAAAGGAGGCCTGAAAATTCAGCCTTTTTCCTTTTTAGGTGAAAAAAACAACGTGTTCTGATTGCATATCCATATGTGTAATGTGTATATGTACAATTGACTAGTAATGAGCCCCACATGGATACTTGCAAGCTATTCAACCTACACAAAGATTTGTTATCATGTATCCATCAACTAGAATACGCAAACTTGCAACAAGTTATTTCATATAACTTAAGACCCTTCCCAACCACGTTATAAAGGAATTGTAAAATTTCAAAGGAAAAAAATCATTTTTATCATAAAACTCTAACATCTATAGAAAGAATCTCCTCACTAATCCAACATATCAAATGGAATTTGATATCCTATTTTATTTAGAAAATTTGGTAAGATTTTTCTCCTTTAAGCACTTCTAGGAAGCACCTTCCTCACAAGGAAAAAAACCAAGACGTGGCACCTTCATCACAGGGCAGGGCACCTAAAACATTTCAATCAAAGTGACTCCTTAATTGGAAAACTAGGTGACTACAAGGAATTTCCATGACCAAAAGAATAGAATAAATCCATGTAATCGTATTTGAGGCTAGAGAGCTCCTCCTGGGATAGGCAACTTGATAGAAAGGGTGAAGTGAAGACCTGCAAACATGTGGTGAGAGGGTATGAAATGTGAAAACCCATGACCTTATCTCCTATTTATGAGTTTTGAGTGTCTCTTATGGATCTTATCGAATGAAGTTCTATCTTTGTATTGCCATGTACTTTTTAGGAAATGTAATAGATAGGTCATGATTTAAAGCATATTAGGGCTTTCCTAGGGGTACTCTATTCAATGGGTCATAGATATGAATGTAATGAATCTACCCCCTAATGCTAATTTTCATAAATATTTTATCCAAGGTCTTCACTATGAAGATTAATTAGAAGTAGCTACAGGAGTATACGAGCAGTGGTTGAAACTAAGCACACACTGAATTCAATTTTCCATATTAGATTGTTAAATGGTTGATTATTTGTCTTTTAAACCTAAATTTCTTTGACCTGTAGCCTGGATCCAAAGAGAAAATGATAACACTACCTTCTCTATCATGTCATTCGAACTCATCTCTAGCCAAAAAAAATGGAAATAATGGAGTAAGGTCTTTCTGGGGTTGCCATTAGGGCTATGTTGGAGATGGAGTTAGTTGACTACTTTGAAGAACCCCTACTGGGAGGTTAATTTTCATTGAAGAAATTTATTAATTTTTGGAAATGCATTGTTCATTTTGAATTATAAGAGACATTTTGTTCATAGTAGTCCAACAGATCTCTCTTCCTAGTATTCTTTGTCCAAGCAGGGTTCTCTTCAAGTTTCATGAATAAACTAAGGTGTTTGTTATGCTCTTGACCTACGAGAAATATAGAATACCAGAAATACGAAGAAATATAGCCTAGAACACAGAATTATCACATGAAATGAGAAAACTGCAAAGTATTTTATTATTCATAAACAGATTCAATGTTCAATTACATCTTCGAGGGGGCAACCTCCAATAGAGTAGATATCGATTACAATAAGACTCGATGATATTTTTCTTACTAACTGAGACTATTTATAGAAAAATGATGTCCAAAGCCCTAACTACTAGTGGTCCCTTGCATAACACAGGTTAACCACTTTATTTATTAGTTATGTCTTGTTTACAACAAACTGTCATCCCTTTCCTCTAATGCGGTCAACCACTTACAATTATTAATGTGGTCTTTATTGACTCTTTAACTAACTATGACTCTGACTTGGCCCATTGGTCTTATTACATAAATAAAGGGGTTAGTGTTGGATCTTAACAGTGTTGGACAATCAATGTTAGATTTTACATATGCTTATGCATGTTTCTCAATTTAGGGTATCTCACATTCTCAAGGGCATATGTGGAGGCATTTGTTTTGGTCACTTGAAGTGTTAATTTCAAGGTTTCATTATCAACAAGTAACTTAAGTTTCAACCTGACATATGATCATAGCCCAGGTATGGAAATAGAAGTAAATGGTGCATATTTATCTCGAGTTTCACCTTGTAGCGGACTAGGATAAACAATAGGATAGACATTGTTCTCAACGGATTTTCACATTATTTTGTTACTATTTTAACCCTTGAAATTGATAATTTTGTTTTCTAATGTATTTTCGTCAGCTTTAACTAATAATATCAATCCACAATAGAGCAACTTGTTACTTGAAACCAAGGTCTGCTTTGATTTACATTGAAATAAGGTTAGTATCATATATATTCCCTCTAGTGGCAAGGTCATGATATTTTTGTCTTGGCCTATGTAGTACAAATTTTGTAAGGTGTCTAAAGCATGATGACTTAATGATGTCCTCAATCTATTTTGTTTTATCACCAACGACCCATCCAGGGTTCCAAACTCAATGATAGCAATATAAAATAAGGGTTATGCTTACTAGAGAACTTGACCAAACAACTAAAACTAGCACTTTTTTTTCCATCATCAATTACACAACTTAGCTAAAAGTTACCACTGTTGAAAAGAGACAAACGAAATCTGTTATCGACGAAACTTGACCATATCAAGGAGGCATAAACTCATTTTTTTTCAACCCTGAGGCTCAGTAATGGAACCTGGGCTCTCATACCACTTTGCAACACACCCCTGGTGTTTTTTTTTTTTTGTTAGCCCATGTGGTATTTGTTTTGATTTCATTTACATGCACTATAGTCGATCCTATTATATCCACATTTTTTCAAAGTTGATAGACCTTTATATTTGCCTACCTGCTCGTCATTTTTTCCCAAAGGAGATAACATTCTTACCTTAATGATCTATAACCCCTTCAACTAATCTATCATTGGTAATTCTAAATATCACAATGCAATGAGGTGACCGATGACCATATGGTGATAATCTATGGAGGAATGTTTCTAGTGCAAGGCTTAGTTGTCCATATAGTTTTGCTTAGTGGTGTGATGACCATTGACTTTGTAGAAAATGAATGGCCTAGTCATCACAGCTCCATAGTTGACTACGTATGCATGCATTGGTAGGCTAACTACCTCAGTCATTATATTTTTCTTCTTGTGCTTGTAATTTAGAGGTAGAAAATTGAACTATATAACATTTTACCTATACTTGACCATGTTTACATGTTTATTGTCTAGTCTTGAATCCAGTTCGGATATTTTATATCTATAAAATTTTACAGAAAGAAATAAACCAAGATCTCCTAGGCTATGGAACAAGATTCTTCATAGATTCAGGATTTCTAACCTTCACAGGAAAATAATCAACCATTTCATAGCAGTGACCCAAAATATTTGTCACATAATTTTGTCTATGTAAGCTTAGTTACCCTAAAAGTTAAAACCATCTAGTCTGGGTTATATGTTATCAAGCCAATTTGAACATGACCCATGAAGAACTGACCCGAGTTTCATTCTTCAATTTTTTCGGTCATATACTTATGAATTCTTTCCTTCTTACTTAGGAGACCCTGGAAAAGGGACTCGATGTTGTTTTCTAAGTGTACTTTGACCTCAAGTAAATAGTCATTTGGAATAGCGATTTTAATTCTCCAGAAAGAGTATTTTCCTTTAAAGAACTAAGTGTATTTAAGCCCTACTTGTTAAGCTATAAATACAAAAATCTTTTTACAAGGAATAAGTTGATATAGCAAATCATTAGATCCAAGAAATGTTATTGGGTAAATTTTTAACATCATTATTTTTGTTACAAAATTCTTAAGTTTATTTGGCACTTGCATTATTTAAATAAACATACAAAACTGGCAAGATCACAAGAGTTTTGAATCCCTTAAGATACTAACTTAATACTGAGCTGGAAACAAATTACCTGTAACATCAATTTGCAATGCATATCCTCATCTACATATTACACATGGCTAAAAGAGCTAGAGGAAAATGCACAAGTTGTATTTTTGGAATAGAAACTTTTACAACCTCTCAATCACACACCCATGTGTTTCATTTTAGATACAAACCATTCCTTTCTTGTACCACCTGGTTGTGTAAGCATGGGCCAATAAGTCAGACCACAAGTCAACATGTGAGTGCATAATAGTATGTCTATTTCTGTGTCTAAGAGAGAGAGACCTCATGCATGCAATTTTCTTTTGCAAATTACCTAGTGGAGGGGCCCAACTAGACCTTTGTTTATTTGACTGGCAAGACTTTTGTAATAAAACTTGTGTAAATGACTTTCAGGCTTATTTATAACTAGGTGACCAATTAGTTCATATAGCAATGAGATTCTTGTCCACAAGGCCTACGAGATATTTTAAATGTTCGAGTATTATTCTATGAGCACTTCTAGAATCTCTAACTTGTTAATTGGTTGAATGTCAATGGCCATATAGAGAATTTAAGCTCGTAGGCTTCCTACCTACCTCTAGAGTTCCCATGTGAATCTGAATATGTAAAATGCCCATATCGATTGCTTGAAGTCATTATTTTATTTTTATTTATTTTTCATTAATATTGATAATCTTACAATGGTCTCATTTGGTCTATGGGACATGGCCGAGGGGATTAGTGTGTGTTTCTAAACTTGTGCACAATAATGTTTAGTGTTAAGGTTTGTAGTTACCTAGTAATAGTTGGCATTCCTATCAGGGAGAATTGAATTCCAGAATTTGTTTGGAAACTAAAAAGACCATGTCTCTTAGAGTGTCATTAACGATGTTGATTTTAGATACATGCTCGAGAGCATTGACCACAACAACTAGACCACTCTCATGATCTCCTTTAAATAGAAATGTGAAAAGGTAGAAAGCATTAATGCCACACTGAGAGGCTTCTTGTATGACAAAACCTTCAAAGATGGCAGAAATGTTTCAAGACGAGATTCTCTTTGCTTATATATATATATATATATATATATATATATATATATATATATATATATATATATATATATATATATATATATATATATATATATATATATATATACATATATATACATATATATATATAGATATATGTATATATATGTATATATATGTATATATATATATATATATATATATACATATATATACATATATATATATAGATATATATATACATATATATATATACATATATATATATATATATATGTATATATACATATATATGTATATATATGTATATATATATATATACATATATATGTATGTATATATATGTATATATATGTATATATATATATATATGTATATATATATATATGTGTGTGTGTGTGTGTGTGTGTGTGTATATATATATATATATATATAAACTCAGTTGTTGTGTAATAGATAATGAGGTACAAACTTAATAGTACATGTAGATAATGATAGCCTGTAAGTAGTAGCAAAACAATCACAGTGACTTTATAGCACATTGGATATAAAATAACATACAGTCGTGATCGTATTCACAAGTAAATCATCGTATTCTACACTCAACGTTCTCAAATTGGTAAAACCTATTGGGGATTTTTTCCTAAATAAATCATAGTGTTCACATAAATGAGCATTGGAACAAGGATATAAGTTTACCACCCAACCATAGACAGGATGCTATCATATTTCTCATGCAACTGTAACACCCTAGCTTGTGAAGATTGTTCCAAATGACCATGCTACCAGATATCCTAGGGATTCCAAAGGTTTAGTCCACCTCCACCCTTCTAGTATTAAAGCACTCAGATTCAGGCCAATTGGGGGAATCCATATGTATGTCACCTCCACCCACCAACCGAGGGACTCCAGAGGTGAAAACCTCCACCCTCATGTAATTCAAGGGCTCTAGAGATTTCCTCCACCCTGAATCCGATATTGTAGTAACTCTATTGCAATCTGAGCACTCTAGTCAAGGGAGGCTAGTCCAGGGTAGTGACTTCCTCCACCCACTATCCACTGAGGGACTCCAAAGGTGATTGCATCCACCCTCAGTTAATTTAGGAACTTTAGAGACATGTTTCAAGAATATGCCTATCATAAAATCACCCCCAGGTTACAATTGACCTGGTATGTGTGTCTCAACACAGTAATGTCAAACAATTCTTCAAGGGTCACAACATAGCAATTATGAAGCTACTTACCATATGTCGATTAGTTAGGTCAAGTAGTAGTGAAGTAGATCAAAAGGGGATGTGCAAATTATAACATTTCTTCGCAGCCCTATGTAAAATAAACCATTTCCAACATGCATGTGGAGACTACCATGTAATTCTCAAAGTGAAAAGGTTGGTAAAAACGTAGTCAATAGTAATTTTTCCCAATCACCAAACACATGTAACTTATGCAATTTACAAGAAATTTGGTACTTAAAATGTGTAGTTACAAAGTGAGAAGTCAGTAACCACATAGTCTTATCAATCGTACCTTTCCCAACTTATTAACACAACGACCTTACCGAACAATCATGGGATTTAGCTCACTGCAATTTTGTACTACAAGCAGATTCAACTACTCACTATCTGCTCAATAAAACAAAACACCAAGAGTTATTACCTAGCTATTATGTTGTACATTGTGTAGCGGTCCTCCCTTATACCTGGCACCTTTATCTTCCACTAGCAAACTCGGTGCCTGCTTCTATTCTTCCAATGTCTTCCCTCTTTTCTTGTATCTTCTCCTCCACTATCCTCCCTTTCGCTATTCTCCCCTTGATTTTTTTTGTTCCTTTTTCCCCTGTTCCTTACCAACTCCATTCCCTCCTCCTTTCTATTGCTCTTTGTCCCTCTGTGGTTGGTTAGGGTACATCAAGGCCCAACTCCTCTAGACCAATCCATTTTGTGCTATTTGACCCTTTTTTCCTTTTCTGGTTATTTTCAAATATTTCCCTTTTAAAATGCTTTTCATGAAGTTTACCATGGGTTCTATGTATCTATGTGCTACCTTTAAGACGATGATTTTCCTCACTACTTAAGGTTTACACACATATAATCTATACATACACTTTACAAAGCTTATGAAATTTGGACATGTTTAACAAGTATTCACACTATTGCAAAATGACCAAGGAGGCATATATATATATATATATATATATATATATATATATATATATATATATATATATATATATATATAGATATATAGATATAATTTTCAAAATGTGGACAATATTTACAAAAATAACCCAAAAAGGCATATATGTATATTCACCATTTTCACTATTTACGAAACTAACCAAGAAGGTATTTATAGTGGCCTTGTAAGGTAACCAAGGCAACATTTACCATATCTATACGAGTGCACGCTAATTGAGATAATTTACATATTTGCAGAATAACTGGATAATTACATAGCTAATCCCCTCTTGATAGCCATTAATTACACCCAAGTACTTAGTTTTTTCTCCACTTTTGTTAACAACCATTACTATTCCCCCTTTTTATACCTATAAAAATTTAGTTAAAATCCTAAATATTTCAATCCAACTTCTAATTTAACCAAATTGAAGGGTAAAAATTGGTTGAGAATTTGTTTGTCCCTCTTAGATATACCCTAGGAGGTTATCATTGATTTTGTTGTGTTTATCTTCATTCTTATCGTGAGGAAAGTTTAATGATTTATTTGCTTTTTCTTAATCATTATTCTAGAGCCTTCATATAAAATCAATATATCATCAATAAAGAGTAGATGGGTGACATAATAGGCATTCCCAACATTTGTCCCTTGAAGCTTCCATTTCTCCTATCCTCCTCTTGTGATTTGCTCAAAACTTCTAAAACAAGAAGGAAAAGGAGGGGGGTAATAAACAATTGTGTCTAAGCCTTCTTTCTTACCTAAAGAAGGAATTTGTTGAACCATTTATAAGAATAGAAAAAGATACAAGATTATACAATTAATTAAACAAAGTTATCAACATAATGAGAACTATAACATCAAAATAAGAATTCTAGCCCAAAAATCCCCTATTTTTGCGTAAAAACCATGAAAAAACACCTTGAATAATAAAAGTGTCGATGTTGCATCAATGTTTTTTGGATTAAAACTCTAATTTTTTTAGCAATGACATTAAAAACCACATTTTCTATGTAATAAATATGAAAAAAGAACTTGAAAACTAAAATTGTCAATGATGCATTAAAAAAAAAAAAAAAAAAAAATTGGATTAAAATTCCAAATTTTTTAGCAATTAATAAACATGGAAAAACACCCTGAAATCAAAAAATGTTGATGTTGCGTCGACACTTTTTTTTTTTTTTTGCAATTCTGAAATTTTTTAACAATGACATTAAAAGTAAAATATCATGACTCTGAAAAACATTAAAATTCCAATAGTTTTTTTACGATAACATTACTCATAAAATATCACAACTCCAAAAAACCTAAAAATTATAACAATGTTCAACCATAGTGTTAAAGTTAAATATCATGACTCTAAATAACCTTAAAATTTTGACAGTTTTCAACCATGGCATTAAAGATAAAATAGCACAACTATGAAAAACTTTAAAATTTTGATATTTTTTAGCCATGGAATTAAAACCAAAAACCATACTATAACCTTAAATTTTCAACATATTTCAATCATGGCATTATAGACCAAATAACATTACTAAAAAATACCTTAAAAATGAATACCTAAATCAAAGAGTCATTCTACTAAGAGCAATTTTTTTTTAATGATAAAAGTATAGGTCTTTTAAAATCTTAGCCTAAGACAACTTGACACATTGCAAGGAAAACTTAAAAAGCATCCATCAAATTGACACGTAGTGGAGACGAAATTGAACTATCGCAATGAAAACTTAAAATCAACCATCAAATTTAAAAACATTGGGGGTGGACTTGATCCATTAAAAAAAAAACTATCAAATTGACACATAAGGTCAAAGCATGTAGTTGGGTTACACTTTTTGGCAAGAGAGAGTGTTTAGGTGAAAAAAAAGATGGTTCGATCGAGCTCCTTGAGCACTAAAAATGCAACTTGATTGAACATTAAAACAAACTCTCGGTCGAGCTCCTGTGTAGCCCTAGGTTAGGAGCTCCATCGAGCCTTAAAACTAGATTTTTTTTATTTGTTTTGTAAGCTTGGCAAGACTACATCTTCATCATGTCCAATATATCACCCTGATCGAGGCGGGGAATTGAACCAGTGACTTCACATCAAGGAGTGCCTTAACAGAGCACCTGGTCATTGTCTATTCAAGACCCCATGGACCTTAAAGCTGGAAATTTTAAAATTTATGTAAATATCAATATTGATATGCAAACTTTAGAATTGTAAGTATTTGATAGTTTAAAAAAAACAAATTTAATTACTACTAACATTTGAATAGGTGGGGCTAACGGTAAGGCCGGCGGTTTGTTTCCAAGAGGTCGCGGGATCGATTCACAATCCGACCCAAAAATTTGGAATCCCATCGAAATCAAGATTTACAGATATTTACACGCGTGCTCTGCTCTGATCTGTGGAGTTGGGTTTAGGTCTGCAGCCGCCATCAAGCTTGGACGCTGCCATGAGCGGGCCTGGGGGTGGGGAGTCTGCTCCCACCCCTCCATCATCCTCTGAAGAAGTTTTCCAAAGACTCTTATCGCAGAAGGGGAAGAAACTTCAGATTTCTGATGTGCCGAAATTCATAAAAAAGATCGAAGAAATTCTAGAGATAGCACTCCCAGAGGAACAGCCGATTAAAATCGCTCTTGCTCTGTCTGATAGAGGCCTGGTAGGGCAGTTTATGGGCCGTTGGCCTTCCACTAAAACTACGGACGACTGGATTCAGCGAAACTAGAGACCTCAGCTGAAAAATAACGTGATTTGTTATGTTGTGGGACGAGGCTATTTCATTTTTGAATTTACCACCAAAGAAGATCGTGATCTGGTGTTCAGAAACGGGCCGTATTTTATGGGAAACCAGGGTCTGTATCTTAACAAATGGAGCCCTGACTTCGATCCTTCTGTCGATGTCCCTAAGGAGGCGCCGGTCTGGGTACGACTACCTAATCTCCCGATACACTGCTGGAGCTATCAATCCCTGCAGAAGATTGGTAATGGGCTGGGTCGTTTCATTGACAAAGCTGATCATAAGGGCCAATATACATGCGCTAGAATCTGCGTGGAAGTCGATCTGGAAGCCGGTCTGCCAGAAGCGGTCAAACTTACAGTTGGAGAATGGCAGCATTACCAGAAGCTGGACTACGAGCAGTTGTCGTTCAAATGCCGAACCTGTCATGAGCATGGACACTTCCAGCGAAACTGCCCAAAAGCTCCAACAGGGAACACGGTTGAAGAAGAAGGATGGAAAGAAATCAAAAAGGGAAAGGTTGTTCCAAAGCCCCCGGGGCAGAACAACTCCGCTCCAAAGGGGAAGCCTCAAATTAATTCAAAAGCCGTTGCTGCTCCTAAAGATGGCTCCTCCTCAGGAGAAAAGGCAGATGTCATGGAGATCCAAGAGGAAACAGAAAAAATGGTGAAGCAAGCGAAAGAAAATGAAGTCGAATCATCTGTTCCACCAGTTGATGATTGTCAGAGGGGAAATGAAGGCAATGAAGAGCACATCAGTCTAGCCTCAGACTCTGAGGGAGAATCAGAAGAGAGAGATTCAGAAACTGATAACTCGCTAGTCACTCCTATCAAGACGACTAGGGGGCGGAAATCCAAGAAGAAACAGAGAGAGGAAAAAACCTATTTAGATGTCCTCCAAGGATCCCAAAAAACCCTCAAAGGAATGATGAATACCAGATCTGGGCGCAAGAGTAACAGGGCTCCAATAGGAGCCTCAACCCCCCAAATCAGTAAATAATGAAATACGTCTCCTGGAACTGCAGAGGATTAGGTAGCAGGTTGAAAGAGGAAGCCTTGAAAGATATAGTGAGAATATACTCGCCTGAAATCCTCCTCGTCCAGGAGACAAAGATGGAGGATCTTCTTCTCCTCCAATCTAGTAAAGCTTTTTGGAAAAAAGGTCATGGAAGAGCGGTTAGTGCAAGAGGCGCTTCTGGTGGAATAGCCACCTTTTGGAACAGCGCCATATATGATTTTATTCAAGAAAAAAGTAGCCCCCATTGGCTTTTCACTCAGCTCCTCCACAAAGATTCTAGTCAGCAAGTAAGTATGTTTAATGTTTATGCCCTTGTATTGCCAGGCGAGAAAAAAATTTGTTGGAATTCACTTCATTCTTTCCTTTCAGAGCAAAATCCTGGAAATATCATTATTGCAGGTGACCTGAATGTCACCCTTGCTCTTGATGAGAAAAAGGGAGGCTCCATTGTCAGGGACCCTGCCAGAGAATGGGTTGAAGATATAATGTTGGGCTGGGATCTGGAGGATATTAAACCATCTTCAGGTAAATACACCTGGTCCAATAGAAGATTAGGCCCCAATCACATTGCTGCCCGCTTGGATAGATTCCTTGTCCACTCTACTTTCCTGACATGCGGTCTTATGGCCACTTCTAAAATTTTTCCAAATCTCACTTCATATCATAAGCCCATCCTTCTCGAGCTTTCCCTGGATGGTAATCTAGGCCCCATTCCTTTTCGTTTTATCCCTCTGTGGATTCAGCAAGAAGGATTCCAAGAGGTGGTTTCGGAATCCTGGAATAGGCCTATCCAAGGCTCTCCATTCTTTGTATGGGAAGAGAAAATTAGGGGCCTAAAAAGAAACCTTAAAGAGTGGGCTAAAAGATTGAAAACCCCTACAGCCAAAAGAAAAGAAACTCTAAATAGTCTTGCTGCTCACCAATTAAATATGGAGCATAGTCCTATATCTCAAAGCCTTCTCCAAAAAGAAGTCGAGCTTCAAAAATAGGTTCACAGATCTAGCAGGGAGGAGGAAGAATTTTAGCGACAGAAGTCTAGGAATATATGGTTGCAGTCCGGAGATAAAAACACCAGCTTCTTTCATAAGCAAGCCGAAGCCCGTAAGAATTTCAAATCAGTCTCTGAGATACATTACCAAAACACGGTGGTAAAGGATTTCGAAGGCATTAAGAGAGATGCTTACTCCTACTTCCAAGATCTTTATTCGGCTCATGAAGAACCAGTTATTGATCCTCATGCCTACCCGATTGAATTAATTCCCAAGTGCGTTCACGATTCGGATAATGCCATGTTGACAGCTCCGATCAGTATGGACGAGCTTAAGAAAGTTCTGGACAGCATGGAACCTGATAAAGCCCCAGGCCTAGATGGGTTCTCTGTCAGGTTTCTATTGACTTGCTGGTCAACAATAAAAAAAGATTTATTGAGAATGGTCATAAAGTCCCAGAATTGTGCCAAGCTGGTCGGTGGCATCAATTCGGCCTTTCTCGCCTTGATCCCAAAAGAGAAAGGTGCCTCAGACTTCAGCAGATTTAGGCCCATATCCCTGTGCAATTCCAGTTATAATCTGGTCTCCAAAATTATTGCCAACAGGCTTAAAAACATATTGCCAGACATCATCCCTGAAAATCAAGGCGGATTCATAAAAGGAAGAAAGATATTGGACAACATTGTGCTGGTGCAAGAAGCAGTTCACTCTAGCTGCCAAAGAAAAGAGAAAGGTATGGTGATTAAGCTCGATCTGGCTAACGCATTTGATAGGGTGAGACATGATTTTTTGTTCATTGTGATGAAGAAGTTAGGCTTTTCAACAAACTTCATAAACTGGGTGAAAGCCTGTATTGCCTCACCATGGATCGCGCCGCTGGTCAATGGTCGTTCTACTGAATTCTTCCAAGCCTCTAGGGGCCTTAGACAAGGTTGTCCTTTGTCTCCGCTCCTCTATGTTGTTCAGGCCTTGGTGCTTGGTTTCCAACTCGAACACAATCAGCAGATTCAAATCCTGCCTGGCCTCAGAACTACTCACAAGGTGAAAGACATAAACCATGCCCAGTTCGTCGATGACACCTTGTTGCTTGGAGGAGCCAGCATAATCTCTGCCAGATCCTTCAAGAAGGAGCTGGACATTTACAGGTTGATCTCGAGCAGCAAAATCAACTATCGAAAATGCTCTATCTATGGCTGGAATTGCTCGAATCAAGGAGCTGTTAGATATTGCAAGGCTTTTAGAAATGGATGGAATTCGAAATTGGGAGTCATTTAAATACCTCGGGATCCCAATCTTCAAATCTAAACCTAAAGTTGCTCATTGGCTGCCACTGCTCGATAAGATAAAGAATAGAATCCAAGCTTGGGGTGCCTCTTGGCTGAATAATGTAGGGAAAGTCATCCTTATGAAATCGGTCCTTATAAGTATGCCCCTATATCAAAACTCTGTTCTCCTTGCCCCCAAAACCTTTCTCAGCAAAATGGACAGTTTGTTGAGAAGATTCCTGTGGGAAGGCGGGAATAACAACGATAGAAGGATTCATTTAGTGAATTGGGAAACTCTCAAGAGACCATTTCTGGAAGGAGGCCTCCATCTGCGTAACTTGGCTGCTCAAAACCTAGCTTTGGGATCCAATATCCTTTGGAATTTAGTCTCTGGAAACTCTAGCTGGAGTAAAAGAGTCATTTGGAAGAAATACTTCCAAGGGAAACGCTTGAGATGTTTGGATAAGCCTCCAAGATCTTCAAAAGGATCCCCGATCTTCAATCTTTGCAGTTCTGCTAGGGAGCAATTCATCCAATATCTTTACTGGATCCCTGGTAATGGGAGAAAAATCAAAATCTGGGAAGACTCGATTCTAGGTGATCAACCATTGAACCAAGTGGAAGGTCTTGCAAATATCAAAGGTTGGCTTCAGTCCTGCAATTTGCATACTCTGTGGGATATTTCGAACTGGAAGGAAGCTCCTGATAGGACCTGGGATTGTTGGAATCTAGGGGAGGTCCCCCTTATGCTGCAGGGGGAAGCTTCTTTACTATTAGATCTGCTTCAAGGCAAATCTCCATCAAAGGCCACTTCTAAAGACAAAAGAGGCTGGGGCTCACTCTCCGGCTCTTACACTGCTTCCGAAGGTTATAAAAGAATTATGGTTGTCCCATATGCTCCTCCTAATCCAGCTCAATGGAAATTTATATGGGATTTCCCCTCTCTCCCCAAAATTGACTTCTTCTGTTGGACTGTTGCACACCAAAGCATTCTTACCAGAGATAATTTGCGTAGACGAGGGATGGAAGGGCCATCCAGATGTTCCCTTTGCTTGTCTGACGAAGAAACTGTCAATCATCTGCTACTGTTTTGTCCCTTTGCTCAAGTAGTCTGGAGGGGAGTTCTGATGTTAGGTCCAGCTAAACTTGATCTCCCAGATAGCATTCCCTCTCTGCTTCGAAATTGGGCCAGTTTATCTCCCTTCTGCCTTACAAAAAAAAGCCTTCTTAAAACAAGTTGGATGTGGATCCCTAAATTCATCTGCTGGAAGCTGTGGTTGGAAAGGAATAATATAATTTTCCGAGGAGAAAGTTGCACTTCTATAAGAGTTATTTCTAAAATCAAAGCTTTGTTGGGCGAGGCTTTAGAAGCCAATACTTCCCCAAGGAATGAAACGAGTCTGGTCAAAGAGGAGGAGCAATGGCTTAAAGGTCTGGTTCCAAATCTGAAGGAAAGGTCCATCCCTCCTACATTCGTCCATGCCAACTGGGAGATTAGGCTGGAGGAACTGGAGTTTATTAAGTGGAGATCGGCACTGGATGATCACTATTTATTCTTCGACGGTGCCTCTAAAGGAAACCCTGGGATTGCTGGCAGTGGTGGGGTTCTTCTACGTCCTGGAGGTTCTCTGGAATTGCGGTTTCATTGGGGTCTGGGAATTGAAACCAACAATAGAGCAGAGGCTCTTGCATTGTGGCAGGGGCTGAATCTGGCGATTAATAGGAATATCCTCTCTCTCTCTGTCTTTGGAGATTCTAGACTCATCATCCAGACGTTGATCCATCCTACGACCTCCCATCAGGTTCATTTAGCCTCTATTATCAAAAAAATCCGGCTATTATTGCCCAAATTCAATAAGATCTCCTTCTTCCACATCTTAAGGAATCTTAATTCTCAAGCTGATATGGAGGTCAATCTAGGCTCCCTCTGTAATCGGAGATCTCTGGTGGTCAACTCGATTGAATCCTCCTGCTCCATTCCTTAATGGTTCTGCTGGCCAGACTTCCTATCCTAATTGATCTTTGGGCTATCTCTTTTCTCCTCAATACCCTGATCTACGGGATTTCAACCCACTGTATATTCAATCTATTTAAAATGGTGGTCTCAGGCCTATCCTCATTCTCTGTTTGTCTACCTATCATTGGCCTCTGTTTCCAGTCGATGACCTGCTTCTCAAAAGCCCACAATGGTCCTTCAAGATGGCACCACAGTTCCAGTTTTGACCTTTTCTATGTTCTCAAACCTAAAGGCCGTTTCAGCATTACCAGAGCTTCTCTCCTCCGAAAGGCTGCATTCTCTGTGCGAAGTAAAATTGGGCCCTGCGATGGAGCTCTTCCGCTACAGCAGTAGCCCCTCCAAAGCAGTCGTGGATAGCTAGTATCTTCCTCCAATCAATAGCACGCAGCTTTTTTGTATTGCTCGATCAGGAATTGCCCGGGAAGTCCTCAGGCCCTTGCGCGATGCTCCATACTGGTCTACAGCAAATCAACCAGCTCTGAGGGACTTCTTGTCAAAGTAGACGAAATGTTCAACGCCTGACTCTGATCATCTGGCTGACCGGTAATATTCTGATAGAGTGGCGAACAAATCCATATCCAAACAGCTTCCTCGAGAATCATTCTCTGACTTTGCTGTATTGTATGAGCATGCGGCAGCTTGTTTGCCGCCCTAAATAAAAATAACCGTTATTGTCGAAAAAAAAAACATTTGAATAGGTAATTAACATTGGTGTGAATTAATTTCTCATTAAATTTTTAGCTTTCTGGTGTATAGATCTGAAAAAAGATTATATCCCACTTGCAATTGAAATTGTAATATTCTTATATTTATAATTTGGTAACTTAAAAAGTAGATTTTAATATTATTTAAATTTTCAATGTTCTAATTTAAATAATAAATTTATTATAAATATAATTTAAATAATAAATTGATTAAACATAAGAAAAATCATCAATTTGATTTTAATAAATATTACTAATATGAATAAATGTAACTCAAAAAAGTGAATTTGACGTTGTTGGAAATTTATAATTTATAAAATTCATTGAAGAGTTAATAAAAGATGAGCCACAATTCCTTTGACACCCTCCTCCCACATCTACCCAAGCTATCGGCCAGTTGGGGTAAACATGCAATGAGAGGCCACTATGATATGATTCGACCTCCTAAGTCACATTAAGGAAGTGGAACCGATAGAAACACACCATATTGACATCCAACATCATCAACAGAACCCTAAGAAGACAAGGCAGCCACTCAGATAGACTGTCCTTGCGTCCCAATGTTGTTTTAGGTCTCTTAGGACATAATCGCTCTCATGCTATGGGAAAAGGAGCAGCCAACAACCTAAAGTCGCTCTCATAGGCCTACCTGCCAGCGACTGTGGACCAAATTTTCTAGTGTTGTGCCAACGACCCCGAGATTTAAGCCACTTCTTCAGGCTCAGAGCCCAGGTCACTACCCAGAATTGATCCATCTCTTCAAATCACAAAGATAACATGGAAATGACACTACTAAAGAAAATACGTGTTCAACACCTTGATTGGACCCCTACTAGCCATGATTGGAATTTTGTCAAACATATTGCAAATGTGTAGTCTACAAGTGTAATTCACAGCTCTAAGCATAGGGATCTCATACTTAGCTAAGAATCGCTAAGAACCATTGATGCCTCAATGCATCTATAGAAAAACCTATAGATTCACAAGCTCATGCAATGTACTAAAGCAAGAGACAAGAAACTAATTCAACTATCAACCAGCGGAAGCCAATAGATCAATGAAAACAATAATCGACAAGAGGAAGATAATCAAATACACATAAAACAATAAGTATCTAGGGAAATCCACAACTCAAAACCCCACTATATGTATTGCATATATCAGAAATCCAAGATGATAATACAATGCTTGTTCTCTCAAGAACAATCCCACCACTCGGTAAAATCAATCTCCAACTCACAAGAAAACCCTTGGCCAACACTTAGCCAATTCTCCTGCTCTCCAAGTCCCTATTTCATTGCGCAATTCCTATGGCTAATCGGCCCATATTAATGGGAGCCCAGTGCATCCAAAAATACGCAATCCCTTCAAGGTTTAGTTCCTGATTGCATGCATGATCTGAATAACTCAGTAAATCATACAGCTGATAGTACATTGTCCATGCAGTCTAGTCTCAACTCGGTCTTTCTCATAATCAACATGCATGAGTTTCTGATGAGGGAATCTTTAGTTAATTGGATTAGCACTAGTTAATGCATTAGTGAACCAACTAAATGTTAACTCACTATTAGTTCCTCAAATAGTTTGGAACTAATTTAACTGGACTTAACTCAATAAACTGAGTTAACTAATTACAACTCATACTTAACTCCTCTTGAACTCCTATAATATAGGGAGAATGTATACATGACTTCAGAAAGACATCCAACTCGAAATTCCTAAGATAATTAAGTTAATTAAACTTAATTAACTATTTACAAGTTTTTATGAGAATAGAATTTGATTTTAATTCTTAGTTTAATTCAAGGGAAAATTAAAATGGAATTTCTTGTTGTCATTTCTCAACACTCCCTCTCAACAATAAATGGATTATGAGCTACCCCGATCCTGTCTCTGTGAAGCTCAAATTTACATCTTGATAATGCCTTTTTCAAAATGTCAGCATCTTGCTCTCTGTGGGAATGTACTCTAACAACATAATTTGCCTCAATACATAATCTCTGAGATGATGATATCGGATATCCATATGCTTGGACCGATCATGAAAAACGAGATCTTCAGAGAGTTTGATACAACTCTAATTATCATAGTAAATCACAGTTGGATCCATCTGCTGACAAAACAACCCAACCAGGATCTTCCTCATTCAGATGGCCTCACATGTTGCCTGACTCACAGCCATGTACTCTGCCTCTTCTGAACTGAGTGCAACTGATCTTTGTTTCCTTTTGTACCAAGAAGCTATCGTTGACCCAATACTGAAGATCCCTCTTGATGTTCTCTTCCTGTTAGAAGGACTCCCTTCCCAATCTGCATTAGTGAAGCCTTGAAGCTTCACTCCCTCCATTTGTCTGTACCATAATTGTTATAGACATTTTTGTGCCTTACAGCTCTAAGCATGAAATGTCCATAAACCAAGGGATCCTAAGTCCCTAAAAGTGTTGTTCCTGCCCCTAAAGGAACAAGGTCAACCAATTACAGCTTCTCCCAGAAGTTCTCCACCAGAAACTGCTCAGAATCAGTCAAATCATGATCATTTCAGCTGCTCCACTAGCTAGCTACGTTGCATAGCACCCAAGTACACTAGCTAGGTGCGTTGCAATGCACCTAAATGCACTACCAGGGTGTGCTGAGCGGGAAATGACAAATGGCAGTGTCATTCCGCGAGGTGGACAGACAATGGAAGCTTCCAGGATCTTCCCCAATGACACTTGCCTCACTGAGTTCGACCAAGGATGAGTAAGAGGCTCTCAGTCTCCAAGTGGAAGCAAGAACTGACAGAGAGAAGCCACTAGTCAAATCATAAGCTGACTCGTCTTCTTTGCATACATCTATATATGGATCCCTCATCCCAGAGATCCAGAGGCTGGAATTTTGTACATTGCAGAGAATTGTTGTTGGTTTTGAGATAGAAATCAGAATATTGGGTGATTTATGCTTTGTTGGAGGTGAAGAGGGGATTCCTTTGCTGGGGGGTTGATGCTGGATCAGGAATCATCGGTTGTAACTCCTCCTGGATCTTCTTGCTATATCGATAAAACTATTTGAGTTTCTCCTACATGCTTGTGTATCGATGATGTTTTGTTATATTTGCATGTTTAGCTTAAATCTGATCCTAAGCTATTTATGAATATAAATCCATGTCTTTGTGTAGTTTTCCTCTTCTGTGATCTTGCAGGAACTTGGTGAAGCTGGGCAAGAAAGGGAGCAGGTAGCTGGAAGCTGTCAAATAGGAGAGAGATTGGATCAAAGGACTAGTGCAAGACACAGGTTGGTTCATCCTATTCCTCTTCGTTTATAGTTCATAAAGAAGAATACGAAAGTAGTTTTCTCTGTTTGTTTCTAAGGTACTGTCACACCTTAGTGGGATAGGGGCGTTCTGAGTAGACACTTTTCCCGTTAACAATAATCCATATTGAGAAGTGCCCCTGAGGTATCTCAACACATGCTTTGTCGCCTTCCAATACAGCTTGGTAGGCCTAACCATTGCTTGACTAATTTTTTTAACTGCATAGCACATATTCGGCTGTGTGTTCACCAAGTACATGAGTGAACCCATAAGCTGTCTGTAAATAGTAGCTTCCACTACTTCCCCTGAAGTAGCATCCTCCTTCCTCAAGTTACTTGCAAGAGGAGTCTCTATGGATTTGTTGCTCTCCATGCAGAATACCCTGAGTATCTCGTTGGCATACTTTCCTTGAGACACAAACAACTCCCCATATCCTTTCCATACATCCATGCCAAGAAGGTAATGCATAAGCCCCATGTCCTTCATCTCAAACTCTCTTGCAAGGTCCTCCTTGCAATATTTGATTAGTTGATCATCACCTGTTAGTATGAGATCATCTACATAAATTACAATGATCAACAGTTTACCTACCACCATTATGTGGTACAGGTTCACATCCACTTCACTCTTCGTGAAGCCCAACCCGGTGAAGTAGCTATCTATCCTGGTGTACCAAGCATGAGGTGCTTGCTTCAGCCAATACAATGCTCTCTTAAGTTGTCACACATGCGACTCAAGGTCAAAGGTTTCAAAACCTTTAGGATGCTCTATGTACACCTCTTCCTCAATCATGCCATTAAGGAAGGTTGTCTTCACATCCATCTAATGGACCTTCCAACCCATCTGTGCTAATAGTTCCAATATAGATCGGATTGACAAGTACCTTGCAACAAGAGCAAAGGTCTCATCATATTCAATCCCCTCTACCTATGAAAATCCATGGTCCACAAATCTAGCCTTATGCTTCACCATACTACCATCTACAGCTTGCTTTACCTTGAAAAGCCAATGGGATCTCACCATTGATTTTTCCTACGGTCTCAGGACCACATCCCAAACAATGTTACGAACTATGGATTCATACTCCTCCACCATGGCATCAACCCAAAATAGTTTTTGCACTTCTTCCTTATAGGAAGATGGCTCTGTCACAACACATTCGTCCATAAGATCCATGTATCCAATGTACCTCTCAGGTGACCTCCTCTGACTGTGCTAAGAAGTGGGTGCTCCCACATTCTCCCATGCATCATCCAACAATCTATCAGCCTCTCTAGTGGGCTTTCTTCCCTCTCTAGAAGACTCTACCTGAGTGGATGTCTCCACTCCCAAATCCTCTGCATGTGGCTACTTCACATCAAGCTAAGGCTCCTCAACCTTCGAAGCTAAAAACTCCTCATCCACATGTAGATCAAGCTCCCTCTAGAGGGAAACTCGAATGGCCTTCTCCTCATCGAATCTGACATCCCTACAAACAGTTTTCATTTGACTAGTTGGAATGTACACCCAATAGTTGTGAGGTGTATCAATGTACCCCACAAATATCCCCAACTCTATTGTTGGCTCAAGCTTCTTCTATTCATCTTTGGTCACATGGTAATATAACGATGACCCAATAATCCTAAAGTGACCAACATCTAGCCTCTTACCGGAATAAGATTCCTCTGGTTTTTTCATCTCAAGTATCCGATGTGGGCTACAGTTATGAACATAAACCATTGTGTTGCATGCCTCAGCCCATAAGCGTAGTGGCAAGCCCTGATCATGCAAAATTTCCATCGCTACCCCTACAATGCTTTTGTTCTTCCTCTCGACCACCCCATTCTGTTGAGGGTCATGGGGTTTTGTCAACTCCCGTTTAATCCCTTCCGCTACACAGAAGTTATTAAACTCATTTGAGACATACTCGCCACCATTATCACTCCATAAAGCTTTAACCTTCTTGCTCTATTCTTTCTCAACCAATGCTTTAAACTCACAAAATTCTATGAAAGTTTGATCCTTTTTTTGCATGAAAAATATCCAGCATTTACGAGATTAGTCATCAACAAATATAACATAATACATGTGTTTGGCCGTGGATGTTGTCGAGAATGGTCCACACACATATGAATGGACTCTCTCTAGAATAGACTCTGCTTGACTATCTCTATCTCCAGAGGAAGACTTGGTGTATTTTCCCAAATTACACCCCTTGCATGTATCAACTTATTCAAGTGTACCTTTGGGAAGACTGATAGAGATTTTCTGCAATATCTTCAAAGCCCCATGATGCAAGTGGCCCAATCTCCTGTGCCACAACTCGCCAACATCTTAGCTCTGTACCCTTTCTGCTTTTGAGCTCAAATAATCACACTCCTCTACCTCCAACTTATTGATATTCTTCACACGAATCCCTATCTTCTTTACTTGACCCATGGCTGTGTTGAAGGAATGCCTTTCCTTTCAAGAAGATCACATCATACCCTATATCCTCAAGCATGGCAATGGATACCAAGTTCTTCTTCAGCTCAAGCACATACATAATATTCTTCAAGGTGAGTGGAGCCCCATGCTCCCTCTGAAAAGTAATCGTGCCCAATCCAATAACATTATACTTCTCGTCATCACTCATCTCGATATACATCTGGAGATCTTTCTCCTCCAAATTGATGAATAACTCTTTATCGCCAATCATGTGGAATGAAGCTCCATTGTCTAACTACCATACACTTCCCATCATTGATGACATTGTTTAGTCAATTTAGTGTGTTCTAAATTGCTGATTAAAATGTCAATCCGGGATTCGTAAACTGACGAAGTGAAGTGTACTATATGTACAAGATAACCATTTTCTTAGTCTTTTGTCGTTTTTGAGTTTTTTAGTTTGTTTTTAGATTTATCTTTTATGGATTTCCTAGTGTGTGATGGCGAAAATGAAAGTTAAGTATGGATGGTAATGATGATTTCTACAATGATTTTCCAAACTTAAAAGTGTTCAAAAAGAAAGCTCTAAACTAACTGTAATGAAATCAATTCTTAAGAGGAAATAAATGTATCAAACAGTGAACTAATGACAATGGCCCAGTATCCTTACTGCTGTATGAAAAAGAAAGTAAAAACTGAACTTAAAGCAACTCAAAGACTGAAAGCAAAGCAACTAGTTCACACTACTTCAACCCTTCTGATCCTTTACCCTTCAACTCAATCTGCCTTATGGGAAGCAATCATGAACAAGTTAAGCAATATGATATCTAAATTGCAGGAAATTAAATTGCATAAAGGAAACTAATCACACTACTTCAACCCTTCTGATCCTTTACCCTTCAACTCATTCTGCCTTATGGGAAGCAATCATGAACAAGTTAAGAAATATGATATCTAAATTGCAGGAAATTAAATTGCATAAAGGAAACTAATCACACTACTTCAACCCTTCTGATCCTTTACCCTTCAACTCAATCTGCCTTATGGGAAGCAATTGTGAACAAGTTAAGAAATATGGTATCTAAATTGCAAGAAAGCAAACTAAATCATCCTACAATAAGTAATATTTTGATTCCTTACTAATAGAGTCACTTGACTATAGAAAGAAACCATAAACAAATGAGTAGTATGATGTCTAAGTAGCAGAAAAATAAATAAGCAAAACACAATTTGAAAAATGACAGTGCTAGAATTAAACTTCAGAAAATGAAAATCAGCAGGAAGGACAAGATGATCTCATGTCAGTAGTTATCAAAAAAAATATGTAAATATGCCCGGGCTACCTACAACAAAACCTGTAAAAGAAGCACTGATCAGCTAATAGTTAGAGAAGAAACATAAAGGAAATATAGACAGCAATGATCATCAGAACAGCACACTATATATACAAGCAATGATTGAAAAAAAACAGTAAATGAAAGCAAGTAAGAAACTATACAAAGCTCTGGTGTACAGGGGCCCTCTGCAACCTCGGCCAGTCAATCACTTAGTCACAAATCCGATTCAGAAAAATTGTCTTCTCATGTATTTAAAGTGAAATGCAGTACAGTGGGTGACAACAGTCGAAATTACAATACAAAAGCTAATTCCTTCAGCGTATATCAACGCGTTATTTATAAGAAAAAGATGCTGCAACTAATTCCTAGATTTATGCTGCTAAGAGACACGTAAATTCCTTGAGCCGAGATCTAGCGTGATGGTCATGAATTCATGGAGTGGTGGCTGCTTGGTTTAGTTCACGGGCTGCTCTCTAGGTGTGCCAATACCTCTGAAAACTAAGGATCGTGCCACGCAAACCTTCACGTGGGAAAAACAGAGCCGTGCCACCGCAAAATTCTTCATTTGGCCCTTCCTTTGACCATCGTTGACCGTGACTGTTTATGAATGATTTGGCTAATCTGAGGGGACACACCCCATGTACACGTCACGTGCAACTTACCCATGTGGCTGGTTTCTCCATTGAACACCTGTAGCATAGCCTTTAACAAAATGGCTGCGGAAACTTGGGCTGGCTGCGGAAAGTGACAAGTTTCTGCAGCTGCTTGAACAAAAATCTAAATCAAACAACAGTCATAAGCATAGTTAGGAAACCATTCCATAAGTTATTTTTAAACTATTATGCAACGATTTGACAGCCTGGTGGACGAAGTAAATGGAAAAAGAAGGCTGAAAGGGTATATAGGGAAGTGCAGGTTTGGGACTCAACATACCCCCACTGTGAAGGTGTTGCATGTCCTCATGCAACCAAAATTTAGTCACCCCTTTCTAATCCATATGTTTTGATGCTTCTGCTAGGACATCTAGCCCTCTTTTCTTCTTCTTTGGTGCTACCACCATTCTTGGTTTCCTTTTTAGACACCTGAACTTGAGATTAATCAATGCTCTGCTCAACTTTTTGCACTTTTTCTTCAGCTTCTTGTTTTTCTTTTTCCATAGTCCTAAATGGAGCATAGTGTTATTATGAATAATCTTATCTACCTTGCTCTACTCTTTGAGTGCTTCATTTTCCTGCTTGATATGCATATTTAGGACTTCTAATTCAAATACCTCATGTTTCAAGGATTGAACTTGTGCATCTAGTGGCAGAGTGGTGCTTGGACCTGCAGTTGACTTTTCTAATGATTCCAAGTAGTCATATACTTCCTGTTGATTGGGGTCTACTTCAGGTGTCTTTCTTGGATTGAGTTCAAAATCTGGTGGAGGAGGAGGACTGCTCTCCAACTCTAGCCGAGAAGGGCTTTCATCATGTGTAGGACTGATTTCAATGCTTGGTTGAGGATGAGGTGGACTATGGCCAGCTGGAGTTTTCTCAGGTGTCTCTCCACCTAAGTCAATGAAGTGGGGCCGTTTTACTTGCATTTTACTCCCTTTTCCTCTTAACCTTGTGCTTCTCCTTAAGTATGGTGGACTAGTGCTCTTTTCTTGTATACTCTGTTTTCCTTTTGCCTTTTTCTTTGCTATAGCAGTAGCCTGAAGAAGTACTAATCTTTCTGACAGTGGTTGATAATCCTCCTCTATGGATTTCTCAGGGGATGGCTAGACTTCTTGGATGGTTCTTTTGCCTTTTTCTTTCTTCTGTTTCTTGTCTTTAGCTCTATCTTCTTCTTCTTTTTGGCCAGTTTCTTGAGTTTCTATAGTAGGGGAGTCTTGGACTGTAGTGCTCTTTTCTCTCCTCCTACTTTTTCTTGGTGTCCTCGGTGTGCTACTTTCAGAGGCCTCAGATGGCTCTTAGAAGTAGTTTCTTATCAAGAATTGCTCCCATGTATCTTTGTTTTTCCTTAAGTGGTCTTCAATAAGAATTTTTATAAGTCCATGATGGTATAGATGAGGGTCTATATTGCCTATGTGTTTTTGGACTGTAATGCTCATTTTCTTCAAACTCAAGAGCAAGAAATAAGGCAAATTAAGAGTTTGATTTTCTAAGAAATTAATCAACAGTCTAGCATGGTACATATACATCGAACCGAAGCGTCATTCACAGGTGAAAAAATTTTGGATAACTAATAGTAGGCTAGCCCATTCTTCCTTTAATGCATGAACAGGGATTCCTTTAGTAAACACGGTGGTGTCCATACCTGGGTTTCTTAGCATGATTCTCCATGCATGTTCATCCACGCGTTTATTTTTGAACCATCTCTCACCCTCCTGAGGTAAGCCTGTAGCAGCTGCTACCGTTGTTTCGGTCACTGTGAGCTTCAAATCTCCAATCTCCACTTTCTGTCCATCAAATGACCGTGAAAAAACTTTGGTTACTTCTTTGTTATAGCCTTTAAACCTTTGAATGAACCGTAACCACTTAGCTTTCTTCAGTAAATCCTTGGCCTGAGGGTAACCTTCTAGGTATTTTAGTCCTTCTGGCTCTGCCCTGAGTAGTTTTCCCATTTCTTTCTCTGTTTCGAATTTCAATTGAGGATACAATTGCGTATGAGGATTTTAACAGAGGACAGTAGCTCAGTTGCAGGGTTTATGGTAAAAGGTAATGGTTGCAATCGATAGCAGGTGACGGGAATGCTTCGGATTACAGGCGAAACAGAGGATAGACAGTGGTGAACGGGTTTACAAACTGAAGTGCGTGTATATGAAAGGAAGGTCTTAAATGAAATGGTAAGTGACCGGTAGTGGAGGCGAGATATTTTTGAATTAACGGTTGCGTATGGGAGATCACATGTTTTTAATAGATAGCTGCGGAAAATACGGTGAAGAAGAGCCGTAAGGAGATTGGTCACATCTCATGAGCGCAGGTGGCAAATGAAGTGCAGTTAACTTGAGTTTAAACCCGAAAAACCCATCATGAGACCGTTAAGAAATGAATGCTTGGTGTATGGAGTAATGTCGTGGGATAGGAGTGGTAATGGAGCTATCATATCGAATCATTGCACATAGTAGAACTTTTCATGGTTTGATAACTATACATAATCATGACTTTAATTGCTATTTGATAAAAAAAAAATTGCTCGTACCTTTGGAAACTTTGTCATTTCTTGCCCATAGCTTTTAGTCAACTGTTCTTTCTTGATGTCTTGGAGATGCTCCATGTCTTCATGGTATTTGCTCACTTACACCTGCATTTTCATGATTTCTGTACTAACATTTTGACTGTGTATTTGAAAAACAGAGTGATGGTGGCTGCGGAAATCGTTTCTGGCTGCGAAAATTGTTTCTGGCTGTGGAAACTGCTTCCAGCTGTGGAAACTGGGACAACACCCACTTAGCTGAACAAATGTGGTTAGAAAAGAACTAACTAAGTGGAAATAGTTCTGAAAGGAACTTTTATTGATGAAATGAGAATGAAATGAGTGGAATGGAATGAAAATGAAGCGGAGTGAAGTGAAGAGAAAATGTGAATGAGATGGAGGTGAATTGAAATGGCAAATGAGGTGGAGTGAAGATGGAAAGAGAAGGAGAGGAGATTTTTTTAGAAAATATAGAGTGTCAAGTGTCCTCGATTTTCACTCCATATTTTCTGTATAAGACTGCCAATCTATGATTGGTTTTTAGGCTTATACAATTTTTTTCTTTTTTTCTTTTTTTTTTTTTTTTCTTTTTTTTTAACTGAAAGAATAAAAGGCTAGGCTGGTGGGGAAGAAGGATTCTTCTCCACCAGCCTTATTGTAGAATTCTCTTGGAACATCTTGACAAATTCTTCTTTTGAGAGTGGCTTATGATAAATTTTCAATCGGTGGCCATTCACAAGAAAAGAAATCTGAAATTCATCAATGGTCTTGACTCTTACTGCTCCATTATTAAAGACTGTCAATTTCATATGGCCCAAGCCAATGGGTCTGAAATTTACCTTTAAAGTCTTTGAACTTGGAATCAAACAGTAATGCTCAATCTCCCTCTTGAAACTTTCTCTCTTTGATGTATCTGTCATGCCATTTAGCTCTTTGATGTTGAACTATATCAGTCTTTAAAATTGCTTCTTGTCTGATTTCATCTAGCTCATTCAGCTGCTCCATTCTGTGCTTTTGGGCTTCTGATAGATTCATCCCCAACTGGACTGCCATCTTGAAAGTCTTGACTTGAAACTCAATGGGGAGTAGGACTTCTTTCCCATAAACAAGTTCATAGGGAGAATGTCCTGTTGTATTCTTCCATGTAGTTCTGTAGGCCCATAAGGCTTCAGGAAGCCTTTCTGCCCAATATTTTCTATGTAGATGAACAGTTTTGGTGATGATGCTTTCAAGAACTTTGTTTGTAGACTCCACCTGGCCATTTGCTTGCAGATGGTAAGGAGTAGATTTTATGTGCTTGATTTTGTATTCTTCCATCAGCTTCTCCATCAAGTTAGATGTAAATTGACTTCCCTGATCTGTCACAATTTCTCTTGGGACACCAAAACGAGTAAAAATATCCTCAAAAAGAAATTGAACAGCTGAATTTTCAGTGGCAAAAGGCAATGCTTTAGCATCTACCCATTTATTGACATAATCAGTGCATACCAATATATACTTTTTCTGTTTAGATGGTGGATTAATAGGTCCAATGAAATCTAAAGCCCATTTTTCAAAGGGTTCGATGAGTACCTGTGGTTGTAATGGCATTTCATTTCAAAGAGTCGGTCTCCCAACTCTTTGGCAGCTGTCACACCTTCTGACATATTATTTTGCATCTTTGAAAAGGGAAGGCCAATAATATCCTAAAGAAAGGATTTTATAGGCCATCCTTTTGTCAGCAAAGTGTCCACTGCATGGTTTCATCATGACATGCCTTGAGGATGTCAGGCATTTCATCTTCCCGAACACATCTTCTGATCACACAATCTAGCCCTGTTTTAAACAATTCATTAGAAATCCATGAATAACTTGAACTCTCCTGAATAATTTTTCTTTTTTCACCAGGAAATAGATGTGGAGGTAGCTTTCCTGTAGCCATATAATTAGCAATATCTGCATACCAAGGAGTCTTAGTAGTTATTGCAAATAAATACTCATCTGGAAACTTATCCTCTACAGGAGAATCTTCATTAGTATTTTGGATTCTAGACAAGAAATCAGCTACTATATTTTGTTTCCCTGGTCTATCCAACACAGTAATATTGAATTCTTGTAAAAGTAAGAGCCATCTTGTAACTTTGCCATTAGTAATAGGTTTATTCATGAGATATCTAATTGCAGAATGATCAGTATGGACAAAAGTTTCATAGCCAGTTATATAGTGTCTAAACTTCTTGATTGCATGAACAATAACTAAGAACTCTTTCTCAGTCACAGTATAGTTTAACTCAGTGGGAGTCAAAGCTTTACTAGTGTAGTAAATGGCATAAGGAACTAAATCCTTTTGTCCCAAAACAACTCCTAGAGTTGTATCTGAAGCATCTGTGGAAATATGGAAAGGAAGTTTCCAATTTGGCACTCTCAAAATGGATGCTTCAGATATTCTTGTTTTCAAAGTTTCAAATGCAGATTGACAATCAGGATCCCATTTGAATTCACAATCTTTTGTAAGTAATCTGAAGAGTGGAGATGCTATTTTGGTGAAGTTTTCAATAAATCTTCTATAGTATCCAGTAAATCCAAGAAAACTTCTAACATCTTTTTGACAATTTGGAATAGGCAACTTGGAGATGACTTCAACTTTTGATCTATCAACTTTAATCCCATCCCCTGAAATATGATGTCCTAAAACAATCCCTTCAGTAAACATCATAAAGCATTTTTCATGACTGAATGATAGGTTTGTTTCTTTACATATTATAAGGACTTTTTCCAAATTCTCTAATGCCTCTTCAAACGAATTACCATAAACTGTAAAATCATCCATATAAACCTCTACACAATCATGGATTAGATGGGAAAATATTCCAAGTACTGCCCTTTGAAATGTTGCGGGTGCATTACATAATCCAAAAGGAAGTACTCGGTAAGCAAAAGTTCCCCATGGACAGGTAAATGTGGTCTTTTCCTGATCTTCAGGTGCTACCTGAATCTGATTGTAGCCACTAAAACCATCCAAAAATGAAAAATATTGTTTGCCTGCTAAAGTATCTAATACCTGATCGATAAAGGGTAAAGGAAAGTGAGCCTTCAAAGTTTCTTTGTTCAATTCCCTGTAATCAATGCATACCCTCCATTTACCATTCTTTTTAGGTACTATAACCAAAGGAGAAACCCATCGGCTATCTGAAATTGGATAAATGAAGTTTACATTAAGTAACTTTTGGAGCTCTTCTTTCACTATCTCCCTAAGGTTTGGATTCATCCTTCTCTAAGGTTGTCTGATTGGTCTACTATTTACCTCAATGTAGATGTGATGAATGCAAGTCTTAGGGTCAATACCTTTCATATCAGTATATTCCCAGGCAAATGCAGTAGAATGTTTTTGCAAGATTTTGGTTAGTTCTTCCTGTTGTGATCTTTCCAAATTTTTGTTGATATCCAATGTTTTTCCTGGAAAGATCTCAATGGCGGAACTACCAAACTCTTCCATAGAGAAAAGAGACATTTGTCTAGATGATAAATACTCAATGTCAGAATCTAACTGAAATTGTGTGTGGTCATATTCTGAAGATGTTTCAAAGTTTTCTAATGTGTTCAGAATTTGACTATCTTCACTAACTTCAGAAATGGTAAAGACAGGTTGTATAGTATCTTCATCATCAATCCACTCATTATCTCCTATTTCTGTAATTGCTTTTGCTGGAGGATACAGATTGAATTTCTTTGTCGAATTACCATCAGAAATATACATATCCCCAGACCTACAACTGATGAAAGCATCGGCTGTGGTTAGCGAAGGTCTTCCTAAGATGAGAGGGTGTCCTCCTAAATTACTCTTGGGGGTTAAAATCATAAAATCTACTGGATATTCCCAAGAGTCTAAGGAGACTGAAATGTCTTCTAATACACCATCTGGTTTAATAATTGATCGATCTACAAGTTGCAGTAAAGTAGGTGTAAAGAGAAGATTAAGAATTTTCAGTTGTTCCATAGTCTGTCTACTCATAATGTTGATAGCAGCCCCTAAATCAATTAAAGTATTTGGAATTTCTACCCCATTGATATGTGTTTTGACAATTGGGCTACGGGGATCTACATACTTCTGCATAGTAATTTTTCCCATCATGATGTCTGCAATTTTCCCTACCAGGTGGATTCTTCTTATGTCTCTAGGTTTCCTTCCTGGTCTTTTAAGACTCAACTCCTTTATTGTTTTTTCTAAAATAGGAATCTCTCTAATGGCTTGTAACAAGGGAATCTTCACACAGACATTCTTCAATTCATCTAGAAAATCATAGTCAGGCAACAAGAATTGTTTTTCCACCCCTTTGTCAATTTGTAATCTTTCAGGAAAAGGAGGTGTGGATGAAGATGCAAGTTGCTCAACTATAGGAGTTGTGGGGGTTAGCTCTTTTTCTTTTTCTTTCTGAGTGTTTGGGTTTTGAAGAGATGCTTCAGAACCCTTATTGGCTTCAAGAGAATCTTCCTCAGAAATTCTTTGATTTTGGTCATCTATAGAAGGTTTATCTAAAACTCTATCAGATCTGAGTTGTACATCATTGAGAGGAACAATCATATAGGTAGGAAATTGTTGACCTTCTACCATGTAAGCATTTTGAGGGTTTTTATTATTGGGGTTTGGCAATGGCTTAGAAGGAATTTGATTTGACTTCTGTTGGAATGGAAGCAAGAGTTGAGAATTTGGGTTCTGTTGAGACGGTTGTTGTTGTTGAAATGGAAATGATAGTTGTGGGTTTTGATTTGGAAGTTGTGGAGCTTGTTGGTTTTGAAAAGATGGAGGATATTGATAAAATTGAGCAAATCTCCCATAAGGATTTTGCATGCTTTGTACCCATGATTGAAAAGGATTCTGAGGTTTGGACCAAGGTTGTTGCCAAGGATTCCAATTTGGTGGGGTTTGAAAGTTCATAGAGTTATTAAACCCTTGGTTTTGTTGCCCCTGCCAAGGTCTCCTTGCAACAAAACAGAGAGACTCAATTGTATTTGGATCTTCTTGGAAGACAGCTTTGAGCCCAGGAATTGAAGGACAATCCTTGGTCTCATGATTCTTTGAACAAATCGTACATGTTTCTACAACTTTTGCATCCAAGGGACATTCCCTGAGAGCATGTTTTTTTCTACATTTTGGGCAAAATATGGCTAAAGCTTCAGCTTCTGCTTTCTGCTTATTGTGGATCTTAAGAGTGTCTAGTTGCTCACTAAGACTCCCTAAGATATCAGTTTTGAATTCATCAAGCATATTGCCAATCTCAGCCCTACTTACTGATCCAGTTGCAGATTTGTTTGCTCTGATGAGAGAAGGATCTCTAGGCCCTTTTCCAGTTTTAGATTTTCCTCTTGAGAGATGGACACACAGCTCTGCTATATCATGAAGTGGAAGTTGAGATATGTCTCCTTTTCCCATCATGTTCAAAATATCTATCCATTCATCTCTAATGGCTTTTAATAGAAGGGCTTTCAAGGTTTCCTCATCTAAGTTACTCATTTTTGCTCTTTTCAGATTATATTGGAATCTTTCAAGTAAATCCTCCAAGTTTTCATCTTCTCTTTGTACCATTTTAAATACTTCATCCTTGTGGTTGGTAAGCATACAATAATCCATGTATCTATCCAGAAATGTTTGTTTCATATCATTCCATGTCCTAATGGATTGAGTGAGTAATCCCATGAACCATTTCAAAGAAGCTCCTTTCAATGTTGAAGGAAACAGTTTGAGTTTTTGAGAGTCTTCTAGATAATCATAGGTTCGACACACGACCTCAAACTCAAATAGAAACATTTCAGGATCTTCATTTCTTAACCTATGAAAGTTTGGGAGAACAGATGGTGAAATATTTTTCATTGTTGCTCGAGAATCCTCATCGACTATAGAAAATCCAAATGAGTTATCTCCATCCCTATTTCCCCCATTATTACCTCTACCTCCTCCATTATTTCCTCCTCCCCCTCCTCTACCTCTACCTCTACCAAATCTGTTAACTCCCTCTTCTGTCATGGTAGTTTTCTCAGAGATTTCAGAGTCCTCTGGTTCCTCTACTAATGGCGAACGAGGAGGAATTTCTCCCTCTTCTTCCTCAAATGATTCTACTTCTTCAATTACAATGTGTCTCCCTGTAGAAGGAAAGAAAGGATCTTTTCCTAATTCAGATTCGATGGATGGTGAGGAAGAGTCTCCTAACTCAACTACTACCTCTTGAATTCCAGGAATCCTAGGGCTAGGAGTGTAGGTTGGAGATGATGGAGGTGTCTCATGTCTATTCCTTGAGGTAGATGGAGTTTTGAAAATCGAACTCTTGGCTCTAGCTAAAAACCTTCCCCTACAATCTCTTGCTCTATGCATATCATTTTTATTTTTCTTCAAGTCAGGCTAATAATTCTCTTTCTGATCTTCCAGGTCACTCTAGGTGCAAGAAGAGAGCATACTCAAGAAACTATTAAACCAATAACTTTCTCTTTTTTGATCCTCCAGATCACACTAAGTGCAAGAGGAGAGCATACTTTGAGAGGTTATCAATTTTCCTTCCTTGAAAAAAAAAAAAAATTTAAGAAATTGGCTACCTAGTTTCACTTCCCCAGCAACGGCGCCAAAATGTTTAGTCAATTTAGTGTGTTCTAAATTGCTGATTAAAATGTCAATCCGGGATTCGTAAACTGACGAAGTGAAGTGTACTATATGTACAAGATAACCATTTTCTTAGTCTTTTGTCGTTTTTGAGTTTTTTAGTTTGTTTTTTGATTTATCTTTTATGGATTCCCTAGTGTGTGATGGTAATGGTGATTTCTACAGTGATTTCCCAAACTTAAAAGTGTTCAAAAAGAAAGCTCTAAACTAACTGTAATGAAATCAATTCTTAAGAGGAAGTAAATGTATCAAACAGTGAACTAATAATGGCCCAGTATCCTTACTGTTGTATGAAAAATAAAGTAAAAACTGAACTTAAAGCAACTCAAAGACTTAAAGCAAAGCAACTAATTCACACTACTTCAACCCTTCTGATTCTTTACCCTTCAACTCAATCTGCCTTATGGGAAGCAATCATGAACAAGTTAAGCAATATGATATCTAAATTGCAGGAAATTAAATTGCATAAAGGAAACTAATCACACTACTTCAACCCTTCTGATCCTTTACCCTTCAACTCAATCTGCCTTATGGGAAGCAATCATGAACAAGTTAAGCAATATGATATCTAAATTGCGGGAAATTAAATTGCATAAAGGAAACTAATCACACTACTTCAACCCTTCTGATCCTTTACCCTTCAACTCAATCTGCCTTATGGGAATCAATCGTGAACAAGTTAAGCAATATGGTATCTAAATTGCAAGAAAGCAAACTAAATCATACTACAATAAGTAATATTTTGATTCCTTACTAATAGAGTCACTTGACTATAGAAAGAAACCATAAACAAATGAGTAGTATGATGTCTAAGTAGCAGAAAAATAAATAAGCAAAACACAATTTGAAAAATGACAGTGCTGGAATTAAACTTCAGAAAATGAAAATCAGCAGGAAGGACAAGATGATCTCATGTCAGTAGTTATCAAAAAAAATATGTAAATATGCCCGGGCTACCTACAACAAAACCTATAAAAGAAGCACTGAAGAAACATAAAGGAAATATAGACAGCAATGATCATCAGAACAGCACACTATATATACAAGCAATGATTGAAAAAAAACAGTAAATGAAAGCAAGTAAGAAACTATACAAAGCTCTGGTATACAGGGGCCCTCTGCAACCTCGGCCAGTCAATCACTTAGTCACAAATCCGATTCAGAAAAATTGTCTTCTCATGTATTTAAAGTGAAATGCAGTACAGTGGGTGACAACAGTCGAAATTACAATACAAAAGCTAATTCCTTCAGCGTATATCAACACGTTATTTATAAGAAAAAGATGCTGCAACTAATTCCTAGATTTATGCTGTTAAGAGACACGTAAATTCCTTGAGCCGAGATCTAGCGTGATGGTCATGAATTCATGGAGTGGTGGCTACTTGGTTTAGTTCACGGGCTGCTCTCCAGGTGTGCCAATACCTACGAAAACTAAGGATCGTGCCACGCAAACCTTCACATGGGAAAAACAGAGTCGTGCCACCGCGAAATTCTTCATTTGGCCCTTCCTTTGACCATCGTTGACCGCGACTGTTTATGAATGATTTGGTTGATCTGAGGGGACACACCCCATGTACACGTCACGTGCAGCTTACCCATGTGGATGGTTTCTCCATTGAACACCTGTAGCATAGCCTTTAACAAAATGGTTGCGGAAACTTGGGCTGGCTACGGAAAATGACAAGTTTTTGCAGCTGCTTGAACAAAAATCTAAATCAAACAACAGTCATAAGCATAGTTAGGAAACCATTCCATAAGTTCTTTTTAAACTATTATGCAACGATTTGACAGCCTGGTGGACGAAGTAAATGGAAAAAGAAGGCTGAAAGGGTATATAGGGAAGTGCAGGTTTGGGACTCAACAGACACCATGCCATCAATGAGAGAAAAGTCCAATTCAAATTGAGAGGCCAAAGCATCACCCGCCGCTCCTCCTAAGGACTTCTTCTTAGACTTTTTGAGTAGACAATTTGTAGCAAAATGGCCCAACTCATGACAATGAAATCATTTAACTTTTGTCGTGTCTTTCTTCTTACCTCCATGATAAGAATCTGATTTTCAATGGGAATCTTTCCCTTTCCCCTTCTTCACCTTAATCGATAAGGCACAGATCTCTTCATCATCAGTCTTTGATGAAGAGCCATCCCTAGTGTTCCTCCTAATATCCTCCTGCATCAAATCCGACCACAATCGTTCCCAATCTAGTAGCTTCTCTCGACCATTAACAAATTCCTAATAACCATGCAAAATCTTTGGGAATCCGACAAGAGCAAGACTCACCATATCTTCTTTGGCGAGTGTGATTCCAACACTTCCAAGTTCATCACAACATTGAGTGAACTTGGTCAAGTATTTTGAAATAGTCTCGCCTTTCTCCATTTTGATTTTTTGAAGCTTTTTCTTCAGTGCTAATTTCCTTTGGTCATTATTTTTCTGATACAAATTCGTCAATGTTTTCCACATAGAATGCAGAGTTTCCTTGCCATGGGGACTTGACACAATGTGGTCTCGAACTCCCTCAAGGATTATCCACCTTGCCTTTGCCACACACTTCTTCCATTCGGCCAAATTTTGTGCATCCGATGTTGTTGGCTTAGGGAATTCTTGATCAATGAATTCCTTCAAGCCATTATCTTCTAGCACAGCCTCCTCCATCCTGTCCCTCCAGGCTATAAAATTTGAGTTTCCTTTCAAGGCATACTCGAGCCGCAAACCATAGAACGCCATCTGCCGATCCTAAAGTATGAAATGAAAATTTGAATTTCACCTATAACCCTGAACTCAAAAACTTCAAAATATCCTCTAATATATTGTTCTCAACTCTGATACCATGTAGAAAACCTTGTAGGTTCACAAGCTCATGCAGTGTACAAAAGTAAGAGACAAGAAACTACTTCTACTATCAACCAGCGGAAGCCAATAGATCGATGAAAACAATAATCGACAAGAGGAAGATAATCAAATACATATAATACAATAAGTATCTAAGGAAAGCCACAACTCAAAACCCCACTATCTGTATTGCATATATTAGGAATCCAAGATGATAATACAATGCTTGTTCTCTCAAGAACAATCCTAGCACTCAGTAAAATTAATCTCTAACTCACAAGCAAACTCTTGGCCAACACTTAGCCAATTATCTTTCTCTCCAAGTCCCTATTTCTTTGTGCAATTCCTATGGTTGATCAACCCATATTAATGGGAGGCCAGTGCATCCAAAACTGCACAATCCCTTCAAGGTTCAATTCTTGATTGCATGCATGATCTATACAACTTAGTAAATCATACAACTGATAGTACACTATCCCTACACTCTAGTCTCAACTGGGTCTTTCTCATAATCAACATGCCTGAGTTTCTGATGAGGGAATCTTCAATTAACTAGAGTAACACTAGCTAATGCATTAGTGCACCAACTCACTATTAACTCACTATTAGTTCCTCAAACAATTTGGAACTAATTTAACTAGACTCAACTCAGTGAATTGAGTTAACTAATTACAACTCATACTTAACTCATCCTCGACCCCTATAATATAGGGAGAACATATACATGACTTCAGAAAGACTTCCAACTCAAATTCCTAAGCTAATTAAGTTAATTAAACTTAATTAACTATTTACAAGTTGTCATGAGAATAGAATTTGATTTTAATTCTTAGTTTAATTCAAGGAAAAATTAAACTGGAAGTTCTTGTTGCCATTTCTCAACAGCATCAACTCCCATTCCATCCATTAGGTTATAGATACATTGATCATTCAATTGTAAGTAAAAACATGATGAGAGCCACACATGGCTATTGTCATAAAGCACATACACAATCAGCATAATAATAGAAAAAAATACGCATGAAAGTACAGCCATATAGACCACATATAATCCATCAAAATGCTCATAGAAATACAAGGAGAAATAAGCATTCTTTAACGATGCAAAATCCAAACCTAGGATGGGACTTCCACGTTCCACCCGACCGTAGAATGGTTGGGCCAAATATCTCTTCAATCATTCATCCTCGTGCCATATTCCAAGCATGAATGTGGGATCTCATAGAACACATCAATCAAAACTCATCCAGGGCTTCCAAAGGCCATCCACCTCAACCCATCAAACAGTGATTCCACCTCATGGTCAGACATCACAAAACCATCATCAGATTGGTCTCCATCCAAGCATTCCAGGTCATTTGTTCCAACCAAGGCTTCCAGGGCTAGTAACTCAACACACCAAGGGCTTCCAGAGTGTTTTTCCAACCAAGACTTCCAGGACTAGTATCTAAACCCAAGTTGTTACAGGGCTTCAAGAGAGTTTGTCCAACCACATCTTCCAGCAACTAATAACTCAACCAAAGCTAAGGAACACTGAACCAACCAAAAATAAACAATTAAAATAAACCCACAATCACCATGGTTATCCAAGAAATGGAAACGATAGGCAATCCACTGTCAATCCAGTAAATCCTTCATGCCAATGATAGATCACAACCAAGAAACTACATGCATGTGCCATGCATGCCAAAAATAGTGAAGAAATCATACATGCAACTCACAACCTGCAAGAAAATATGATGTAGTTGTTGATCCCGATGCCTCCTTGCGCTTTCTTGTTTTTCCTTTGCTTTCTTGCTCCAAGAATCCAAGTATGTCATACCCTCCAAGAGTGCTCCAAGAAAAATCTAAGTGTCCAAAAGTATGAGAGAGAGAATAATGAGAGAGAGCTCCAACATTGAACTGACAAAAGGTTACCAACTGATCCTTAGAAGCCTTTTTATGGATGAGGCCTTGTTTTGGAGAATTTGGTATCTACGGATAAATACTAATTCCCTAGATAAGTAGCCATATCTAGAACAACAATTTAAAGCACTTTAGCCTTTTCCTATAAGCAATAGATAAGACAAAGAGAATGAGAATACCTACTTGTAGTTCTGCTTTCCTCTTGTCTCCTTTGTATCGGTCCTATCGCTCCTTCCCATACTTAACACGCTTGATAAGTACCTGTAAACATCAACAGAAGACAAAGAACCAATCAAAGCAAAATATCTATTGATTATAAGTAAATGGAATCAGATACATTCACACATATAAGCATCATATAACAAGATAAGCATATGGAAAAAGGTTCAAATACTTTATTGAATAGAAGAAGGAATTACAGCCATGAAGTATGATTCGAAGTCACTCCTCCAGCTTTGATCCCATCCACATCACATCAAAAGCATGACAAACATGTAGCATAACAATACTTGTCTTAAAGTCAATTCTCATAGCAACATTATCTCCTTACAATTCAACATAGTCCAGCCCTTGATCACTTAGATGAGTGCTCAATTTATAGGAAGATGGAGGAGGTTATGTCATAAATGGGGGTACTGAATGGACTTCCATACTTAGAATTAGTTCCATGGAGGAAGGGATGAGAGGATAGGATGCATCTTAACTCATTCCTCATCCATTTTTGAGCTCATAGGAGTTGATAAGTGAGGGAAACTTCTAGAAGACTCCAAGAGATGAGAATATTCCCCAAACCCTATGTTAATTTCGCTCAATCTCGCCCAGTGTAGGTCAAAGAGGGCCTAAGTTCTCTGCAGATCAGAGCACCTTGGCATGGACTCAACTGCTCTGCAGCGCACCCTTGCATGGGCCTATCTACATTGGTCCCTTTAGAGATCATTTTATGATGTCTTCAAGTCATGAAATTGTCTACGAAGGAGGCATTCAAAAGGTTTACTTGTTTAGGGCATGTAGAAATTGAAATTAGGGTTTGATGAGCCCTAAAACACTAATCTGGATGATGGGAGTGATATGCCCAAATGGATCTGTAACAGCTACCCCCTAAAGCATGAAGTCAAAAAATGTAAATTTCGAATGAAATGCTTTACGATGTGATGAGGAGGTTTTGAAGTGGAAGGTGACCTTCATCAATTACAATACATATATCATTATATTTTGATTTTTTCATGAATCGCTAAGGGAAGGCATACCCATGCTCAGCATATAAACTTTCATTACATGTACATAGACAGTCGTCTACAGATATAGACCCATGAATGGATGACCATCAATGTAAGGCCATTGTACATATGATTTAGTACTCTTGAAATCGTAGCTCGGATGGATGAAACTAGATTCGGGGTCTTCTATCTTGTTCAATCGTTCACTCAAGTATGAGTCTAACCATGTGAATATGTGATCTGAAGTCGAACATGGGAAGACACTGCCTGATTACCAACCAATGATGTAAGTTGTTAACAGACGCGAGATAAATCATTGATAATGATAATGATCCTCAAGGTACTACAGTGCATTCTGCATGGTGTGATTGGATTTTTTGATGTCGAACACCATACAAATTCTTTCGGTTGAAGGCTAGTGATGTCAACCTATCAACGGATGCAAGAAACTTGTTGCTGATGTATGCAAGCCTCAAGGTACTGAAATGATGTTTCTAAGTCAACTTCTTGGATAATGTGCCGATATCGACAAGAAGCGACTCATCGCAGGAGGGCCTTGATGTATTCAACATCAACAACATGAAATGAGTGTAACTATTTTCGAGATAGAATTGACTGACGACACAAGGTTCAGGAATGGCAATCATGAAAATGAAGGTTTACGGTATTGCAAAGGATGAATTTTAACCGGATGACTTCTCTAGAACATGTAAGCGACACTGAAATGAATTGGTAGAATTCACCCAAAAAAAAGTGATGGATGGTATTATAGACCAACAGTATGATAACCATCAAGATGATAACCCAACCCAAGTAGTCACAGTGATGAAGTGAAAGTGTCATGTTCAAGAGCGACCTGCTACCATAAAGTGGTTTTCCCCTTTTTCCATTTTCCCCAGTCATTATTGACCAGTACCTCTTTATTTTTTATCAAGCTTGAGGAGGATAACATATACTTGTTGTATAATTCCACCCTTCGGGTGAATCCATCACTATGTAATGTTTTTAATGAGTCTATCAAAGGTAAAACTCAATCTTGTCTAGATGGACAAGTTTGTCTTTATTTGATGTTTTAACGAGTTTAACAACAAAGATAACTCGGTCCTTTTCATGTTTAGAGAGTTTGCGAAGGGACAAAAAGAAAACTCCACAAGTTATTTTTCATAGATTTGTCTCTCAAGTCCGAAAAAGTGTAAACAATACGAGAGAGAACCTATGTACCATGTTCAGTCAACGTATTCCTTTTTCGTAAATAATCTATCTCAACCTGAAAAAGGGTTAAACTTATAGTGGGTAGATGTCATTTCCAATCCGTTAACGAGCTTAAAAGGACAAGCGCTTGGCATTCTTTTCATATTTAGAGAGTCTAAAAAGAGCTTAAAGAGGACTCCAAGGGGGTTCCTTTTTCGTTATTTAACAGAGCTCGAAAAAGAGATAAAAGTATGCTCTGTGGTCAAAGGTACAATTTACAATCGAGCATGTCAAATTCTATAAGTCAGTTGTAAAACTTGCTCAAAACACTACCAAATGGATTGAAAATACTTGTTTCATAGGTAAAAATAGGTAAATACTAATGTTTACTTGATTAATGAACATGAAATAAACATAAAACAAGTTTTTACCATGTAATTTTTATCATTTGATACTTACCATTCAGTGTTGTGCTCTGGGCTAGTTTTTTACCTTGAACTTTAGCAGCTAATTGTGAGAGATTTTGTAGACCATTTATCGTGTCGTCAGGACCAGGTAGGAGATCTACCCCTCCTCTTTCTTTTCAGGTCATTCTTTTACTGTTGCATGAAAGTTTTAGGGTTTTTGGGGGCCTCTGGGTTTGATTTGTTCGCCCTGGGATCATCGCAGGCTTTCACATTGAAAACTATGCTGAAGAGCACCCTGATAGAAGGTTTTCTACTCTTCAGTGCAGTGTCTCTGTGCCTGGGCTGCGCTGGGCGAGTTTCCCAAATTTTATTTAGCTGTTTGCTCCAAAATTTGTCCTGTTTTTTGCATGGAAAGGATCCTAGCTAAGCTTATGATTGTATTTCAGGCTTTCATCAAATCAGAATGTCAATTACATGGTGAGAAAGAGAGCATGAAGAATAAGACATGGTTGCCCTAAACAATCTGGGTACAGTTGAGGCCCTCAAAAATTGTGGGTTACTCAAATACTTTAGGTTGTCCAGAATGAGGCAACAAATAGAACTATTGCAGTTCCTTGTTCATGCATGGGATCCGACAGATCAAACTTTTCACATAGGGGACAAAATGGTCCCTATTACCATTGATGATATTTACTTTCTTACCGGACTGTCGAGGCGAGGTGCCCCCATCTCACTTTCTAGATTTGCCCGTGGAGGTGAATCGGTGAGGGATTACATTCGACAGTTTTGTCGACCAGGTACACAGCCTAGCAAGGATGGGAAAATAAACATCAGGGATGTAAGTGATTTTCCTTTGAGAACAATCCTCTTCACAATCGTAAAGTTGGCTGGCAATGTGACACTTCATCTGGCGAACAGATCATATATGCAATATGCACTTGAGTGTCTAGAGCCAAAATTATTCAACTGGTGTGAGGCAGTTCTTTCTTCACTGAAATAACAACTGACCAAGGTAAAAAGTGGAAAGATGAAGAATTTCTTCTATGGTTTGATCTTAATCCCTTTTACCTTAGAGAGAATTCCATTGATGCAATCACAGCATGTATCACTGGGTGTAGTTGGTCCTAAAGATCCATGGATGCAAAGGTGGGTCGAATTGATGACTCGACATGCGGGTTAGTCAACAATCAATTTTTTCCACTGCATTCTTCAGTTGGCTCGATCGACAACACATTTTTATTGAGGAGCATCCATACTCAGGGATGGATTTTCATGGAGATCCATACTTGATTCTACCAGTTGTAGCACAATGGGGTGCTATAGGTAAATTGTTTGACCAAATTGTTTTTTTATTTTTCAAGTTTCTACATGTTTTTGTGTTTTTAATGTTTCCAAGACTAAACTAAAATCATTCTCATGCATGCATATGTGGGTATTGTTCAACCTAGGAGACACCAATAGGAGGCAGGTGGGCTAGCGCAGAGAAACATTGGGAGAGCAGTTCTCTAGGACTTGGATTTGGCCGAGACATTGGCAGAGTTGCAGGCTCACATAGAGGGATTAATCCTTGGTATTCTGGATGTCCGGATCAAGGAGTTACCTATGAGGCTGCAGCACCACATTATTGGTGTTCCTAGCCACTAGATGAGGCTTTTGCGCATGATAGCATAGGCTGTGACCTGTTAACATGAACATCACTAGGTCTACTTAGGATGTTTTTTGCATGCATTTTGAGTTTTTGGGTCAAATGACCAAATGTGTCTTGGACACAAATTTTGTAAAAACTTTTAAAACGTCTATCTATTTACTTTCAGAGTTTTCTATGGTTATGTGCAATCCTTTTCAACTAATGATGTGAATTGAAAATGTACTTTTACATGTGTCGCAAATGTCTGTTTAACACATAATTTGCTAGAGAATCAGTTAATGTCTTAAAGTTTCTGGAAATATGTTGATATTCAATGTATTCAAAATGCCTTTCCAAAATACGAACTCTAAGGAACATACGAAGAATTGTTGGGTTTCGGATGGTATACACACTTCTAAATTGTAGTACAACAAGTTGTGAGTCCAGCCTAACGATGATTGGGAAAATTCCAAGTGAAATGGCATCAGAGAGAAGTTCAATCAACACGCTATACTCAGCGATGTTGTTCGTTGAACAACCGATACAAATCACTTGAAAACTCACTAACTCACCACTTGAAGCGAAAGTAGCCCATGCTGCAGAAGATAGGTTTTGCAAACTATGACTAGCACCATCGGCATAACCAACAAATGGTTCCAAATGCAACAAATGCAAAGCGGATTACTAAGCAAATAAAAAAACTCCAAAAGACACAATGACACACACACATGCAATGAAAGCATATATATAGTGGGTTTTACTACACTCAATTAAGCATAGTAACGTTTGAGGTACAACCAGTTTCGGGGCTACGACAATGGAATCCCATAATAATCCATTAACTCGTAGGCACCTTTTTCCAAAACACACTTGAAAATATAAGGACCCATCCATAGTGGTTCAAATTTCCTTGATCCAAGTTTATCAGCTTCCTGATCATAAAGTAAGATCAGATCTCCTTTTGAGAAGATACAAGGCTTGACATTTCTATCGTATTGTGCCTTGATTTGTTTCTTATGTGCTTCATTAGCTAATGCGGCATCATGATGGGTTTCATCCACATGGATAAGTTCCAAGAAATGCGCTTCTTCTTCAAAAGTGTTGGGTAACAGGTCAATCACGAGTTTGAGAGATGAAATTTTGCATTGTATTGGTAAGATTTCTTCCAAACCATACACCAATTGAAAGGGTGTGAATCCAGTTGCATTTCTCACCAAGATTTGATATGCCCATAAAGTCGAGTACAGGATTAAATTCCAGTTTCGTTTATGAACCCCTATCATTCTTTGCAACATTCCTTTAATGACCTTGTTGATAGCCTCAACTTGTCCATTATCTTGCGGGTAATAAAGAGTAGAACTATCATTTGACAGTCCTAACTTGGCAGTTAACTCACTCATCATATGATTACGAAAATGCAATCCATGATCTGTAACTATGGAGTGTGGTACACCAAACCGGGCAACCACGTGGTTGAAAAAGAAAAGAGCAGTCGTTTCACCACTATTGTTTAATGTTGGCATCGCCTCAGCCCATTTGGTAAAATAGTCAACAACAACTATAATGTACCTATGCCCCCTAGCCGAGGTGTGGTTACATGTCATGAAGTCAATGCCCCATTTGGAAAATGGTCCAACAACAAATACTGGATGCAATGGTGCAGGTGGTAATCTAGCTTTGCGGTCATAGATTTGGCATGCATGATAACTTCTGACAGCAATAATACAAACTTTGAATATAGCTGGCCAGAATTAACCAGCACGGAGAATTCTCGGTGCGTTAGCATATCCAAATAAGTGTCCACCACAAGCACCTGAATGGCAATCATTCAATGTTTTCTCAGCTTCATCATGTGTGAGGCACCTCCGTAAAATCGTATCGATACCACAACAGTAAAGTGTGTCACCAATGATCAGATAATCTTTGGCTTGGTATCAGATACATCATTGTTGTGAGCGAGAGGTATGAGGCTGGAAAGTTTGGGTCTAGAGATAAATCAATATATCTCCATACCACGGGTCAGATGATGATATCAGGAATAGAGACTCATCCAAAATCGATGGTTCGTATGTTGAATCAATGGAGGTCGAGGGAAGGTCACAAAGTAGCTCGACGAAAACGAGAGATTTCTTTGATTTGGACTTTATGAATTCCATATCAAACTCTTGTAAAATGACTATCCATTTTGAGTATTTTCCCCCCAAAAATTGACGTGACAAAATATATGTCATAGAGTTGCAATCCAAAATGACAATGGTGCTACACAGCATTTTGTCACTATCCCTATACTCCCCATTCCTTGATCTTGGAGGACCTCTATAGTGAACCCCGCATGCTATGCCTTCATGAAGAAACTCCCATTATGTCCCTCTTCATGAGAAAATCATTTCCCTTTTGCACCATTTCCCCTGAAACTTGTATTTTGCCCTATTTACAAGGCCAGCGCTAATGACCTTTGTCTACCCCGCGTCGATGTGCAGAGATTAGCACTATTCCTCGTGTCAATCAATGCGACTGAGTTGTGTTCTAGTCTCGCCAGTCCTGTTATGGAAAGTTTTTTAAATTAGCATCAAAGCTTTCATCTCTAGAAGCTTTGTAACAGAAGTCTGGTAAATGGTTTGGCCGGATGGGGTCGAGGATGACAGTTTGGGATCCTTTCCCCTATAATGATGGAACTACCTCAAGGGATAAGTCCTTCTCCCATGAGAAGAGGATCCATCTCCCATCCATATTCCCTATATAAACCTCCCTTAGCTTGTGAGAGTGTTCGCTAAGTGTGAGTATACTATTTTGATCAGACAAGCAAGCTATTACTAGTTGTAGCCATCTAGTTGTGTGAGGGAGAAGTGTGTTTGGTTTGGAGTGAAGTCTAAGGGAAGAGCATTTAAACTATTGTTGTTTGAAGCCATCATGGAATGCTAGCAGAAGTGTGTGGCAACCTGGTCTTATGAGAGGAAGACTGTGACATCAAGATGAATGGTTGTAATCTCACTTTTATATTAATATATGCAACTATCGATTGATTTCCTACATGTTTTGTAATATTACATATTCGTGTCTTGATGCTTCTTGACTCATTAAGTAGGTTGAATTGAAATTTGTCTATTATTATGTTTATGTGTTGTTATTGTTTACTTGTTTCAAGAGCTTGAAGAAGGAAGTGAAATATTGTTGGAGTGAGCAAGCGAGGACATCGTCATGCAGGATAAGCGACCAAGAGGTAGTCCCTCTTGATTGATTCTAACCTAAGGAAATATTCCATAGAATGTATCTGTTGTGGCTAGACCCATTATCGGGCTAGAGGAATTCGTTCGTGTCTGCACTTATAATTTTACTTCACCACAAATTGGCGACTCCGCTGGGGAGATCCCATCTTTTGTTTGTTTTGGATTTCATGATTTCATGAGAACTTTGCTAGTTTCACATTTTCCCTTTGGTTCTATTTCTTTTCTCTTGCTTACTAGCCTAAGTCTAAAATTCATAGTAGGAGATCTGGTCCCTGTTCTGGAAAAAAAAATATTTTTCCTTAGTTCCCTCAGACAGCGTGTTTAATCGGCTGACAGTCGCGCCGACTAGCACAAATTATGGAGGAACAATTGCATTGACCCGCCTCTGGAACTTGTTGTCAGTGAGGTAGTCACGCCAATCCTTGTAAGTGAAGATTAGGGCTAGACCCCAATCTTGGCCAGTGTGTTTTTCTCTTGTTTTTTTGACCTCGTGAGCCCTTTTGATTGTTTTCTCCCTGATTAGGAAGCTACTTTTCATTTGGTTTTGCTTGCTTGTTGGCTTGTCATCTTGTTGTTTGATTGATCGAGTCATTAAATGGCTAGCGACACTAGGGCATCTAGCTAGTCACCCATTCAGCAGCTTATGGACTCATCAATTCCAGTTGTGGGTTTGTTTTCTCCTTGCATTTGTTTTTGGTCCCTCTTACTACTTTGACCTCTTTTGGCATAAGTTTGAAAAAGTTTTGTTTACTAGTTTGAACATCTTTTTCCGACATAGATTACATAGTCGGTCTTGTGTTTGGTAAAGTCGGTGTTTCATTGATTTGAATGAACTTCTCTTTTCATGTTTGCATCTTCTTGAAGAGCTCATAGTCTTGAAAAAAAATTCATTGAAAGATTGTATGCGAAAAGTTTGTTTCGTTGTTTCATGAGAAAATATGAAATTCTAGCTTATTGCATCATTATGATTTGCATCTCTTAAAAACTAGAATTGCATCAGCATTTGTGTTATAGACATTTTTGTGCCTTACAGCTCTAAGCATGAAATGTCCATAATCCGAGGGATCCAAACTCCCTAAAAGTGTTGTTCCTACCCCTAGAGGAACAAGGTCAACCAATTACAGCTTCTCCCAGAAGTTCTCCACCAGAAACTACTCAAAATTGGTCAAAACTGGATCAGCGCACCTAAATGCACTACCAGGGTGCTATGCAGCGCACCTTGTACACACGGGAAGTGCGTTTCAGTGCACCTAAATACACTGTGAGGGTGCGATGGACGGAAAAAGACAAGTGGCGGAGACAGTTTGCGAGGTGGATGATCATGGAATCTTCTAGAAACTTCTCATGGGACACTTGCCTCTCAAAATCGCCCAAGGATGAGTAAGAGATCAATGAGATCTCCAAGTGGCATCAAGAACTATCAGAGAGAAGACACTAATCAAAAACCCAGAGCTGAATCACACCTCTGAAAATATCTATATATAGATCTCTCATCCTAGAGATCCAGGGGGGAGAGGCTGGAATTTTGTACTTTGCAGAGAATTGTTATTGGTTTGAGATTGAGATTAGTACATTGGGTGATTTATGCTTTGTTGGAGGAGAGGAAGGGATTCCTTTGCTGGGAGGTAGATGCTGGATCGAGACTCACTTGGTTGTATCTCCTCTTGGACTTTCTTATCATATCAATAAAACTATTTGAGTTTCTCCTATATGCTTGTATATCAATGATGCTTTGTTATATTTGCATATTTAGTTTATATCTGATCCTAAACTAGTTATGAATGTAAATCTATGTCTTTTGTGTAGTTTTCCTCTCTTGTGATCTCGCAGGAACTTAGTGAAGCTGGACCAGTGAAGGAGCAAGCAGCAGGAAGCGAACAAAAGAGAGAGCGATTGGATCGACAAACTAGCGGAAGACACCGGTTAGTTACATCCTTCTTCTCCATTTACATTTCATAAAGAAGAATACGAAGATAGTTTTCCTTGTTTGTTGCTAAGGCACTATCACACCTTAGAGTGGGATAGGGGCATTCCGAATGGATACTTTTCCCAACAACAAATTGGCGACTCCACTGGGGAGCGTATCTTGTTAGTTTATTTGTGTTTCTATTGTTGTTCTTCTCATAAACTCAGGAGTGTCGAATCGAACTACATTTTCCATTTTCAAATGCAAAGTAGAGATCTGCTACTCTAGTCCATTCGTTGGGCCTGTTTATGATCTGAACAGCTGATCCACAAGTGCTCTAATAGCCCTTTGTGATAGATCTTAGTCCTCCTTTAAATCATCCCTCTAATTGTACCTAATTGATAACTTTTATCCGGCCAAAAACTGTAGATTAAACTGCAAACCGTGACCCAGAACCCAGAAACAACTCTCGTTTCTGCTTCAGCACAGACTCTGTGAAGAGGTTTTGCATTTCAACGTAGGTCCCATGAAGGCTACCTGCGCTGAAGTTCAGTTTCTCTGTGCCGGGGGTGCGCTGATCAGCCTTTGCCTTGTGCAGTTGTGGTTCCCTGCTTCCTTTTGCTCAGTTTTATCTATGTTTTTTGCAGTCTGTTATCAGTGTGTGTACCTATCTGAAACCCCTTTTCTTTGCCTCAATTCCGCCTCAGTTGTATAAAGAAATTGTATTTGTTCTTTGTGTATTTGTTACATCATTTGCAGTTTCCCATCACAAAAGTAAACTAGTCATAATGTCGCCCTTAGATCTAGACCTGTCGTAAGTGTCGTTTTGATCTTAGGAGTGAGTTTGTTTGCTGTTCACAGTTGATTACACTTTTACTTTTGTCTTTTGGTTTGAATTTATGCATTTCTAGTGTCGAAACAAGTAAATCATAAAGTGTCGTAATCGTCTTTTTGATTGTGTTTTTCACTTGAAATCGAATTCAAATTTGTACAACAGCTTTCTTTTTAGGCATCAATATTAAGAAAGTGAAAACAAATACATGCATATGTGCATTTGCATTTTGACAGTTTGTATGTTGATTTAGGAAAAGTGAATTTACAGTGTGCTCTATGCTCTTTGAGAAAAGATGGTGTCTTTCTTTTCCCCTTGTAGCTAGGATTTTCATTGTTGAAAAGATATAAAAGCTTGCTTATCATCTTTAGACTGCATTTAGGAATTGTATCATACATCTCGTGGTGATCCAGAAAGGCAAACTTCTAAGAAAGATCAACCTAAAATGAATTGAATGAACTTAACAACGCTTTGTAACTTAACGCACAACATAGAGGTCTAGGCTAGAGATGTGTTCCGGCGTCGTAAAACCTGGTCACTGGTCGCCTCACTGATGGTTGGGTGATTCCTCCTGAGAGACGATAAGTGCCAGTACGGATTGTGCTCCCACGTACCGTCGAGTATATATTGGGAGACCCCTATAGGCATAAAACCTTTATCCATAGGAAGCCGTGTCGGCCGCCCTACTGATCGCAATGCACTGAACACAGCATTCGGGAAGATTGACCGCCCGTACCTTAAAAAGTATTCTGCGGTTTTGCGAAAAGTTTTGGCACACCCTCTACCTAGAACTCCAGAGCAGTCCCTTTCGTTCCTTTTCAGACTCCTTAACGGAAAAGGTCCATCTGAGCACTTGTTACTTCAAGCTCATTAAAAATCGAAGGAGACTAGAGTCATCTTTTTGCTTTTTCTCGACTCTTTAAAATTGAAAAAGCAAGTTGTGTCTAAGCGTCGTTAAAATTTATTTTAAACGGAATAATCACCCTCTTTCCTGCATTGATCTTTAGGTTGAGAAAATGGAGCCTACCAACCAAGGAATTCCCATTGGTGGAAATCCTAGTCCCTTCTCCTCTTGGGGAGATGTTGGTGCGCCCCATATGGCCACATTGTCGCTTCTAGGACTCACAATTGGCCTGCCGGTCTGGCTCTTCTCAACCAATGTCGTTCAGGACACCACTATTCCTGAACAGTCGAATCAACAATTAGACGAGTCCAGAATTTCCCACCAACCTTCTACTTCCTCTCATTCCTCCTCTCTTCCTTCCTCTTCGCGTGACAGGACTGGTAAAACTAAAAACCAAGCTCCCAAGGAGAAGAAGGAAAAGAAGAAGAAAGAGAAAAAGAAGAAGGAGCCAAAGGAAAATAAGGGAAAACAAGTGTCGTCTAATGAAAATCCACACACAGCACTGACCAGGCCTAAATCGCCATGTGTCAACTGCAAGGGAGACCACTTTCACAGAGATTGTCCTTGCATCCCTCGGATACTAAGGGACTGGTCTCCCCGTTTGCACAATCCGGTGTCATCAACCTCTGATAGCCATGTTGAAAGTACACCGTCAACTAGCGAAAGTGAAGTTCTAGGACAAAAAGGGAGAACTAGACCTCCATGTAGACTGTGCGAAGGCAACCATGCCCTCCACCGTTGTCCCTTCTTAGACGAGGCTAAAAGAGTCTTGGAAGATCGTCCGGTTTCACCGTTACGACTTCCTCCTTGATATAAAAAACTCTTGTCGAGTCCTTCGTTAGTTGAGAATCCAGCTGGCCCGCTCAAGTGGTCAGCTGAAGCGTCTATCATTGAGGATAAACCTACTGAATCCATACCAGACGAAAGTCAAAAGGTCGAGGCAGTCGTTGACCCAGTCTTGCCTTCAGAGGTATTATCTTCGAATGATACAGTCACTGAAGAGGATAAGGATGACACCATCCAGATTCTTTTCATCAACACAGACTCCGACGAACACGGGGGCAATCCACCCATTCCTTTATCGCAGGAAGGAAGTTCGTCAGAGCAATATCCGGCCGTCTACTCGGTCCCACCACCAAGCAACCTGGTTGTATCCTTCGACTGGAACCAACTAGGCAGACCCCGGTTGCCAGCAAGCATACCATTCCGAATTATCGTCCAAATATACAGAATGGTCATGGCGGGCACCATCATTGATGAGGGGGCATCTGTGAGTATCCTTTCCTCTATTGCTTGGAAAGCGCTTGGTTCGCCATCGCTTTTGCCTGAAATGAGAAATCTGACAGGCTTCGATAAAGGAACTAGTCGACCTTTAGGGATCCTCCCCAATGTGCCTATCATATTGAAAGGGAAGACCGTTCAAATGAACGTGATGGTCGTTCAAGGACCCTTGGATTATAACCTACTCCTTGGACGAGACTATATATATTGCATGGGAGCCATCGTCTCCACACTCTTTAGAGTAATGTGTTTTCCACACGAAGGAAGAGTGGTCAAGCTCGTGGACCAACTTTCATTTCCCGGATCACGCATCGCAAATAGTCATATACCATCCCTAAACGGTCTCTTCACGCAAGAAATGTCTCAACCCACGGTCCGTCCTCCCGATGAGCGCGAGTAATTCGGAGGGATATGACTGGAACCCAGGGGGCATGTGTCCTGGTCTGCTTCAGCAAGAAAACTTTGGGTATAGGGTAGGTTTCCGCGGGAGAATATGACTAGTATGTACCCCGCCCATGCTGGAAGAGGGTTATTCTAGAATAAGATTCTTTTGTCAAAGTTATGTGTTTGGCACTCGTTGTCACTCACCTTTTTCTATCTCGGTAGACATCGCCGAGGAAATGTTTTGTTTGCTGCGCAAATGAGACAATCTTTGGTAACCTGAAAGAGGTAGGCCTTTCCTGGTAGAACAAATGTTTTATCTGCAAATTGAGGGGTAACCTTGAAATCGTACTTTATGCCTGGGGGCATGCAAACCTTTTTGAGTGCAAGCAAGGGGCGGCTATTTATTTTTTAAAATTTTTAGGTCCTCCCTTTAAACCCGTAGGTCTAACCCTTTAAACTCGTAGGATTAGTCGTTTCCGAACTTTCATAAAGAAAGGATTCCAGGAGCAAAGCTTTGTAAGGCGCAAGCTCCATAAAAAATGGAATCTTACATGAGACATTCTTATCATATGACTAGATTAATCGAGCAGTTTTAGCACATAGTTCATGCTCGTTAAAAAATAAACATAAGATCGAGCAAGTGTTTCAATCCGCGTTTAAGCTTGTTAAAAAATGAACTATCTTCCGGTAAATAACCACCGTGAATGTAACATTATCAGCCATTAAAGCCTTGGTCGTGTTTGCACCGTCACCTCCACTTTTCCATTGGCCGATCATTCACCTCCATTTGATTGTTTACCCATTTTGAGGAACGGCTGCGAAGAGTGATTTCACTAGCCATCCTTGTGACTCTGCCGTGCTTGGAAAATTCCAACCCTTACCTAGAATCATCTGCTACCCATTTTATCACTCGTTCCTCAAAAGACAAGTCTTCTTTAAGCTCTTTTCATCTGACTCGTAAAATATGAAAAGATTGCCGAGTTTTGGCCTTCCAGCTCGTTAAAGCGACCGAAAGTGCCATCCCTCCTCTAGATTTTAATCTTTTTGGACCTGAGGGATTATTGCACAAAAAGATCGAGCGCTTGTTTTGTTCGGCTCGTTAAAACTATCGAAAATTCATCCCTTCTGTATTGTTTTATACTTTTTCGGACTTAAGGGATTAGATGACGAAAAAGGAATTTCGGAGTTAACTTTACATACCTTTTCATACTCTCTAAAAATGAAAAGGACTGAGTTATCTTTGTCGTTAGACTCGTTAAAAACATTAATAGCGACAAACTTGTCTTTAGATGAGAACGAGTTTCACTATCGCTAGGCTTGTTAAAACATAGCGATGGGTTTGCCCGAAGGGAAAATTATAGAACAAGCATATGTTATCCTCCTCAAGCTTGACAAAAATAAAGAGGTGTTGGTCAGCAATGACTGGGGAAAAATTGGGAAGAAACTCAAAGAACCTTTATTGGTAGCAAGTCGCTCTTGAACATGACACTTCCACTCCGTGCCTGAGTCGGGTTGGGTTGTTTCATTCACCAGTCACATCACCATGGTCTCGCCATACCATCCACCTTTGGGGTAAATGCTACCAATCCATTATATAAGTGTCACCGATATGTTCAAGAGAAGTCATCCAGAGAAGTCACCCGTGTCCCATCCACTACCATACATTATACTTCATTCTTTCATGACCGCCACCCTGAACCATATATCATCAGATCGTTTGCACCTCCATCAAAATCATTTGCTCCGTTCCATGTCATTGATGTGGGATACATCAAGGCCCTCCTTTGACGGATCTCTTCTTGTCGACATCAGCTCAATATCCAAGAAGTTGATCTAGGAACACCCCCTTCAGTACTTTGAAGCTTGCATGCCTCAATGGCAAGTTTCTCACTTCCGGCGACGGGTATACATCAATGACCTTCGACCGAAAGATTTTGCGTGGTGTTCGACACCAAGTCCTTTATTCACACCACATGAATTGTATTGCAGTACCTTGAGGGTCATTATCATTATCGGTGATTCCTCTCGCGCTTGTTAACAGTTTACATCATTGACTGGTAATCAAGCGATGTCTTTCCATGTTCGACTTCAAAACATTTCTCACATGGATCGACTTGTACTTAGAGTGAAGATCGGACGAGATTGAAGACCCCGGATCTAGTTTCATCCATACGGGCTGCGATATATATTCAGGAAAAATAAAGACATTGACATGTACAGTTGCAGCACAGATGATCATCCTACCAAAAGGATGATGACTTCATCAAAATCATCAGTCTACCATCAGACGATTATCTGTCCTGTGTACATAAAAATGAATTTATAAAGCTGAGCATGGGAATGCCCGCCTCAGCTAGATCATGAAAACAATATGAAAAAAATGTATTGTATTGTATCTTATTACAGGTCTCCTCCCAGCATTGAATGAACTTCGGATCTTCCTAATAAAGCATTTCACCCGATAAACGGCCTCATACTTTAGGGGGCAACTGTTATAGACATTTTTGTGCCTTACAGCTCTAAGCATGAAATGTCCATAATCTGAGGGATCCAAACTCCCTAAAAGTGTTGTTCCTACCCCTAGAGGAACAAGGTCAACCAATTACAGCTTCTCCCAGAAGTTCTCCACCAGAAACTACTCAAAATTGGTCAAAACTGGATCAACGCACCTAAATGCACTACCAGGGTGCTATGCAGCGCACCTTGTACACACGGGAAGTGCGTTTCAGTGCACCTAAATACACTGTGAGGGTGCGATGGACGGAAAAAGACAAGTGGTGGAGACAGTTTGTGAGGTGGATGATCATGGAATCTTCCAGAAACTTCTCATGGGACACTTGCCTCTCAAAATCGCCTAAGGATGAGTAAGAGATCAATGAGATCTCCAAGTGGCATCAAGAACTATCAGAGAGAAGACACTAATCAAAAACCCAGAGCTGAATCACACCTCTGAAAATATCTATATATAGATCTCTCATCCCAGAGATCCAGGGGGGAGAGGCTGGAATTTTGTACTTTGCAGAGAATTGATGTTGGTTTGAGATTGAGATTAGTACATTGGGTGATTTATGCTTTGTTGGAGGAGAGGAAGGGATTCCTTTGTTGGGAGGTAGATGCTGGATCGGGACTCACTTGGTTGTATCTCCTCTTGGACTTTCTTATCATATCAATAAAACTATTTGAGTTTCTCCTATATGCTTGTATATCAATGATGCTTTGTTATATTTGCATATTTAGTTTATATCTGATCCTAAACTAGTTATGAATGTAAATCTATGTCTTTTGTGTAGTTTTCCTCTCTTGTGATCTCGCAGGAACTTAGTGAAGCTGGACCAGTGAAGGAGCAAGCAGCGGGAAGCGAACAAAAGAGAGAGCGATTGGATCGACAAACTAGCGGAAGACACCGGTTAGTTACATCCTTCTTCTCCATTTACATTTCATAAATAAGAATACGAAGATAGTTTTCCTTGTTTGTTGCTAAGGCACTATCACACCTTAGAGTGGGATAGGGGCATTCCGAATGGATACTTTTCCCAACAACAATTTGCAAAAGGAAGAGAATTTTTTTCTTTTCGAAAGGACTGATAGATAAGTGCTTGTCAGGAAATTAGGAATTGGAATGCATTTTTCATTAGTTTATTTTTTGAAAAAGTGAAGTAGTGAAAAATATTTTCATTTTCGATTGCTTGATTGTTTTCATTTCATTGAGTAGTTTCTACCCTCTCTAGTGTAGGCATTTCCTAGAATTGAAAGGGTCTTGTCCCATTTAGTTGCATTTTAGGTTTTTCGAGTAGCATCGCTAAGACCTGAAAACTTAAACTTAACTCAAGATAAACTCTAAAATGAATTTAATTTACCTAAGGCACATTTGACATTAACGATCATATCTAGAAGGTCTAGGCTAGAGATGTGTTCCAGCGTCTGTAAACCTAGCAGTTGTCGTTAGCCTCGTCATTAGACAGTGCTAGCATAGATTTGTGCTCCCCATACCATCGAGTATATAATGGGAGACCCCACTAGGTTGCAATCCTTTTATCCTTAGGAAGTCGATTCAACGGCCTTGCGAACGTGATACACGAACACATCATTTGGGGAGATTGCCTACTCGTACTTCTTGGTTCGCCAGGAGGTATTATGCAGTTCACGGTGGCCTGATAATCCTATTTACCTCGATCATCTAGAATAGTCATTTGATATTTTTGACTCATTAAACTTAAAATATCATTTGAGCACTTGTCCTTTCAAGCTCGTTTGTAATGGAAAGTGATAGAGTCATATTTGTTTCTTTCTCGACTCTTTAAAAATGAAAGAACATCAATCTTTTATGCATCTTAATAATTGGTTTCCCATGATCCAAAACATCCTGTTAATCTTTTTGACCAAATTGTGAGTTCCCTTAAAAGGGAATTTTAAAACCTTGAAGTTACTTGTTCTGTCAACTAAGACAAGGTCATTGTGGTTGAACCATCTGGTTCACCCAATTCCTCTTCCTCTCCTCCATCTGAAAGATTGTCTGAGGAGTTGTTTCCTGAGTTATCAGAGTCACTTAAGGACCAAAATGTTGAAATCGCAATTGTTTTGAGTGTTCAACCATTGTCATCTCGTCCTCCACCTACTTTTGATTTAGAGTCATCTACTAATCTTGGCCCCGAATCTCCGGATCATCCCATTCGAACTCCAGAGAACTCGTCGACCACTAACGGTCAGCTTGGACTGGTTATCTATCCTTCGACCCCTCTATTTGACATTGTTGAGATATCACCGCAGCGTCCTTACAGTCTGTACGACCAACGGGGTGTTCCTTTGGAGCTATCCCCCAGTACACATTCAGTCATTCTTCGTCGTTTATTTTCGGACATGGAACCCAAAGGCGATGCTCTAGTCACTTCTCTATATGAGTCCAAAGTTTCTACTCCACACACTATTGAGGGGGAAGAATTGAAGTTGCAGTTCCCTCCTAAGGTTTCCCTTATTCGGAAGGTACTCCCGCTAGTTTTCCACCCAGCTATGTGTCTTTGGGACACTTAGTTTCAGGCACACCTAGTGCCTCATCACTCTACCATAATTCTGTTTGGGCATCAGGCGTTAGGCCTACGTCAAGTTCATTCGTCACGAACACGACTTCCCAACTAGTTGTTACTTAAGCCTCGGTGCAACCCACCGTCCCGAACACTCTTGTATCATCGATCCCAATTACACGTCAGTCACAACCGATGGTTTCAAAGATTGTCTTTGCCAGTTCTTCTGTCCCATTAGTCAATGGCCAGATTGTGCCACCACCTAGGGGCAGAACCTGAATGTCTCTATGGTGTCAGGTGCCACTAATGTGAGCGGCTCACAAGCTCACATGCTTGGTATAAACCAGCCCTCTTCTGGTATTATTTATAACCCTGTTGACCCTACCAGATCAAGCAATGTCTAGTACCAACAAGGTTCAGAATACTGGTGGTCCATCTGGATCGGGCAATGTTCACTATCAGCATCCCAATGGGGCTCAAGTCCAATACCAAAATCCTTACGTTCCATATGGTTCTCAAGGATTGGTTAATAAACCTTACACCCTCCAACCTGGGCAGTACATCCAGCCTAGCTATAGCTAGATTCAGTTCGGTAATTTCCAGGGAACTCTTCAAGTACCCTTGTAACAGCAAGGATAGCTTTTGCACCAACTAAAGCAGCCTTTGTTACCGCAAGGGAAACCTTTGTTGCAGCAAGGGCTTTCCGCGCAACGGCAAGGGCAAATTATCCCGCAACAAGGTCACCTGCAACAACCGCAAGGTCATTCCTTTCAACAATTTCAGAAGGCCGCGCAGCAGCAGATGTAATATGCTCTGCATACCTCTCAACCCATACCCTCATAGGGCCAACCTCTGCAGCCCTAGGGACAAATTTTGCAACCACAAGGTCAGCCCTTGCAACAAAAAAACCAACCCGGGTAGCAGCAACCCTTGTATACATATCAACAAGGTCAACCCTTGTAGGGATAGGGTCAAGGTCAAATCCTGCAGCAACAGGTGTAGAATCCTCTTGTCTAGGGTCAACAGGTTCAAAATCTTGCCAGCCAAGGGCACCAGGTACAAAACCCCTACATCCAAGGGCAACAAGTGTATCAACCTTATACCCAAGGACTGCAGGTCCAAAACCCTCTTGTTTAGGAACAACAAGCCCAACAGCCCTATGTTCTAGGACAATAGGTTACATACCCATATGTCCAAGGTCAACAAGCTCAGCAACCTTTTAACCCATACATTTCCTATCAGCAACCTATGCATGGATAGTTTCAAGGTATTCAAGGTCTAAATCCTCCCCTTGGTTAAGGTAATCCATAATGGGGGCAGCCTCAAATGCCATATGGAAAAAATCCCCCACTGTGGGGTCAAAATCCTTACCAGCAGGGATGGGCTCCTCCCTATGGGCTCTCTTATCGACCTCCCATGTCTTTTAACACTCAATTACCTTTATTGGCCACACTTTATTTTCCAAATGTATCGTGTCTTACGAATGATCTGATTCTTCATTCGTCGTACTGGCCTCCGGTGCTGTCCAAGATACCAAGTGATTGCCCAAAGTTCGATGGAAAAGCTAAAGAAGATCCTCAAGCCCATGTGATGACATATCACCTCTAGTGCTCATCGAACTCATACATGGACGATTCCATTCGTCTTCATCTTTTCCAACGAACCCTCACGGGTGTCGCAGCGAAATGGTACATCAAGCTACCTCAAAGTACTTTCCATGACTTCAATTTGTTAGCCATGGCTTTCCTCATCCATTTTCAATTGTCGATTCATTAAGAAACTGGCACCTATTTGCTCACATCGCTTAAGCAATACATTCCAACCACATTGCAACGCACATCTCTGATCATATCCATGAATGGAGGCGTAGACATTGCCTGATCAAGTTCGAGATAGCTGATCAGTTTCTCATTGAATGGTTTACCAAATCATTCGTAGCCCTAATTTCTCATGATATAGCTATGGGTGGATGCACTACTAAAGAGCAAGCCATTGCTCATGCCCAGTACTTGGATCTGGTCTACTGTCAGTCTAGCACCTTATACGATTTTTTACCCAATATTCCACGGCCATCATCTGATCCCGCAGCATCAAAGTTACCAGTTGTTCCTCTCGTTGATGGAGTTATTGGTTCAGTATCCCAGACCCCTGCTAAAACTTCTTCCAAACAGAAGTTGGTCTCCAATCCTGCTCCCAATAGTTCATCTTAAAATCCATCAGGCCCTGGTAAAACCTCAGAGGTCCACGCTATCCAATCTACCGCAATGGACAAATCCTCGAAAAGAAAAAAGAAAGGCACAGCTAAAGCCAATGCCCCGAAACAGGGTCCTCCCAAATTATCTGCTGGTGAATCTTCGCAACGGAAACATAATTATCCTTGCCTCATTTGTGAGGAGGATCACTATACTAAGGATTGTCCACGATGATCCGAAGTTATCCGCCTGCTTAAAGGGACCCCTATTGTCCTTAAAGAGCCATTTCTGTCTCAGCAAACTCAGATGGTAGACCAACCCCGACCTGCTTCCTCTGGATCTCAAGTGTTCATGATGAGCATGCCTATTAATGTGGCTACCCAATTGAAAGATTATCAAACTCTAGCTCTGGAAGCTGGGAAATAAAAAGAAGCTTCTCCTTCTTCTTCCATCCTGAGTTCTAGCCCTCTGCAAATTGAGTGCCCTAACCCTGATTCCGCTACGCGGCCACCCTCTCGAGGTGTGCTGCAGAAATCCTTGTATAATCACAATGCCTGAGTATCTCAACACCATAATATTTTTGAGGATTTGGCTCAGGCACAGTTAGCCATGTCGGCTCTCAAGGTACTCCAAAGCTTCCCATCGCAGCGGAAATCTTTGTTGTTGGCGATCGGGGGCATCGATCCCACTGATTCTAATTTGATCTGTTTCGATCTGGAGAACCATGTTCCATGGCTCCCTCATCAGATTGCCTTTCTTATTTAAGTAATCATTAACAAGAAGACCATCCACCGCACTATCATAGATGAAGGTGCTTCCACCTGCATCATGTCAACTACATGTTGGAAGGCTATTGGTTCCCCTACACTGAACTAGTCTCCGAACACTTTGGAAGCTTTCGATGGGCATGATTTGCGACCCTTCAGTGTCTTACCTAACCTTGCCATTGCATTGGAAGGCAAGACAGTGCAAGTTGAAGTAGAGATTGTTGACACCAATCTCAGTTATAATCTTCTACTCGGCTGAAGTTGGACTCATGCCATGCATGCCATGGCCTCCTCTTTATTTCGCATGATTCGTTTTCCCCATCAAGGGAAGATTGTCACTGTCGATCAGTTGTCTTTCTTTGCTTCTTCCTCCTCGGATGGAAACATTTCGTACGCCAAGCACTCTAATGCTCCCTATGAGAGTGTGGGGGTGGGCCTCTTCAAATATTTTGCCTTAATGGGAATTTTTCCACTCCCACCTCCTCATGTTGCCTCTATTAACATGGTCTTGGTCAAATCTGATCCCTGGGTCATACCTGCACTAGATCTTGTTGATGCTTGGTGCGAGGTCATCCCGCTTAGTCCCACTGAAGTCAATTACGTGGAAATTGTTTCGGATTCAAACTCTGCATCCTCTTATTCTCATATGTCGAAGACCTCTCTTGATATGTACTCTCAATCCCCCTAGCTTGGCACTTTGGATCATTTGATCCCTTAGCCGAGACCTTCCTCACTGATGAAGGTATCATGGAAGTCATGTCTCTTGAGGAACCGCCATGGAGCGATACCCATCATTGCTCCACGTTCCTACCTCATCCGGCGGTCATGTCTACCGCTTTCAAAGAGTCCTCTTCTCTATTTCTACCATCGACAGTTACTCATGAAGTATGGTCGAAATGAAATTTGGGCAATATTACCCAAATGATGTTGATCGACATTTCTATCAAACCCAATGTCGTTGAACAGGTTCATATTGGGGTATCTTGTTCTCTGGATGAGATCAAGACATATACTCATCTATTTCAGGAATTTCGTGATGTGTGGGCATGGTCTTATGAAGAAATGCCTGGCATTGATCCTAGCATTGTGGTGCGTGAAATACCAACATATCCGCACGTGAAGCCCATTTTCCAACAGCTTCGCCCGTGCACCCTAAGAAGGCGCTTCTATTAAGGGTGAAGTCGAAAAGCTTCTCAAAGATGGGTTCATCTATCCCATCCCCCTTACAGACTGGGTTCCCAACATTGTCCCGGTGACTAAAAAACAAGGCACAATCCACGTTTGTGTGGATTATCGAGATCTTAATCGTGCCTGTCCTAAAGACAACTATCCTACTCCCTTCATTTATCAAATCATTGATGAATGTGTCAAAAGCGAGATATTTTCCTTTATGGATGGTTTTTCTGGTTATAACCATATTAATATTGCATCGGCTGACCAAGAGAAGATAGACTTTATCTGCCCATGGGGTACGTTCGCATACAAGAAGCTCCTTTCGACCTCAAAAATGCTAGAGCCACATTTCAACGGGAAATGTCCTATGCATTTCATGATATTCGCAACATTTTCCAGCCTTACTTGGATGACCTTCCTGCCCATTCTCATAAGCGCCAAGATCACCCAGACCATCTTCGGTAGATTTTTCTATGCTGCAGACACTATAACATTCGGTTAAATCCACACAAATGTGTTTTCTGCGTGGAATCAGGACGACTCCTCGGCTTCATCGTTTCCAAGGACAGGATTCGCCTAGATTCGCTAAAAGTTGAGGCCATTCTAAATTTACACCCTCCATCTTCACTGCACCAACTCCAGAGCCTGCAAGGAAAGGCCAATTTTCTTCGTTGTTTTATACCTAACTATGTCGGGCTAGCTACAGGATTTACCCAGTTGCTCAAACAAGGAACGCCCTTTGCATGGGACGAGGTGGCCCAAAAATCTTTTGATGATCTTAAGGTCGTCCTCATAAATGCTCCTTTGTTGCATCCACCGAACTATTATCGAGATTACTTCCTTTACCTAGCCGCAGCCCCTAGCACCATCGCTATGGTGTTGGTTCAAGATGACGATGAAGGTGGCGAACATGTGATCTACTACCTTAGCCAAAATCTCCTCGAAACTGAAACGCGTTATGCATATGTCGAGAAGTTGGCTTTGGCTATCGTTCTGGTTGTTCAACGTTTTCAGCACTATATTCTTTTATGTATGACTACATTGATTTTTTAATGCAACCCTATGACCTATATTCTAACTTTTCAGTTGCTAGGGGGAAAGTATTCTAAATGGATCGTTATCCTACAAGAATTAGATTTGGTCTTTGTTATTACTCAAAACTTTTCCTTAGAAGTTTTGGAAGAAGGGAAGGCTTTGAGGTAACCGCAAACCAACTTTTAAGCATAGGCTCTAGACAACCTATGGCTCAGAGAGGGCTCTCTCTATGTAATTTAGCTATGTTTGCTTAGATATTAGTCTAGTTCTAGAGTTCAGGGGGGTTTTTTATTTGTATGAAGACTTGGTGGTGGAATCCTTAAAATGGGTAGATAGTTTGATGCCTTTAGGCCATTGGGAAATGGAATAAAAGAAGGGGTAGCAAAGCTGGAGTTAACTCACTAAAGGGAATGTTCAAGGGGCAAGATAGTAGAGTGAAGTACAAATCCTTGGACTAAATGGTGAAATGAGTCTTAACAGAGGTGAGAGGGAAATCAAGAATCCTCAGACCGAGGCTAAGATGGGGGAACAGCAGTGAATCATGAGTAAAGGGCAATCAAGAATCCTTTACTATAGGCCAGAGGAGAAACTATGAAAGCTAAGGAGCAGTTAAGAATTCCCTAGCTAAGATAGTTTAAGAGAAAACATTAAGAATGTATAACAGTAAGATAGAGTGCAGTTAAGAAAATTCTGAAATAATATTCAAGTTAAAACATTCAGACTTCTGAAACATTTAAGATTATGAAACAACTTTAAGAGAGATAAAACAAAACAAGAAAATTACTCATTTGTACTCTTCTTTACACATGAATCCCTTGAAATATCTAATCTTTATTCATAAATCTAGCATGCTAACCCAATCAGTGATACAAAAGCTTTACAGTCTTTGAACAAAATTATATTGAAAGTATAAGAATCCACACTACATACTTCGATTTATGAAGTATTTATACAAAATGTTTTTACAAAATATCCCAAACTAACTTGGGAATTAATCTAGGGAATTCAAAATATCTTCTCGCGGGAAGATAGAGACAGTTATTGAACTGTTTTCTTGTTGTCCCTTTTATTGTGGTTTAGCTGGAAGTTTATGGTTGCTATGCTCTATGCTGGCCAAAGGTTGTTGTCTTCTATACTAATACTCTTTGACACGAATACTCTTTAACCCTGTAACCTTTGACTCTGGTGCCCTTTTACCTCGTTGACTATGTGTTTGATCTTTAACTATGTTCTGCTATAATAAGTCAGTCAATTTTTCCCATTCTTGATCTATTGATAACCGGATACTCAGCATTCTCCAATAGGTTTCATCTGCCTCAGTGTATTTGGCAAATGAAGGCTTATTTACAAACAGATGTTTTACCTCATGCTGGAGGTAAAATAGATTTTCAAAAGCACTGTATAGTACCTTTCCTGTTGGTACTCCTGAAACCTGTGAAGTAGCCACTTGTTATCTTGCTACGTCCCTAAGCTTGTCGTTGTAATCTCCTTATTCCATAAGTTTATCATGAATGACTAAGGGATTAGGTAATCCCTTTTCCTTTAGCTTATAAAACTTAGCCATGAACCTGTCAATGGCTAATTGCATTTCCTTGCTCTTTTCCTCTAACTTATGCATAAGGTCCCTCTTGGTGAGGACTTTCTTTACCTCCAAAATAGTAGTTGTCCTGTCTTCAATTTCCAGTTCCTGTAGTTGTTACTTGTTCTTTGAATTCAAGAACTATATGATCCTGGCAACATCTCTAGGCATGTTGCCTAATTCTATCTTCACTTTCTCAATAGCCTCTGTTATTAATCTTATGAGATCAATCTACTTGAATATGACCTATATGGATGGCCAAATATCATTGACAGATTCAATGATATTGGCCCACAGTTTTTCCTTGGCTTCTCCAAGTGGCTCCTTTAGTGTCAAGTCTCTTTCCATTAACTTGAGCTTTTCCTTTATCCTTGCAGCCTTCTATTCCTCCTCTTTCTGCATAATCTTAGCAAGCTTATAGTCTATTTCTAAGCTTTCCACCTGTTCCTTTAGCTTGTTTATCTCGTTTGTCTAAATAGACATTTCTTCCATGGCATGAACAAGCTTGGTTGCTTCATCTGTTGTTGTACCTGTTGCTATTGTAGAAGTTGTTGATGTAGATGTTGCAGTGGTGATGGGCAAGGCAATGACTATAGGAGTTTTTGGAGCCAATGTGGCTGCCAATGTAGATGGTACTGTAGTAGTCACTATAGGGATTACAGTTGCTGGTGTGGTCCCTACTTCACCTTGCTTCAATTGGATTAAGGCATCCAATTCCTTCTCCGTGCTCCTCAACTGATCATTCAGCTTGAGGACTAAATCCATTAAGTCCTCATGCTGAGTTTGAGACTATAACACCTCCTGTGTTTGTGGATGATGCAAGGAGGGTATCTTTAGTTGCTTCTTCAGTGAAGCAATGTCCTTGTTCTTCTATTTTATTAACTCCTCTATTGCTTTGATATCTTTGGGATCATGTCCCATCTCTATGATCAAGTCTTCCAAAGACTTGATTCTATTATCCTTGGCTTGTGATGAAGCCTGTTCAAGCTGATACTGAGCTGAGATGTTGTTCAGGGAACTTTGCAATTGATGAAAAGCTATGGACTTCCCTGTCAGGGTGGATTAGATCATTTCTCCAGCCTGCTTGTGAAACTCTATTTGGTCCACAGGGTGAATATCCCTGGCCAACACCTCAAAATCAACTTTATTATAGTCAATGGGTGCCCTTGGTTGCTGCACAGTTGGTTGAATGAAGGACACTTGCATCTTCCCCTCTTTGATGTCAAAGGCTGACATCAATCTACTCTGACTTGGAGTAGAAAGTTTGAAAAGTTGAGCATATGTCTCAGCTTTCAACCTTTCATTCCTCATTTTTATCTCTTTGAATCTGTCTCTGATACTTTTATCCTGGTCTGTTGACCTGCTGAAGGACGAGGCCTCTACACTCATCTGTCTCTGTATCATCTGGGTTCCTGAGGATGATGGGGGTTGTGTTTCCTCTGAAGGAATAATACCTTTACTCCTTTCTATCTCAGAATCAGTTATTTCAACTAAGCCATTAGTGTCTTCCTTCTCTAACACAGGATTGAGTCTAGGCCTTTTGCTTTGGCCTCTTTCATATTGAACATTGAAGGCTTGTGTCCCTAAACTTGATCCTTCCTCCCTGCCCCTTTTGGGATTTTTCTCCTCATTCAAAGGAGTCTGCATGATAGGGGGAGTGTTCATTGTCCCTTCCTAAGGTGGTACCTGCATAAATGAATTTTCATCAAGTTGCTTTTCTAGATCTAATAATGTGTTTTCCACAGCAACTTCAGTATTGTCCCTGTCCTCTAAAGTGTTTTCCAACCATTGCAATTGGTTGGCATACTTTTCTATCTCAGGGATGCGGTGATGGATATAGGGAGCCATCTTGTTTTTCTGCCTTCTTTTGCAGATGAAATCCAAGGGATCATATCTCCATATGAAGCTTTGTTTTAATTTTAATCTCTGAAGGATCAGGTCTGCCTCCTTTCCATCTTCTCTGCTATTACAAATAAAAGGACCCAATTGGTCTTTGATCTTGAGTTGGGCTTTCTTTTTGGCTGAGACAAAGTTTACCTCATCTGAATTTATTATCTGCCTGTAGTACTCCAGGGCAAATAACCTCATTGGGAGGTATTTAGGTAGTTTGTATGGGGCAAGCTGGCACCCATAAATCCTGATTTCAGTGTGGTTTTGGTACAAGTACCAATCTCCCACCTGATGATTGATGTTTAGATGAAGGACTCTCCTGATCTCAGAACTGATTCTTGGTGGAGGGGTTCCACTGAGCATGGTCATCACAGGATGGACAAAGGAATCTATGAATTCATTGTATGAATAGGGGGAGGAATATTGATGAGTCAATGGGGTCCAAAAGATGACTGATCTTAGTTGGCCCTTGGTGTCCAACTTTTGCAAGTTAAGTGAGAATTTATCTGCTTGGAAGTAGAGGAACAAGTGTTATAGTACTGAGGAGTACTTGAAGACTCTCTTAGTGGGTAATCTCATAAGTTGTTCATGCATCTTGTCTGCAATGAACTGGGCATAGTCATAGATTACTGCTGGAGGCTTACCAGGGCTAAAGATAGACATGAAAGCAAGGATTGTTTCATCCACCTGTTCATCAGTGGTACAACCCAGGATAGAAGAAATCATGGTGATGATATGTTTACCCCTTTTAGAAAAGATGGTAGAGATGTATGGTGGGATATCAGTGGGCATATGTGCTTCTTCCAAAATGAAAGTTTGAAGAATTTCAATGAGTCTGGTAAGGCCCAAGGTGGGGTATTTTTCTAGCAAGTCTCCAACAACTAGTGGGGTCAGGTTATGGCCTGGTTGCAGCTACAGCATCTGGTTGATGGACTCGGCATTGATTTTGAAAAGGATTCCCTCATGAGGAGACATAATAGCCCTGGTGTTGGGAATGTATTGAATTCTGCATTGGTGAATGATCTCAGGAAAATAATGGACTTGTGGGAAAACATACTTGGGTAAGTTAGATTCCCACAATCCAATTTCATCAGCATGGTTAAGGTGGGCGTCTCTCACAAGGCAATATATTTTAATCATTAGGTCGTTGGTGACTGTGTCTTTTATCTAGAAATCTCTGTCAGCCAAGGGAGGATAGTCTAAGTTCAGATGAGGTGTGAACACAGTCTTAACGTTCAATGCAGTAAGGGCAGCCATAATTCGGTTCTTGTGGATTCGAATTAGGCTTGATCAAGGTTGAATTGGGGTTTTCAGAGGTAGTTTGGCAGTTTCGGGGTTTGAGTATTCAGCGAGGTGCAGTATGGAGTCTATTGGAGTAATTTCAATTAAGTTTTAAGTTTTAACAAAATACACAATGACTGGTATAACTTGAAATTGATAGGGAACTTGGTGAATTCAGGTTTAAATACCTGAAACTGAGGCAAATTGACTCTGAGCAGGGTAACTGGCAGCTGCAATTGGTCGAAGGGTGCTTAGGGAGGCTGCATGGTTGACTGGGCAGTCTGTGGTGTTCTCTGGAGAGAAATTTGCACGTGGGTTGATGGCTTCGATGTTTTGCAGGTGTCGTGTATGAATACAGAAGCTTGCAGGCGAAAATTCAGCGAAAAAGACATTTTCGGGGTTTTTTGGCTTTTATATGGAAAAAATGTTTTTTGGCGAGTACGGGTCAATAGTGATTTATTTTTCGCGTAGCGGGGAGGCGGTAAGCAGTTAATTTCACACTGCTTATGGGCGTCAGGTGGTATTTAGGAGGGGCCACCTGATTCCACTTAGCGACTGACATGTTTCCAGGGCAATCTCGTGGAAAACAGCCTTTTCAGGCATATATCGTCCAGTAGATGATCCCGCTCGAAATCGTTTCTGGGGCGTTGGATCTAGGCCTTCAAATCAGATGGTGGTCGGGGCGCAATTGTGCATGGAGGCTAATGAGGGGCCCGGTGGGCACTTTGAATATGGCGGTATCGGGATTAATGGTGGATTAAGACGAGATTAGGCCATTGGGGTTGTTAGCGGAGGGCTTAATTAGGGTTTTGCCTAACTTAATCGCAGTTCGATTAGTTAGTGGGTTTTCATCGAGTTTGATGTATCTTATAGTTTATATTTAAACTAGGGTATAAGGATAAGTTTATATAGGAAATTAATATATACGGGAAAATGGTTATTAATGGGAATTAATATATAATAGTTAGAAGTTAATATGAAAAACATCGGAAATGAATAGCGTTAAGCATAATTTATTTTCTGTGATTTGTTTGTTTTTCGCTTATATGCATTATAACTTAGGCTAAAGTGTTTTTGTGGGTTTTTTTATATGAAAGGAGAATTTACATGGGGGTGATTACTTTCCCTAGGCAAATAATGTTTTAACCTTAGGAAAATGGGTTTTATTAGGGAAATGAATGAAATGAAGGGGGGATGAAGGTTTATGAGGGGAATTTGGTACTTGGTATCCATAAGTCATTGAGCCAAGGGTCCGATCCCTCCAGAAGTCAAAGAAATGCTCTGAGCCCCTTTGACTTAAATTTTTTCAGTACTTAGAACTTTATTATGGGAAATTAGTTAAGTAAATAGGTAAAATGAATGGAGGAAGTTAATCAATTGACCTTGAAATCCATATTCATGCTTGATTGACCATTTACATTTGAAACCTATGATGAGAGATGATAAATATGATTTTTTCCCTATCATCATATTTATGCAACCTTTCTTCTACTTACCCATCTACTTGTCCTACCATTTTTTCTTCACTTTATTAGGGTGCATTTAGACTAGCCAACCCTTATCAAAACATTTTCTTTTCTTTTCACAAAGCAAACTATCTACTTCTATCACTATATCATCCAAGGGCTCATATTAAACTGATGAACTCCTTTTATTTTACTCTACCTAATCTAATGATCTGCCAAGATTAAACAGTTTGGTCGGATTTTATTCTCTAACTATCAACATGAAATTAAAAGCATGGCATAATCAAGATTAAATAGTTTGATTACCCTGGATTATGGCATGAATCACAAGCTGCACAATCATTATTTTGCATAAAGTAAATAGCAGTGGCATTTAGACTTGCACACTTTCATGGTCTCTTTTTGTTTTTTGGGGTTCATATTTTTCACTTTTTTTGACCTTTTTCTTTATTATTTTTGTCCTTTAATTTTTCTTTTAGGACATACTCTCTTTTCATTTTTTATTTTTCAATATGGAAAACATTTGCAGAAAGTAGAGGTATGTACATATTACAAGGCTTAACCTTAGCCATTGAAAATTATGACTCCTATTGGTATAGGAACCTAACAGTCTTCACTACAGCCAAATCTAAGAAGTCACTTGTTTTCATCAAATTTATTTGTGCCCTTCCCTCCAAAGCTCTCCCTGCTAGTGCAAATGAACAACTTCCAAATGAGACCCTTTTCCTGATTAGCACCCTTGATCCATGGTACGGTGATATCATCGTGTATCTCCAAACCTCCACGTTCCAGTCCGCGTTGACCAAGGATGATCATCAAAGGATTCGGCATCATTCCCAACCCTACCATATTATTGACGATACTTTATACCGTGTCGGTGTCGATTTTTTTCTTCGTCGCTGCCCCATGATCAAGGAAGTTGAAAGAGCTCTCAATGATTGCCACTCTAGGGCATGCAGTGGTCATATGTCTGGTTACGCTACAGCTCAAAAAATCCTTCGTGTTATTTATTTCTGGCCGTCTATCTTCAAAGACTGCATTCTTGTTGTCCGCAAGTGTCACGAATGCCAAATTTACCAATGCAAGATGCGTGCCCCACCCACTCACCTACACCATGTCATTATTGTTGGTTCCTTGGCCAAATGGGGCATTGATTATATGAAATGTAATCCTCATTCGGCTAGGGGGCATGGCTATATTATCGTCGTTGTGGATTATTTCACCAAATGGGCCGAAGCGATGCATACATATTCGGCAGATGGTAAGACCGCGGCTCAATTCCTTTTTAACCATGTTATTTCTAGGTTCGGCGTACCCCAGGCCATTGTCACAGACCATGGCTCCCTTTCCAGAGATTACATGATAGCAGAACTGACATCTTCATTGGGCTTGTGCCACGATGGCTTGACCCCATATTACCCTTAGGCCAACCGCCAAGTTGAAGCCGTGAACAAGGTTTTGGTCACCATGCTTTAGTGTACTATTGGGATGCACAAGTCAAATTTGCATCTCATGCTTTTTTCAGCTTTGTGGGCCTACCGAACTTCAACCAAAGACGCAACTGGTTTCACACCATTCCAGATGGTCTATGGTCTAGAAGCAACATTGTCGATCGAATGTGAGATTCCTTCACTCAAGTTAGTTATTGAACTCCTTCCCAAAACATCACCTCAAGTGGAACGTCTCTTATATTTAGAACGACTAGATGAGACTCGTCGTCTCGCTGCCTTGGTCATCGAAGCACAAAACAAACGGGTCAAATCCCATTTCGACCAATCAGTCTCCCCTCATGCTTTCTCTGAGGGTGATTTGGTCTTGCTATATGACCAAGCTAACGATAAGCTAGGGGCAGGCAAGTTCTAACCTATGTGGCATGGGCCCTATATTGTGAAACATGTTTTGCAGAAAGGAGCCTATGAGCTTATTGATTATGAAGGAAATCCTCTCGATAAGCCCCGAAATGGGCTTTACCTAAAAAAGTACTATGCTTAGGACATCTTGCATGGTTACTTATGTACATTAGTGTGTGATTCATTTTTGTACAACATGGTTTTGTGTGATAGTTTTTGAACAGCTTTCATGTTTACTATGATTTTCTTGCTTTGCAGATGTCTGCAACTCCTCATGTTGGTTTCACCGATGGTGCTTGCCGAAGTACCCGGAACCTATCATCCGCGGCATGGGCGATCTATAACCCTAACGATGAGTTGATTGACCTTCAAGGTATCTGCCTGGGTCGTACAACCAACAACATTGCTGAACACAATGCGGTCATCGAACTGTTGTTAGAAGCCATCGCTCTAGGCTTCAGAGAATTGGTTGTCAACCTGGATTCACAGCTTGTCGTCCTTCAACTCAACAGGCAATATTCCATACAGAACCCTCAGATATTATGAATGTATCTCCGTATCTGTCTATTGGAAAAATATTTTGATTATGTTACATATCATCATATTCCTATACGCATGAATACATTGACAGATGCATTAACTAATTACATGTTGGATAGACATTTACGAAACATGTGAAAAATATATATGTGTGTGTGTGAGAGAGAGAGAGAGAGAGAGAATTTTTGATACATCATAACCCAAAAAATAATATGTGTGTTTATAATAACATCAGCGGCTCGCAGGCCTCGTACATATGTGGCACGCAGGCCTCAAAAAATATGTAAGTACTAGGACCTAGGAACTACTCAACATGGTGGTCATGATAGCACGAGACAGCTCGTGCAACATGACTCAGTAATCAGCGAATCCGATCTGAGACTCCCACTATGTGCCTTTAGTATTGCCGATGCATGTCTCCTATCTGAGCATACTCCGGGATATCATGAGTCAACCCCTCGAGGTTCCTCATGATATCCTCCTCGTTATCACTCCCTTCCTGATAAGAGGTGACAACATCAATAGGATGGGGGACACGCCTAGCTATCAGGGACATCCCAGCTGGCCGCTCTAGTCCAACATCTACATAGACAAAAGAAATGTTATAAGCATGCATATATCAAAAAACAATAAAAGAAACATCCAAAAAAAAAAAAAAAAATTGATTAATACCTTTGTCATCGAAGTCCTCTCCATCTGGTAAGGGCATATCTGGGTCTCCATGGAAATCAGTGTCGATATACGGCAAGTCCTCCACGATGATCTTCTATCGTCGTATCCATGAGAATAATGTTGGTCGGTATGACATATGCTGACCCCCAATGATATTAGGCATCAAATGACTCCAGCGGGCCATTCGCGGATAGCGTGGCACAAGAGGATCAACCTCAGTCAACTGATACTAGAACAGTGGCACTCGTTCCAAGAAGAAGGTCACAAGTACTGATCTGAAGCCAAATTGCTTCATATTCCCTACCTTGGCCTTAGGCAACTGGCACTTGATGTTCATCTTCATGGCCTCTACCCAGTTGAAGATCGTAGGAGTTGTGCAGTCAATAGCATAAAGGAACCTCGACTTGTTAGTCTCATGTTTCGCCTGGGAGCTTGCCACTCTATTGATAGTCAACAGAAGCACCCTCAGTGTCAAATCTCGCACATTGGAAATCTCTATCTTCCCACTCCTAGATTTAGGGGCCTCAAGACAGTGTTCGGCAAACAAGGAAGATATGCTTGCACCAATCAGACGTGACCCATACAAGTTCACTGGCTCACCTCTACGAGACAGTCCAGTGATGAGTAGATATCTGAAGTTGTCAACTCCAGCTCCTAGTCCCCAATGACAAAAATCTGACGATTGATGTCCCAAGGGCTTATCAAGTATCAAAGAAACTAGGGCTGGGCCTGCATCGCTAGTGTAAGGAAAAATTTGAGGATCTCGCAAGCCCACAAAGCCCCCAGGCAATTTGGATTATTCAATGCCTAGGTGTCAACATCTTCATGTTCTCTTTCCTTCCAATCCACCATTTTCGGCAATTTCTCTCCTGCAAAAGCCATTTATTTGAGTCAATCATCAATTTTGGCACATAAAATTCAAGTTTTAATGGTCAGTTCTTGAGGAAAAATGGTTTTTCCCTATCTACAGTGTCATCGCACCTGTTTTAGAAACAGTCACACTGGTCAACACGGATGGTTATGCAAATAACCCTCGGCCGGCACAATCCCGTGCCCAAAAATCGCACCGACCGAGGGCGAAAAAATTTCTCAAAAACCTCCCTAAAAATCCTAAAAAATGGATAAAAACATAAATGAATAGCATGAAAATGGAGCTCAGGGCTTCAACTGTTACCTGGAACTGACAGCTTGTCGATTGACCTCCTGGATCTCCCGTAATCTGCTCTAGAAAAACTAGGGAAAAAGTGGGTAAAAAGTCTTCACTGCAAAGGTAAAATGGTAAATGGTAAAAATATATTTACTTTTCCCCTTTTTATTCATTTTTTTCATGAAAATACCAGGTTTTGTAAGTATTTTTGACCTATTTTGCCTTAAGGACTCGATAATACACTTTGCCTTACTTGTGTAGCGACAGGTGATGGATGTTCGACGATGGCGATGAGTCACATTTCAGCTCTTTTCTTGAATAGTTAAACTCATATGAAAACATTTCCGAGTATTTTTCCCTCTTTGACTCGTTAAAGAGAATAAAAATGGGGGGTCCACTTTCAACTCTTTTCTGACCCTTTAAAAGCGAAAAGATGGTTGAGCCCTTGTTGTTTTGAACTCAATAACAGATGCGAAACGTCGTGCGCCTAATATAAGTTTACACCTTTTTTGGTTGGGAGGCATTGTTTACGAAAAAGGTACTCCTTGACTAAAATGGTCAAGCGGTTCTCTCAAGTATTGTTTTCTATCTTTTCAGGCTCGAGAGACACAAACGTACGAAAAGGGACCATGTGGAGTTTTCTTTTACGTGTCATTTCCAAACTCTCTAAACATGAAAGAGATATCAAGTTGCACCTTTGTAGAACTCATTAAACTATTAAATGACATCGGATTCGTCGCCATGATGAACACGAGCTTCTCCTTCCTAGGGCTTTTGAAACTTGCTAGGTCAGATTCGTCTAAAGGATGAACTTACAATGCAAGCATATGTTATCCCCTTCAAGCTTGCAATTAAAAAATAATTGGGTACTCGCCAGAAATAGTGGGGGAAAATTTGGAAATCTATCGAGTTGTGTCGGTAGCTCACTCTTGAACATGAAACTCTTTGCTTCATGTCGGGTTGGGACATCCTCCTTAGTATCATTGACCTTCATGGGGTTGGGCCGTTCATTTTTGCCTTCCATTTGATCTCTGCCATGTCATCATGACCACCGATCCTATGGATCCAAAAGCTGCCAAACTTCCAGTTGTGTCGCCGATATGTTGAAGAGTTGTCCTTCTGCAGTTACACTTACCTTTGATTCTCTGTATCATCTATTAGTGTCAGTGTCTTCACACTGCCATCAGTGATCATAATTTACTCTTTTGCATTTCATACTAGGAATCCCATTCTGATGAGTTGCATTCCATTAGGTCATGGATCTACTGATGGTAGGGTTCATTTCATTTTTTTCCTCATGACATATATTTGCTGACCTCCTTTCATATTTTTCAGTCAATGATTCATGCTTATTTTCAGTTCATTTCATCAATTAGGTCTTAGGTCTTAGGGTTTTTAGTCTCATTAGGTTTTAGGGTTTTACCATGGTCAAATTTCAGTGACTATTGTTAATAATGGTCAGCAGACTCCTGAGGATGATAATAATGATCAGAAAAGTACTAATTCCTTAATTTGTAATCTTAATAAGGTTCTCACCTCAAAACTAGTTCTGAGGTGAGAACAGAGCATTTGTATTTTATTGTTAAATTTCATGTAATTTTATTGATCTCATATGTAATAAAAGGTTCCATGCTGCTCCTGGTCACCTGGTGATATTGCCAAGTACATGCCACTGCAACAGTCAAAGAATTTGAGCATCAATCCACCTACAAAGCAAAAAGTCAAATATCAAAAAAAAAACATAGTATTTCAAAAACACATAGACATTACAAAAGTGGGTTTTCACCATCAAATATTAAAAAATGAAAGCCATATAAAGCCATATCTCTTTGGATCATTCCATTGTTAAAGATGAAGTCAAAAGTGCTAAAGGGGAGCCAAGAACGCGATTTTGAAGCGTGCAATCACTGCGTTTTTTGACAAGTTCAGACCGGCACTGCACACCAAAGGCTGGCATTGCACACCTGGCAGGCTTCCTCAGTTCAAAACTACACGGGCACTGCGCAGCTGGGTGAGGCACTACGCACCTGGCAACCAAGCCCCAAATCACTCCAAATTTGTCAAATTCACCTCAAATCTTCCAAGTTACCTCTTTGAAAGTAAGTACCTCAAAATTTTCTTGTTGAAAAGGGTTTATATATCCAGCTTTAGTGATTTTTTCACTCATAAAGCCAAACCATAGTGTTCACACAAACTATCTCATAAAATTTAAAAGCTCACTCGTTTATTGTTTTCCTATCTCATCCATTTGCTATTGTTCCCTAAACCCCATTCCCTCATATAAATTTCCTTAAATATCATTCCCTCATATATTCTCCCTAAATCCCACTCTCACATACAAATTTCCCAAACCCTATACATTCTCCCCAAAACCCTACATACATCCCTAAACCCTAATCACTCTCTAAATCCCATTCGCACTCCCATTCACTCTCACCTACTTATCCATAAAATCTCTTCATACTCATCTTTCATTCATTCACCCTATCTCTTCATTCACCACAAGTGATTACAGCTATAAAAACAATGGAAAGAGACAGTGAATATGAGCTTGAAGAAGACACCCTTAGTGACAGTTCCAGGGAGAGAAACATACAGCACAGGAAGCCTCATAAGGGAGGAAGGATTATCAGAGAGGAGCCCACCAGTTTGAGAGAGTTGCAAGCCTGCCCACTTGCCATTTCTTGTTTTAAACACCAGTCATGTTTTGGTTTTTGTGAAATGGTAGAAAGGGTTAAATTTCATCATGAGTTGGCAAGATTGTTTGTGACACATTTGGACAACAATGAAGTAAACCTTGTTGGAATTACATTCACTTTATCACCAGCTGTCATCTCAGAGGCTACAGGTATTCCAGATGTGGGTGAAAAATGGAACAAAGGTCAGGATATTGACAGGGAGTACTATGAGCCTTACATCAAGGCTAGATACAAAGACAAACTCAAGAGAGTATTCCCCTTCAAGTTCTTGGAAGACAGGTTTGCTCCATTGATGAAGATCATTATCAAGTACTTCACTTGTGAAGGTAGGTTCTCCCGGTTGTATGCCTACCACATTAGACTGCTAATGCATTTCACTAGGGTAAGAATGATGAATATCCCTTACTTCATGTTCAGAAACATTGAAAAGATGGCACTTATTGTAAAGAAGAAACCATACCCCCAGCAGTTAAATAGCATTTTCCACTAATTTTTTATTAAAATCGTTGTTCTACATCAACTGAACCTTCTTAACATGCCATGGGGGACTTTCATTTCTCATGAGATGTTCAAAGGCCTACAAATATTTTCATCAGTACATCATGAAGAAGGTGGACCTTCAGGACATGAAAAGGTCAAAGAGACTGAAACTGTTGGAGTTCCAGTGTTTGTGACATATGAGAGGGGCACTAGGAAACTTTTTGTAGCTGTTAGGCGAGTATTATCTCCACAAGGTGTGGAAGGGGTCTCACCTTCATCTTCAGGGTACAGGAAAATGTTATCTCCACAAGGAGTGGAAGGGGCTTTGCCTTCTTCTTCAGATAAATAGGTACAAGTTGAGTATCAAATCAAGGGAAAAGGTAAAGGCAATAAAAAGATGCATAAGACGGATCTTAGTGATGAGCAAGAAAGAGATTTTTGACCTTGTTGATCATGAGGAGACACAAGGAGTTGTTGTCATTGACTTGGAAACTCAGGATCCAAAGAATGCCAAAGACATGATCATAAAGGAACAAGAGGCTGAGATACAATTCTTGTTGAACAACTTAGAGAGGGATAAGTGGGTCATCAAATATATAGAAATGGAAAACAAACAATTGAGCGACAAGCAAGTCCTCATGGAGCTGCAAATGATCAAAGAAAACAGGCAAAAGGCCAAGAAGGCTAAGCTCAAGTTGACTTCAATTGAACAAGATATTGAGAAAGACAGGGAAACTTGGCTTAAGAGGGTTAATATACACCTTGAAGGACTGATTGAGAAGGCCAACAGAGATAAGAAGATGCTTCGCCACATGGCTTACCACTACATGACTCGTAACAAAATATGCAACATAAGGATGAGGAAGCTTAAGGCTAACTTGAGGAAGGCCTTAAGGAGAAAAAAGGAGCAAGATAAGTTGAAAATATTGGTTGAAGCCTCACTAGCCCATCAAAGCAACTAATGGTGGTGCCTTGTGCCAAATCTGGGCAAGTTTTGATTAATTTTTGTCATTTTCAAATTTGGAAATTTTGAACACAGAAAATTGCCCTAGGTGCGCGTTGCGCTTTTCACTAGAGGACTTTTTGAAGAAATGGCTTATATATCTGGATTCAGCATGATGAGAGCATCAAACCCAGAAAATATCAGCAATTTTGGAGCAAAACTAGGTCACCTAAAGGTCAAAAAACTACCAAAAAATGACCTCTCTGCCTCTTTTTGGACACACAGAAGCAGCCTTGGGAGATTTCACTTTTGAGGGGGAAAATGACATCCAAATGCAAAAATTCAAGATGTTCCAGAAACTAGACAGGAAGACCTTTCAAATGAGCTATCTTGGGCTCAATTTTTCCAAGGGAAAGGCCTCCAAAACTGGGTCTGAAGAAGCACTCCGCAACTGGCCAATGGCCCTGCGCATAGAGCCAATTTGCCCAAAAATCCAGTTTTCACCTAGTTTCTCTGCAAGTTGAATTTTTCTCTCTTCATGGATGAATTTATGATTGTAATTAATGCTATGCTATGTAAATGTAATTGAGAAATGATCTTAGAGGGTAGATTCATCAGTTTGAGGTGGTTTGGGGGTCAATGAATCAGTTTCCATGCTTATAGAGGCAAGTTGTTCACGCTGACTATATTCTTGTTCCTTGTTTGGAAATGGTTGTAACAGTTCCTTATCTCTTGGATTCGACCCCTGATGGCTAGAATAGGTGTTTTGATGTCTATATTATGTATTTTTTCAGTCATTAGCAAAGGTTGGACTCTCTTGGATGCTCTGAGCTATATTGTACATCTTTACCGGCAGTTTGGCAAGGAAATAAACCAGGATTTGCAGCTATTTTTATGGGATACTTGTGGTAAAGTGTTTTTGCATAGTTTCTTCTTCTATTTTTAGTTTTTCTCATGTGTTATGTGTGCCACAATCTAATTCATTTCTTCTAGCTAAATGATATCAATAGATAGGTAGAATAGATTGGTTACAGTGCTCTGCCTTGGGAAACCATTTAGCTTTTTTTATGTTTTCTACTATTTAAGAAGGATACATGATGTTTGCATTCCCTCCTTAGCTCCTCACCAGTCTTAGACCTACCATCTCACTCAATTTCAAGTGCCAAAACACCTGCCTACCTCGCCCCATAGAACACCCTGCATTCCTGATTTGATTTCCTGTACCCAAAGCTGCCTGCTCCATTTGATCCAGCAACAAAACCAAAAAAATCAATCAAAAACCCTAGAGCTACTATACCTAGCCTAAAATCAATATTTTATCCAGTCATCTCGACTGAGATTGACAAGGAGAGAGCCCTCTCCCGACCTGGTAGGGCTAGCTACCAGGTTAAGCTTGGTTTGGGGTTATCCTAGGATTGCCTCCCTTCATCCTGAGGTCAATCTAGGCTCTAACATCATCCAAAATTATTTTGCATCCTCTCATCTCGTTTCGATGATGTGGGGTTCATTATGGCCCTCCTTCAACACAATCACTTTCCATCGACATCAACTCATTATCCGGGAAGTTGACCGAGAGACTCCCTTCCAGTACCTTGGAGCTTGCATGCCTCAATGGCAAGTTCTTCGCACTCGACAATAAGTTCACATCATTGGCTTTCAATTGAGTGATTTCACGGGTGTCTGACTTCAGTTCTTGTATTCACATTCCGTGAATTGTGATAATAGTACCTTGAGGGCTACTTTCATTATTGGTGATTTCTCTCGTGCTTGTTAACAGTTTACATCATTTACTGGTAATCAGGTGACTTTCTAGCATGTTCGATGTCAACACATCTATTCGCATGCTAGGATCTGTACTTTGACCGGGTCGTGTTGGAGCGCAAGACCCTGGACTCAGATCACATAAGTATAGGTTGCAAAGTGATGTGACATGGTTATGGTGATATGCATGTCTCTTTCAGATGGTTGGTTGCGACCAGACCATGAGTTATCATATGTGATCCTTCTCATTATTGGATGGTTGCAACCATACCTTGGTTTCATTATGATCCTCTTTGACGGATGGTTGTGAACATACCTAGATCCATTTACATGATCATTCTCTGGATGGTTGCGTCCATACCACGATTCATGTATTATTTGACATAGATCTCAATTTATGTATATGTATCTGTACTTTCTTGCAGGTTTTCCGACGGCAGACCGGTTCCCCGCACTGATTTATAAAGCATTTCATCCCTCACTCCAGCTCAGCCTTCATGCTTTAGAGGGCATCTGTTACACGGAATTTTGTCACTGTCCCTGTACTCCCCGTTCCTTGATCCTGGAGGACCTCTACAGTGAACCCCGCATGCTTTTCCTTCATGAAGAAACTCCCATTATGTCCCTCTTCATGAGCAAATCATTTCCCTTTTGCACCATTTCTCCTGAAACTTTTGCTTTGCCCAATTTACAAGGCCGACACTAATGACCTTTGACTACCTCGCGTCAATGTGCAGAGATTAGCACTATTCCTCATGCCGATCGGTACGACTGAGCTGTGTTCCAGTCGTGTCGATCCTGTTATGGAAATTTTTTTAAATTAGAGCTGAAGCTTCCAGCTCTAGAAGCTTCCTAACGGAAGTCTGGTAAATGGTTTGGCCGGATGGGGTCGAGGATGACAGTTTCGTCTCCTTTCCCCTATAATGATGGAACTACCTCAAGGGATAAGTCCTTCTCACATGAGAAGAGGATCAATCTCCCATCCATATTTCCTATATAAACCTCCCTTCTTCCCAAGCACAAGCTAGTGAGAGTGTTGGCTGAGTGTGAGTATATTATTTTGATTAGACAAGCAAGCTATTACTAGTTGTAGCCATCTAGTTGTGTGAGGGAGAAGAGTGTTTGATTTGGAGTGAAGTATAAAGGGAAGAACCTTTAAAATATTGTTGTTTGAATCCATCATGGAATGCTAGCAGAAGTGTGTGGGAACCTGGTCTTGTCAGAGGAAGACTGCAACGTCAAGACAAATGGTTGTAATATCTCTTTGATATAAATATATGCAACTATCGATTGATTTCCTACATGTTTTGTAATATTACATATTCATGTCTTGATGCTTCTTGACTCATTAAGTAGGTTGAATTGCAATTTGTTTATTATTATGTTTGTCTGCTATTGTTGTTTACTTGTTTCAGGAGCTTGAAGAAGGAAGCAAAATATTGTTGGAGCGAGCAAGCAAGGACATCATAAAATAGGATAAGCGACCAAGAGGTAGGCCCTCTTGATTGATTCTAACCTAAGGAAGTATTCCATAGAATGTCTCTGTTGTGGTTAGATCCATTATCGGGCTAGAGGAATTCATTCGTGTCCGTACTTATAATTTTACTTCACCACAAGTGGTCTTTCGGAGTAGGATGTAGTGGTGAAATCTCTGAACAGCTTGCACAGCTGCCAAAGTTAACTTTTTGACATAAGAGTACTTACTTTCTGTATCATTGATATAATGGCTCAAATAATATATTGGATGTTATATCTCATCTTCCTCTTGGACTAAAACCATGCCAATGGTTGAATCTGCAGCAGCGAGATACAAGTAATAGTCATTCTAATAATTTGGAGAATACATTAATGACGCTCTAATAAAGGTATCTTTATGAGCATCAAAGGAGCTTGCACAACCTGATCACAATGGAAGGGTATCCCCTTTTTCAAAAGACATGTAAAACCTTTATCCATTTCAGCATAATTGGGAATGAACCTCCTCAAAAGTTAGCCTTCCCTTGGAGTCTATGTAACTGTAAAAGATTTGAAGGTGGAGGCAAGTCAAGAATTGCCTAAACCTTTAAAGGATCAAGTCAAATTCCATCTCTAGACACTATGAATCCAAGCAATCGACTAGAACCAACACAAAGCACACATTTGTGTGGATTAAGTCATATCTTATAGTGTCAGCACCGTAAAAATATTGCTCTCAAATGTTGCGGGTGATCAAACCGCTTTCGTGAATGAGCAGGTAAATCGTCAAGGTAAGGTTGAACAATATGCTTGATGTCATGGAAGGCATAATTCATTGCCCTCTGAATGTGACCCCTGTATTCTTCAAACCAGAAGGGAGTTTCCTATAAGCGAATGTGCCCCATGGAAAAATAAAATTTGTTTTAGATTGGTCCTCTAGGCAGATATTGATTTGATTGTAACCGGAAAAGCCATCCATAAATGAGAAAATTTGACATCCGACACATTCGTCAATAATCTGGTTGATAAAAGGAGTAGGATAATTGTCTTTTGGACAAGCCTGATTTACATCCCTATAATCGACACACACTCGAATTGTCCCTTGTTTTTTCATAATAGGAACAATGTTGGAAACCCAATCAGTAAGAGGCACAAGGTAAATGAAACCAACATGCAAAACTTTTCCACTTCTGCTTTAATGGCAGTGGATTTCTTTGGATGAACAAGTCGAAGTTGTTGTCGTACTGGTTTGACATCAGGATACATTTTGATTTCATGTTCAACTATACTAGAGTCAATGCATGGCATCTCCTCGTATGACCATGCAAATAAATCTCAAAATTCACGAAAGAGAGTACGGTAAGTATCAAGTTCTAATGGAGAACAATATTTGCTGACGTGAAAGTTTTCTACAACATTAGGTTTGGTCAAAATATTAATAGAAATCGTTTCTTCAATATTTGACAAGTTTCACTCAGAATCTATTGTATCTATGAAAACAGAATTCGAAAGGAAATCAACAAATAATGGGTGGTTAAGTTCATTTAAATAATCTTCGATGACATCTAGAAGATGGGAACGATGATGATAATCTTCCCAAGGTTCTCCTATCATCATTGATTGAACGATTCCTTCATCCGTAGAAAATATACGTGAAAAAGGATCTGAAGAAGTACCATATTCTAATGAACGGTTTACCCATACAATTGGTGAAAGTGGATTTGGGTTCGTCGCACAAGCCAGAAAAATTGATTGCTATGCAAGCTCAATGGGGCTTAGCGGCATAACTTCAGTATTACTATCAACTTCAAAACTATTGGTAATCCTCCTTAAATCAAATGAGGTGGAGGAAATCATGTTGCAAGTCTCTACTCTTGCCACTTCTGCCAAATCAAATGGTGACAGTAGCGTAAAAGTACCCATTAGGGAAGGATCTTTAAAGAGACCTACACCAACATTTTGAAGTGATAGCGGGGGTCCATGTACCAACAAAATGCTTCCAGTAGCCTGAGAACTAGATGCAAAGAAGGAAAGTTGATCGATAACTGTGATTCCACCTTTATGAGGGAATGCAATCGTATGAAAGTACGTGGAAACCACAGCAGCCATATCATATACCCATGGCCTTCCCAGTAAAATGTTGTAGTTGAGGGGTCCATCAACTACCTCAACTTCAACAGTAATTGTTTTGCCCCCTAGTTCAACTTGCAGGTTACTTAAAATCCCACAAGGTGTATATATGTGTCTGTCGAAAGCTTTTAATGATGTTGGTGATCATGACAATAGTGGTGAACCAAGTGTTTTCCAGCAGCTCATGGACATAATGCAAGTAGATTCCCCCTCATTAATAATAGTTCGGTGAACATTTTTATTGAGAGCTTTTACTTGAATTAAGAAAGCTAATTGTGCCGGTAACTGTGGTGTATATCCCGCATGGTTGAAAACCGCAAGATTGGAATCTGTAGGGTCTATTCCACCTATTGCTGACAACAAATCCTGCTTCTGGGAGGGACAGTTTTGTAAAACTTCAAGCGTCGACATAGCAGAAGGTGATTGAGCAAGGTCTTCTACTATGTTATAGTTCTAAACTGCTCAAGCTCGAGGGTTAAATGTTGATTTATGTACAACTTCCTTTGGTGGTTTTATTGTCAATTTTGGTGCAATAGGCGGTGGAATATTTTCAGATGGAGTCGAAGTCGAAGGATAACGCTGATCAGTGGCCTGATTATTCAACGATGATGATAGATTTACATAATATTTATTTCATGTCGACACCAAAACTTCATTTTTAGGCTTTGTAATGGATAGCATAAGTACTTGGGATGTGGAAACATTGTTTGTCACAACCAAATGTGTCTCTGGGATTGGAAACGGATCAGTCAACACTGCAGATGTGTTATAAATCTTTAGAAGCTTAGAGACTTCTGAGCGGTGTGGACAATCTCTTGTAAAATGCTCGTCATTACAGATTAGACATGGATAACAAGGTTTCCTTGCCGAAGTAGAGGAATTAGATGATTTCTCTTGAGGGGGATTATCTTGTTTCTTCTTGTTTTTCCCCTTCTTCTTTCCTCCTGGTTGCTTTTGACTCTTGCCTTTGTGAGATGACACGGAATTGACTTCAGAAGCAAGAGTGTTTTCTAATGCATTCGAACTTTGATTAGAAATGACAAGTGTTTGACCAGATGATCTACCTACCATTTGTGTGCTCAAATAACCAATCACACCATCGCCAGCATGAGATTCCTTACTCGATGGTGGCAGAGGAACAGTGAAAGCTAGTCGAGGTGCATTCGAAATCTTGTCATAGAGCGTGCCAGACTGTGTATAAATCAAGTCCAAATATTGGGCACGAGCAATTACTTGCTCTTCTGTGACAACTCCACCTTTCGCCACATCCTCAGTGATCGATGGCAATAAGCGTTTTATAAACCACTCAGCCAAAATCTGATTAGGAACATAAGTCTTAACCATTCAAAAATCACGCCACCACTCATGAATATGATATGATATATGAGTAGTAGTAATTTGTTTAAAGTTGGTCAGTAGTTCCATTCCAGTCTCGTATCTGATAGATAACTGGAATTGGATCAAAAATTTGGTGGCTAAAGTCGTAAAGTTTTTGAAAGAAGCTCGTGGTAACTCAATGTACCACTTCGCAGCCGGACCAGTAAGCATTCTTTGGAAAAGACGGAGTCTAACTGAATCATCATTCAAGGAGTTTGATGAACACCACAAATGAAAAGTCATGACATGATTTGATGGGTCTTCTCTAGGATTTCCATTGAATTTCGAAATGTCAGAAGGTAACTTATGCGGAATTACCAGCCACCAAGGTGCATATAAAATTGGATCATTAGTGAGCCAGTTTAAATCTGGTAATTCAAGAGTTGCTACAAACGGAAACTATCGATTCAAGTCAGGTTGAGCATACCCAGGATATGATGGAATTGCTTGAGCAATAGGTCTTTTCATACCAGCATAGGGCATCTATATCTGGTAACCTTGATAAGGTGGTTGTTGAAAAAATCTGGTATAAGGTGGTTGTTGATAACCAGGTTAATTTACAGTTGTCCATAACTAGAAAAGCCTTGTTGACTAGGACCTTAGTAAGCTTGATATTGTCCGAACCCAGGTTTAGCTTGTTGGGCAAGTCCAAATTGGGGTTGGAATTGTTGGAATTGAGGCTGTTGATATTGGAGCTGCCAAGGTTGTTGGGGGTACTAGTTGTTGAATCTGGTATTTCCCCCCAATGTTAGCTTGACCGGGTTATGAATAAACTATACCAGTGTAAGCTTGAGTCTTTCCAGATAAAGGTATACTAATCTAAGGTTGTTGGACCCTGGACACAAGTGGTTGTTGTACAACAGCCTGAGAAAATTGGGCCTACTGACCTGAAACTTGTGGTTGTGAGGTAGAAGGACCAGTTTGTACAGGTTGAGATACAATCGTTTGAACTTGTGACTGTGTTACAGTGGTAACAACAGGTGTAGTAGGAATAGCTGACATAGTTTTCATTGGTTGTGTTGGATACATAAGCCTCAGTTGAACTAGCATTGTTGGCTTCCATTGACTGACTTGCATTCCAGACTGACCTAAATACGGTGGGATATTGCCATATGGTTGTCCTCTAGGATATGGAGGATAAGGTGAATAGGCATATTCCTTTCCATATGGTGGCAATCCAGTATGTAGTGGATACATAGGTCGTTGTTGACTAGATTTCCCAGTTTGATATTGATATGCAGGATCAAACTGTTGAGTTCTCATAAATGAATAACCAAGTAAAATTCCGATAGAGGACATGGGTGATGGCCATGGTGTAGAAGAAACCCTTGAGTGGGTTCCAGATAAATATTGGTAACCAACTGAGATGGAAAATTCACCATATAGATGTGACTCATGAGTGGTAGAAAACATCGAAGAGGTTGCGATAAAAGATTCTGCTGCAGCTGCATTAGATGATACAGTCTGGGATGTTGACGGTTTTTCAGCCATAGTTAACTGACCCAATAGATGTCCTAAAGAATCAACGGGTACTTGAAAAGAAGCAGGATCAAAAGGAGCAGTAAAATGAGGAGTATAAGGGTAAAGATAAAGCCCTGTTCCAAAATGGAATGGGGTTCCAGGTGTAGTATCTTCTTCAAATTCTTCCTCAACAGTAATTAAACCAAGTGGAATAACTTCACTGTCAAGTCCGTAATAGAATTTTGGTGTTGGTAAAGTGGAAGTTTCAGTAGTCATTAATTTCTGAGGGTTAACCGGTTGATCATCTTCTGGTAAGGTAACAAATTTTGAATGTTCAAATTCAAAGTCCAGAGGTTCCAGTAAAAGAAAAACAGTTTCAGGGAGAGGTTCCTGAACAACTTCAGGTTCAGAAGTAGCTTCTAATTGAACTGTGATAGGTTCTCGATTAACTTCTTGTTGAATTAATTCAATTTTAGAAGTAATTTCTTGTTGAGCAACTTCAAGTTGAGGATCAACTTGTTGTTGAACAACTTCTGTTACTATTTCACTAGTGTCAATTATAGTGTCCTCAGGTAATTGTGAAACTTCTTCTTCAGTAATAGTTGTACTAGAAATAGTTGGAGTAACTGGAGTCTCAGTACTTACCAGAATGGGTGACTCTGGTAATTCAGATGAAGAACCAGGAGTTCTTGATGTACTTGACTCAGTTAAACAAGACCGCTTTGACCGAATAGGTGTAGCTTCGGGTGGCAAAGGCGATTTTCTCGTTGTTCTCTACGAATGACAGGTTAAGGGTTGATGTTCCTCCACGATTGTTGATTAATTTTATTACAAAAAGAAATAAACAAAAAGGGTTAGTCTAGGCAAAAAGGTTTACCAAGCAACTATGAACTGCATAATACCTCTCGGCGAACCGAGAAGTACGGGCAGGAAATCTTCCTAAATGTTGTGTTCGATGTATCACAGTGTACAAGGCGGTTGACTCGGTTATCTAAGGATGGATAGAAACCTAGTGTTTTCCTCCCAAATATACCCGAAAGTACATGGAGGCCCAATCCATATAAGCGTTGTCTAATGCAAAACCGCACAGTGATAGCATTCCCATATACTTTACGTATTGTAACACTGCCCTATATACCCGAAGGTATGTGGACGAGCTACGATATATTCACGTACGTGGAATGAGGTATCATACTCGGGGTGTATTGCAGAAAAGTTAGTGACAGCTGCTTTGTTTTACGACGTCGGAACACATCTCTAGCCTAGAATCACTAAATGTTTTTCATTAGGTGACAATGCTCCATTAGGTAAATTGAGGTTAATTTTAAGTTGATCTCGCTTAGGAATTTTCCTTTCAAGTTCACCCCGTTATGTATTCTTAAATTCTGAGGAATGCAACTATTATGATAAGCATTATTTCCATTCAATTTAAAAATGAAAATCTTAGCTAATAGGGATAGAGCAATCAGATTTCTTTCGATCAAAGAGCAAAGAGCACAATCTAATGCACTTTCCCTAAACTATTCTTATGAGCACACACAAACTTTTTCAATGAAAAATGCATGTATTTCTTTTCGATTTCCTTAATGTGAATATTAACAAAAGGAAACTAATGCACATACAATCAATTAACCTTTAACAAGAACGAAGATTTTACGACAATTTTGTTTCAAAGGAAAAGAAGACTTTTACGACACTTTCTTTTGAACAAAGATTAATCAACTATAATCTAACTTTGACTATGGAAGATAATGACCAAGAAAAAATTTAAGAAACATTAATCAACCAAGTCAAAGTAGGGCTAGCAAAGGAGATAAAAACTTATTTTCTAAGACATGACATTCATTAACTAATCAGCAAGCAATCAAACAGAAGAAATTTGGCAAAAAACTCAATCCAAAGGTGGGAAATCGACCCTAGGAGGATTAGTGCAGCCCTGAATGGGAGACAATGCACTTCAGAGCATTGTACCTAAGCCAAGGGTGTTCTATAGCGCACTGTGTCTCTCACAAGCCTGCATTGGTGACAGTAAGCCATTTCAAGAGGCAAATTGATGCAGTTTTTGACCAAAATTCAATGCAATAAAGTTGAAATACAATCAATGAAAACAAGTAGGGTCTGCAAGAGTGTCCTAGGGGGTGGATAAGCTACCAGGAAGGATTATCTCTCCCCAGCGAGGTCACCAATTTTTTTTGGAGAATTTGGTATCTACAGATAAATACTAATTCCCTAGATAAGTAGCCATATCTAGAACAATAGTTTAAAACACTTTAGCCTTTTCCTATAAGCAATAGATAAGACAAAGAGAATGAGAAGACCTACTTGTAGTTTCACTTTCCTCTTGTCTCCTTTGTATTGTCTCGTCGCTCCTTCCTGTACTTAACACACTTGAGAAGTTGTTGGCCGCGGGATCCCCCAAGGGAAGTTTTGGGGCTTAAAACCTAGATTTTGACCAAATCTGATGTAAAGACTCCGTGTTTTGTGGGCACGGAGTGAGAAATTGTAAATTAGTCATAGGTTTGTTTGCCCTCATTTTTGTAATGTAATGTCGGCTTTAGAGATCTACGTTGTATAATAGAGCGAGGCTCTAAGTTGTAAGTAAGCGAAGTAGATTCATGAATGAACGATGAAGAATTGAGTCTTATCTAATTGTAGAGTCGAGTCGTTGGGTCATAGAGTAGGAGAAGGCTCTGCAGCTAAGTGCGCAGAGGCCTAGTGGTTTGTAGCTGAGTGTGCGGACCCTTGTAGCTGAGTGCGCAAGGCAGGTTGAGTCTGTAACCAATTGAAGCATTAATAAAGAGAAGTTTTATACCATTCCTGTGTATTTATTTACTATTTTCTGCATTGAATGTATTGGGTATAAATTACATTTCTATTGTTTATATGATGCGCGAACATATATGATTGTGTTGATTAAGTGAATAATAGATAAAGTATCTATTTACACGAAGTTAACTAGCAGTTATAAGGAGATAAGTAAGATTTGTGGTGTAACTTGGGGAAATAGCACAGATCGTTGTCTTAGTAGCACGAAAGCACCTCATCCCTGGTTAGGGCTGCACGAAAGCGATTATAACAGATCACAAAGGCCTTGCAGTTCAAGGCAGTGCGCGAAGTAACTTGCGCGAAGGTATTCATAGTTGGACTAAATCGACCCCTCAGACATCTCAAGGGTGCGGAAACTTGGTTCTAGCACCCCCCCATACTACTTCGGGTGAGACCTAAGTCCGCGCTCCGAGGGTTGTTTCCGAAAGGGCCAGTAGTGTAGGGATTTGTTTATCTCATTAACTCCGAACCTAAGTCAAGCCCCCTTAAGCCAACAAATTGTTATGTTATCAGGACCGGAATCTGTATAGAGATGTCTGATGTCGTATCATTGGAATCCAACTAAGAAGGAAATTGAAGGTTGGTTGGACAGGAGGATTCATGAGTTCGCGGCGTAGGAGAATAGGAATCCGCGACTGACAAAAGAAGAGTGGTTAGATTGCTACATGTACACAAAGATCCACAAAATCTTTTTCGCATCTTTCCCTACTAAGTTGTACGAGTGGATTGCGAAGTTAGCAGATAGCCAAGGAAGGTGGAAACTCGACAATCCTATTGTGTGGACCCCAGAGTTGGTGTGCATATTGGAAGCATCGGAGGATAAGATCGCACGCACTGTTGATCACTGGCTCAATTGGATTATAGGAGGATTCATTACTGAGTTCGCGGTAGATACTTCAGTCAGCTATAGCGAGGCAGAGTGATGCTTTCTCAAAGAACCGCGAGGTAAGTACGTAAAGTCTTTGAATACTTGGATTAAAATGCTATTGTGCGAAAAGAGGGTTATGCAATTACCTTGATGTCTGGAGCTACACGAAGCAGAAAAACCTACAGAAATGAAGGAAGTAAGGGACCAGAGAATATCCCTTTGATTTCACCTCCGCGAGGGGATGAGGAAGAGCTCGCGAAGGTATCGCCACGAAGTGTGATCAATTTGATAAGGCAGAGGATTCTGCGCTTACCACCCCCACCCACACCGCCACCAACATCACTACCTTCACCTCCATCTTCACCCATACGACCTTCGTCGCCACCGCGAGTCAATATGGCAAGCACAATAAAGTTGTCTGTGTTCAAGGGAGTAGGAAATGAAGATTTGGACCAGTTTTGGTCCGTGATAAGAGTCGTATGGGAAGCGCAAGGAGTTATATATGATAATATAAAGAAAGCAATGTTGGTCAGCACTCTGCAAGACCGCGCGCTAACTTGGTATATTAAGCACTCCAATGATAATCCAAAACGCGAGAATTGCGGATATCCAAGCAGCGTTAAATAGAGAATTTAGCGGGCCAAAGTTAGAGGTGCAGTCGATCATTGGATTCAAAGAGATCACAATGCTACCAAGCGAAACTCCTTGGGAGTTGGATCAGAGTTTGAATTGTATGATTCGTGAAGCGAATATGAATCTGACGAATGGACAACATCACGAATGATTTGTAGCATTGCTAACACCACATTTAAGGAGCGCGCTATCACATCAAAAGTTAACAACTCAGACAGAGGCCTTAGAGATCATGATGAGGTTGCATCAGACCCCGATGCAAGATCCTAACTTGGGAGTTCAACAGATCCACACGCAATTGAAAAACTTATGCTTTGAGATGCAGAGTTTGAAACAGGACAGGACAGCCTGACCAGAAGTGCGTGAAGAGGTGTGGTGCGTAAAATGCAAGGGTCAGGGTCATGATAAGGACCACTACCCAGTGTTCATGAATTAACTCACAGGAGGAGGACCGATGCCGTTAAGGCCGGAGGCACAAGCAGGACCTAGCACAGCACCTACTTTGTGGTGCGCGATTTGTCAAATAGGAGGGAAACACGCTACGGATAACTGCCATTTGTTACAGAAGTATACACAAAATTAGCAGCAATTGTTCTGTAACTTTATATGTCAGTTGAACGCAATGAGTGCACTTGTAGAAGCTATGAGTTAATGATGAATAGAACTCCCACCTACAGATTTTAGACCGAAACGCGACCCCTAGACTAGAATGCAGGAGTGGCGCGATCAGGATTTCAAGGGCGCGGACGAGGCCGAGGTAAAGGAGGACCTGGAAGAGGTCGCGAACAGCTGATATGCTACAATTGCGGAGGGCGACGACAATATGCCTGTGATTGTCAAACCCAACGCGTCCATCATGTCTGTATTGTACCTTGTTTGATCATGAAACGGAAGATTGTCCCACGCTGATAACTAGGATACGCAACAAGGGAGCGCTACCACCTCCCCCAACTCAAAACCTGCATATGATGAGGTCTGAGTCACGCGAGGAAGATCTGAATGTGAACATTGTGCTCCGAAGTGGAATCGTGATGGGAGATGATAAAGGATAATAGACTAAAGATAGTACTTGGGTTCGTAAAGCTCAACAAAAGAAGCAGAGTTTGATTTGGAGCACACTAAGGAAAACTTCATGGGAGCTAAGAAGAGCTTCGTTGATGCCTCCACTTCAGGAAGCAAAGATATACCTGAGCCAAAAATGGACCCATCTATGCTTACGATGTTCCTGGAAACATGCATGAAGCTACTGCACAACAGTAACGCTGTAAACGGACTACAGGAACTCATTAACAGGTGTGTTGGGACCCCGCCAGGAGAACTGTGTGTAGTCTAGAAGATTGGAAAACACAAGACTAGGACAGGGAGAGAAATGAGGCTAACCGCGCAAATTGGAGAGTATGAGATGGACCAAGTAATTCTGGACTTAGGATCAGATGCAAACGTTCTGTCGAAGCAGACATGGGAGCGCATGGGGAGGCCTAAGCTACAGTGGTCTCTTATTTAGCTCCGAATGGTGAACCAATAGAAAATAATACCCATGGGGTGTTTGCACGGAATCACTGTGGATATTGTGGGAGTGAGTGTGCTAGCAGACTTTGAAGTAATAGAGATTTTTGATGATAGAAATCCCTACCCCACACTCTTAGGAATTGATTGGGCCACTGACATGAATGGGGTGATTAATCTGAAGAAGCGCAAAATGATTTTTTAGAAGAAGTCTATGCGCATAGTTATACCCTTAGATCCTACTGAGGGATCGCGCTACACAGAGTCGGTGCTCGACTATGAAAGTGATGATGATTTGGACTACATCTACAAGATAATTGCGCAAGAGCAAGACTGGGTAAATCCCACCACGGATGAATGGATCTCATGGGAGCGTGAAAGCTCATGTACTTTGGATTTAGCTGAGGAGATAGAGTGATGGCAAAACCAGTTACACGAGGTAACCACGCTTAATTGCAATATGATGATAAGATCACTGCTTTGCATATCAACAGAAGTGAGAGATATGCCTACTTATGATGGGTTAAGTGAGGTGGATTCCTTCTTGGACAGATTTGAAAGGGAGGTGCTGGAAAAATAATGTTTCCAAACCTTGAATTGGGTATTGCGCACTACGCCTACGAGGTGGTGGGGTATGCACAAAGGAAGCTTTGAATACTGGTGTGCATGTAGGAGGAGGATGCCCACATGGTTTGGAAAGCCTAGGGTGCGATTGGCTCATAAATACAATGGATGGGATGGTTCGAACGCACATCTATCTAGGTGGGTATAGGCAGGTGCCAAACAACCTGCGCGGATGCACATGAACTTCGCGTTGGGAAATACGGTCAATAAGAATGTGTTGGGGGGGGGCAAATGTGTAAACATCTCCTTGATTTGCAACGACTGAGTGTGGAGAGAAGAATCCCATGGAAGGTTATCCACGTGGAAGCATTTAACGAAGTATGTGAAGCGTTGAACAAGGTATGTAGTGCGCTGCAAAATGATTGGGACTTGTGCGTACCAGCAGTTTTATGGGCTTATAGGGAAATGTACAAGAAAATAACAGAACAAACACCTTATAGGCTGAGATATGGAGGAAATGTTGTAATGCCGATGGATTATATCATGCCTAGTCCGCGCATAGCAACGCCCATGGATATGACGGATCGCGGAGCCTTGGAAGAAGAGATTGCACAGTTGGAAGAGCTTGAAGAAGAATGCTTATGACCTAATGAAGAGATCCATCAAGGAGATCTTAGGCTCCAAGAACTCATGAATGAAAGAGTTTGTTTGAGAGAGAAAAGCGCCATGGCGGAAGCAGAAGTCAAGAAGCTTGAGGAAGGAATAAAGAAGGACTTTCTGGATAAAAAATCGAAGTAATAAAGTCGGATGAGCCTGATTACATTGACGGACTTAGGGACCAACACCGAGATTTTCTTAGTTTATTGCATGAGATGGGACTGTATGTTATTAAGGAAACCACAGGTGGTGGCACGGTGCAGTTGATGAAGTTAAAAGGCGAACTCTTTCCAGGAAAAGTAACTAGTAGTCGTTGAAGCCGTATACAGGTGGTTTGGCCACCTAACTAGCCGCGGGAAGCACAGTCTTAGCTCTCCATTCAATTGAAAGGAGGCACGGGACTATAAACTACTTTGCCCAAGAGCTGCACGATGTCAGGACTGCGCGTAGTAGCGAGGTATCACAGGATCTACAACAGCGCAAGGGTAGTCGCGCTGCCACGCAGGTTGGCTGGAAAGTGACCTTTGCAGTCACTATTCATGACATGATACTTGGCTTGAGACCAAATGGACTGGGCGGCAGGAATTTAAGGCAAACTTTATGGGCTAGATTTGGGAAAATCTGCCGCCAAGGGAGCATTAATGGACCGGATTTGGGGGGAATGGTCAAATTCAAATTCAAAAGGCGTTATAAATTGTAAAGGGCTGCCTAGCAAACAACACTTGGCCATTGGAGAATTGAGCTATTGGGCGTCCTGAGATTCAGTAACTCTGATTTGTTCGATTCTTTCAACTCGAAGGCATTATTTGAGCATCTACCTGAGCCGTTGAGAGATTTGTGAAACAGCAGTATGACCACGCAAGAGGAAGCCATGGATATCGGAGAAATGACTGCTGAAGAGGCCGCGCAAGCCATGATGATAGGAGACGCCCCAGAAAGCACCGGGATAGTTGTAGAAATCCCTAAATCGTCGTGCACGCCGAGGCCCAAGAAAGACAAGCAGCCCATGGTACCGGTGCGCGTGTCCCCTAGAAACCCACTGAGAACTAAATTGACCATGGAAGAAAAGGGGAAGGTGATTAACTTGGAAGCCGATGAGGAGGAGGAAGACCTTGAGGAAATCCTGGTGGAAGAGGAGGAGGACGAAGAAATGGAGGAAGAAACCTAGGGTGCGGACCCTCTGACTAGGTTTCCCGCGTATGTTCCTCCACGGAAAGGGAAAGCAAGGGTGCCCAAGGACCTAGATGAGAGAAAAAGCTCTCTACAGACTCCACTGCTCCCCGATGATATCATTTTTGAAGGAGCGCACTTAGGATGGGTGCCGGTTCTAAAGTTTGAAGATTGGGATCTCACGGACCATGAGAAATTCCCACACTTGGAAACCACACAGCTAATGCGACCGAAGAAAAACACAGCGGCAGGAGTCATAGAGTTGGAGCCACACAAGTGGTTGCATGGAGTAGAGAAAGCAGGGTTGTTAAACCTGCTCTGGGTGCCACATTACCATCACGCCCCAGTGACTATCTTTGTCATCAGGCAGTTTCTCTGCCTAGTGCATGATGGTTTTTTGTGCTTGGAGGAGCCCATCCCCATCACGGACCACCTAATCCATAGAATTACTCGACTCCCTTGCAAGGGGGAGGACCTAGCAGATATTTTGGAGGGTAAGAGTAATGATCTAGCCATTGCAGAGGCCATGAAGAAAAAATTCAAGCTGGAGAAGAAGAAAAGGGGGTACACGATCTCTAGTATCAACAATAATGCAGTCAAAGTTGTGACCCAGATACTAGCTGGCAAGGTTATGTGGAAGTGTCGCGCAAATGAGGTGCCCACATCGGTGGTAGCACTTGTCGCATAGTGTGTAGAGGGGGTCCAGTTTAATTGGTCGGAGTACTTGCGCAAGGAGTTCCTGGAAAATTGTCGTGAGGCACAAGAACAGGGGCAGACTTTCCACTATGCATGGCTTTTGCTGTCCATAATGCTGGTGGCTTGGGAATTGCCTGAGGACATCCAATTCCCCACTATTGCGAAGGATCTCCCAGAGGCAGCGAAGTACACTTCACTATGGGCAACTAAAGACGCACAAAGGATCAGAGATAGCAAGATATTATGGGTTTTCATGGAGATGTACATCAGAATGGGGATTAACCACAAGATGCGATTATCGCACACGGTCTACAATAGTTTGCAGAGCTTCGTGGAGTTCAAGGTAGACTTCCATCACATATATATCTGAGCGTGCAAGGACCCTGCAAATAAATGGAACGAGCTCCCCTACCTAGCCACGAACGATGTCATATTCGTCGTGCTTGAATCATGGCTGCCAGAGTGGCGTGCTCCAGCCAGCTCCACGGTGGAATCAAAGAAGTCCACTACACAAAGGAAAAAGGAGGACGCAAATTGTGGATGGTGCAGTTGGCAGAGAAAATAAGGAACGAAGCAGCAGCGGCCAAGGCACAGGAGGTGCAGGACATCGCAAAGGCAGCAGCAGAATAGCAACATGTAGCTGAGAAGAAGCGCGAAGGCTGGAAGTCACCTTCGCCTAAACAGGAGCCTGAAACATAGGAAGGTGGTGTGGACCCACAGACAACGTCCACATAGCTGAAGCGGCAGTGCCGAAGAGAGCAGGTGGGGCAGCGAAAGAAATAAAAAGCCTCCAAGACTTCTCTCGACCTGATCACCCTCACTGAGGGGGATATGCATGATATAGGAGAGACGGTGCGTGACATCATCGCGGAGGCCCTCTAGTAGTTTGCGGAGGAAAATCAAATGGTGTTGGGGACCCTCCGAACACAGATACAGGAGTTGTAGGTGCGCACTCCTCAGGCTGGTACTCTGTCGACCAGCCTCTCAATAGGCACAGCCGCAGCTGAGGAAATGATGCCCGCCTGCACGACCATCACTATAGTGCTGCCAGAGGGGGCACTGGTTACAGAAAATGAGGCCAAGAGGCCTACAGTCATTGCATTGAAGGGAGTTGGGATCAACATGGCTGCGCTCCCTCGGGAGACGCTCTATGTTGTACAGGACGGAGTGACTGCAGAACCGCGGGCTAGGGAGAGTCGCACGCTCCAGGTGATGAGTGAACATCGAATTAACATGGAAAAACTGAGCTTGCAGTGTGACGAGGTAGTGGCACAGAACCAACAGATGGTGCAGGTGGTTGAAGAAGCCTGCCAGATGCTCCTAAGTTGGCCATCCCAGCAGAGGCACTAACAGAGGCGCGTATCCAGAAGCTAGTAGCAGGGGTGTGTGAGGCGAAGGAAGAGATGGCTAAGGTTCAGCTGGAGTTGAACCTGCAGATAGCTGAGCTGCAGTTGAATGCGAAACCTTCAACTCCACCATAGGTGAGGGAACAGCACGCCAGTGCCATTACAACAGGAATAGAGGAGATCAACAGCGCAGTGAAGGACTCCACCAAATTATTCGAAGAGTCGTTCAAGGTCCTCACCACTCTGCAGGAGGACCCGAACATACAGTGCTTATAAACAGAGGCACGTGAGCTATAGCAAAAGTACGATAACATAAAAGGGACCGTGCAGATGGTGGCCCTTTCAAAGAGGCTCGCGCGGATGCAACAGGCAAAAGCACTCAAGGAGCAGGTAGACACGACTCGACATAAGGAAGCGGTTTTGAAGGCACGCGTACAACCTTGGATCGATGAGGCATTTTTCATTACAACCTCGATCAAATCTAAGATTGCACAGATGTAGGGAACATAGGAGCAGATGTAGGGAAGAATTTTAGGTACTGCAATCTCTTAACAGCACATCGAGGAGGTACAGCAGGCAGCCGCTCAGTGCATTGTTGACCTTGCAGCGGCCCGGTCAGAGTTGGGAGGTCTCCGCGCGAAGATATCCACACCGACAGAGTGACTCAAGGGGGAGTCACGATGTTTGTGTTGGGGGATTGTTGGGCACAGGATCCCCAAGGGAAATTTTGGGGCTTAAAGCCCAGATTTTGACTGTATTGGGTATAAATTAAATGTTTGTTTTTTATATGATGCGTGAACATATATGATTGTGTTGATTAAGTGAATATAAGATAAAGTATCTGTTTACACGAAGTTAACTAACAGTTATGAGGAGATAAGTAAGATCCGTGGTGTAACTTGGGGAAATAGCGTAGATCACTGCCTTAGCATCGCGAAAGCACCTCAGCCCCTGGTTAGGGTTGCGTGAAGGCAATTATAATAGATCGTGAAGGCCTTGCAGGTCAGGGAAGTGCGTGAAGTAACTTGTGCAAAGGTATTCATAGTTGGACTAAATCGACCACTCAAACATCTCAAGTGTGCGGAAACTTGGTTCTAGCATCCCCCCATACTGCTTTGGGTGAGACCTCAGTCCGCGCTCTGCGGGCTGTTGCCGAAAAGGCTAGTAGTGTAGGGATTTGTTTGGCTAATTAACTTCAAACCTGGGTCAAGCCCCCTCAAGCCAACAGAAGTACTTGTAAACATCAACAGAAGATAAATAACCAATCAAAGCAAAAGATCTATTGATTACAAGTAAATGGAATCAGATACATTCACACATATAAGCATCATATAACAAGATAAGAATATGGAAAAATGTTCAAATAATTTATTGAATAGAAGAAGGAATTGCAACCATGAAGTCTGATTTGAATTCACTCCTCTAGCTTTGATCCCATCCACATCACATCAAAAGCATGACAAACTTGTAGCATAACAATACTTGTCTCAAATTCAATTCTCATAGCAACATTATCTCCTTACAATTCAACATAGTCCAGCCCTTGATCACTTAGATGAGTGCTCAATTTATAGGAAGATGGAGGAGGTTATGTCATAAATGGGGGTATTGAATGGCCTTCCATACTTAGAATTAGTTCCATGGAGGAAGGGATGAGAGGATAGGATGCATCTTAACTCATTCCTCATCCATTTTCGAGCTCATAGGAGTTGATAAGTGAGGAAAACTTCTAGAAGTCTCCAAGAGATGAGAATATTCCCCAAACTCTATGTGAATTTCACTCAATCTTGCCCAGTGCAGGTCAAAGAGGGCCTAAGTGCTCTACAGAGCACCCTAGCATGGACTCAAATACTCTACAGCGCACCCTTACGTGGGCATACCTGCGTTGGTCCGTTTAGAGATCATTTCAGGATGTTTTCAAGTCATGAAACTGTTTGGGAAGGAGGCATTCAAAAGGTTGACTTGTTTAGGGCATGTAGCAACTGAAATTAGGGTTTGATGAGCCCTAAAACACTGATCTGGATGATGGGAGTGATATGCCCAAATGGATCTATAATAGGCCTCTATTTTCTTCATTTTCCATTATTTTCCTTCATTTTCCTCCTCACATACAACATGTGACCTTTCACCTCCTTTTCTCCTAATTTCCATTATTTTCATAAATAAATGTGCCAATAATGTCAATTTTCCTTTCCAAAGCCTTAGCCATTGCCTTTGCCAATTTCCTTAGCCATAAACAACCAAATGAACACCCCCTAGGATGTCTTGCCCAACATTCAGCTTGGAATAAGTGTCCCATCGACCATGGTTATTGTTTTTAACTTTTATTACATAAAATTTTCACCAGGGTTGTCACATAACCCTCCCCCTTGGGGGGGACCTTCCTCAGTGTTCAATCACACATATACCTCAACCACCTGTTGAAAGAAGACATACTGCTCATGGAGCTTTATAACACAACTCGATGCAGTATTTACAATGAAATATTTGCTCAAGAGAAGAACATCATGACAACATGAAAACATACTGCATAGTGGACCTTAATAATACAACTCATTATGGTATTTACAATGATCATCCTTTTGAGTGCCAACTCATATAACATCATAACATCATGGTAACATAACCACATGACACCCATACCGCATAGTGGAGCTTTATAATATAGCTCGTTATGGTATTTACATCCATACGCAAGTGTACATATAGCAACATCATAAAAATATAGATACCAAAACATATGCCAAATCATGTACCAAAGCATATATCAAAACATATACTAAACACCATGTCTGAGAAGATATCAAAACATATATTAAACACCATGTCTGAGCATATATCAAAACATTATATAACATATATCAAACCATCATAAAGCATATATCAACCACCATAAAGCAAATACCAAACCACCATAAGCAAATACAAAAGCACCATGTCAAGTTGATTTGACTCAACCGGAAAACAAGGAAGGATACATGGCCCGCATCTGATATGCCATCTCCCATGTAGCTTCATCGGGCCCAAAGTGATTCCATTGCACTTTAACTTGCTCGATTGCTCAGTTCCAGAGTGTGAGTACCTTTTTCTGCAATATACACTAAGGCTTCGGCTGGAATTCTCCATTTGGTTCCACCTGCAATACAAACCAACCAATTACATGATCAACATATTTAACATACTTCTGAAGTAATGAGACATGGAAAACATCATGGACTTTCACTTTCGGAGGCAGTGAAAGTTAATAGGATATTGGCCCAATCCTCCCAATGATGATGAAGGGTACACAAAATCGTGGTGCCAGCTTGCACATGAGCCAATCTGAGAGGAGATATTCTTTGGTTTGATGAGAAAGTACATGTGTTCCCCAATCTGAAACTCCTTGAACAACATGTTCCTATCTGCATAACTCCTCTACCTATCCTATCTGCCTTTAGATTATTCTTGATTACCTGCATTTCATGTTCCATGTCTACCAACATATTGGTCCAATCAATAACCTGCTAACCGGATCACTCCAACTGATGGGAGTGTTGCAACTTTGTCCATACAATGCCTCAAAAGTACTCATCCTCAATGATTTGTGATAACCGGTGTTGTATGCAAACTCGACCAAAGGGAGATACTCTTCCCACTTCCATTGTTGATGCATCACATACATCCTCAACATTTCCTCTAATATCCTGTTGACCCTCTTTGTCTGTCCATCTGTCTGCGGATGATAAGTTGTGTTGAAGGCCAACTTTGTGCCCAAACCTGCAAATAACTCCTTCCAGAACTTGGAAATGAACTTTTCATCCCTGTCTAACACAATATTCTTTGGGGCACCATGTATTCTAACCACATCTATGATGAACACCTATGCCACATCACTAGCTGAGAATGTAGACTTCACTGTAATGAAGTGTGCAACCTTTGTAAACTTATCCACAATGACCATGATGGAATCGTGTTGCTTCACTGTCTTTTGCAACCCTGTGATTAAATCCATGGAAATGACCTCCCATTTCCATTCCGGAATCGTGATCAGTTGTAGCAGTCCACCTGGATGTTTACACTCTGCTTTCACTCGTTGTTAATCAAAACATCTAGCCACAAACTTTTCTACATCCATCTTCAAGTTCAGCCAATAGTAAGGTCTCTTCACTTCTGTCAGTGTCTTCTGGTAACCTGAGTGACTTGAATATGGTTTCACATGAAAGTCCCTCAAGATAACCTTCTTGAGATCATTGTCATCTGTCACATATATCCTGTCTTGGAACTTGACTAATCCATATGTTGCAAGAAAATAGTCCAAGTCCTTTGCACTTATACATGTACCACTACTTATGCCTGGACCTGTACCATCACTTGTACCTACACCTGTACCATCACATGTACCTACACTTGTACCTATACTCTACTACAACCTGTGCACAATATCCATATATTTGACATGCTAATGTCTTGCCCGCAAGATCCTATCCTATAAATATGTCCCATAAGTGCTCATAGCTGCTAAGTGATTTACCTACACCCACCTGCTAAGAGCATCTGCCACTTTGTTCTCTTTACCTTTGATGTATATGATTTCAATGTCGAACTCATTGATCATGGCCAACCACTGAGCCTGCCTACCATTTAGATTCGGTTGGTCAAATAGATACCACAACCCATTGTGATCACTCATCAATGTGAACTTCCTGCCCAAAAGATAGTGTCTCCACATCCTCAATGCATGTATAATCACTGCCAACTCGAGATCATGTGTGGGATGGTTTTTCTCATGCTCATTTAGCTTTCGCGACTCATAGCATATTACCTGCCCATCCTGCATAAGAACTCCACCAATTCCTCTCTTGCATGCATATGTGCACACAACAAACTCTTTGTCTGGATCTGTAGTCTTCAACACTAGTGCATGTGTTAAAAACTACTTGAGTTGCTCAAAACTAGCCTCACATTCCTCTGTCCATTCAAACTTCTTACCTTTTCTTTGCAAAGATGTGATAGGATAAGAAATCTACGAGAAGTTCTTGATGAACCTCCTGTAGTAACCTACCAAACCCATGAAGGATCTCACCTCATCCACATTCTTAGGAGATACCCACTCCATGATGGCTCTTATCTTTTTTGGATCTATTGCAATGCCTTCCTTGGAGACAACATGCCCCAAGTAATGTACCTTTGTTTGAAAGAAACTGCATTTGCTAAGCTTAGCATACAACTGATGCTCTCTCAACAATTTCAACATTGTTGCTAGATGCTCAGCATGCTCTTTTTTGTTTTTAGAATATACTAGTATATCATCAATGAACACAATAACAAAATTATCCAAATATGGACGCAACACACTATTCATCAAGCACATGAATGTAGCTGGAGGATTAGTTAAGCCAAATGGTACTACAACAAACTCATAATGCCCATATCTAGTCTTGAATGCATTCTTGTAAATGTCTTCCTCTTTGATGTGTACCTAATGGTATCCAGATCTCAAATCAATCTTCGAGAACACTATTGCTCCCTTCAGCTAATCGAACAAGTCATCAATCCTCGGCAAAGGGTACCTGTTCTTGATAGTCACTTTGTTCAATTGCCTGTAATCAATGCATAATCTAAGAGTACCATCTTTCTTCCTCACAAACAAGACCGGTGTGCCCCATGGTGATACACTTGGCCTAATGTATCCTTTGTCCAACATTTCCTTCAGTTGTAGCTTCAGTTCTACCAACTCAGGTGTGCTCATCTTGTAAGGTGCTTTTGATGTTGGAGCTACCCCTGGCACTAACTCAATAGAAAATTCTACCTCCCTGTGAGGTGGAAACTCTGTAATGTCCTCAGGAAATACATCCCTGAACTACTATAAGACTGGATATCTACTCAATACATCTGCATCCTCAACCTCCTTGCCCTTATCACTAGAAATGTGCATTGTGAATAGCTTGCACCCTTTCTTGCGGCTACGCTTTGCTTGCATAATTGTCACCATCCTAACTGATGTGGACTTCTTATTACCTTGGAAGACTCTTGCTTCTCCATTGTCATCAACAAACTCAATAGCTTGTCATGCAGTCGACCTTGGTTCTATTTAGATACAACCAATCCATGCCCAATAACACACTGTATGAACCCAACAGTGATACATTTAAATGTGTTGTTTTAGGCATACCATTTAAGTGAAATGTGCTAGATCTTACCCAATGGTGCACTCGCTTCTTTGTACCTGTAGCCAGCTGCACTAACCAAGACTCTGCATGCAAATACTTATTCAAACCACACTTATCCACCAAGTTAGGACTAACATAGCTATAATTAGATCCAGGGTCAATACAAATAGAAATAGCTTGATCACAAAGCTTACCATCCATCTCAATGATAGATGCTTGGTGTTATGATTGCCTATTGTTCACTGCCACATAGATACGTGGAATACTCTGACCAACGTCCCCAACTATTTGTGCCTCCTGTGAACTGTATATCTGAGTTCTAGCACCTTGATTCCGCAGACAATCTCTCCTATGATGATCTTTGCCACAAGTCCAATGTTCTATAGGCTTCCAGCCTCCATCTTTATTCTTTTCTTCAGATCGATGTCTCTGTCCTCTATCTCATGCATTGAACCTCTTAGGTGGTGCAGCATTCTCCTTGTTATCTGTACCCTGTGGCCTTGCTTTCTTTTTATCCCATTTCCCTTTGTTCTTTATATTACCTCTCCAACTTAGCTTAGTTTTAGTATTTCACTTTGATTATTCACAAAAATTCTTTAGCTTCCAAATGGCCTCCTCTAATGATCTAGGCTAATCGAACTCAATCTTGTATTTAAATGAAACTGGTAACCCACTAATGAACCTATGAATCTTAGCCCTCTACTTTATGAGGTAAGGCACATACCTCAGTAACTCCATGAACTTACTAGTGTACTCATCATTTGTCATGGAACCCATATTTAGTTCATAAAATTCTTTTGCCTTGTCATTAAATTACGTTTCTGACAAGTACTTCTTCTTAAATAGCCGCTCAAACTCACTCCAAGACAAATATTCCTCATGAATACACCTAACATTCTTCACATCTTCCCACCAAATGTCTACTTTACCTTTGAGACTGAAGATAGCTACTCTAGCTTTCATGTTCTCTGAATAATCATGCAACCTAAAGAACTTCCTCATGCCAAGTGATGAGGCTCATCAATAGGTAAACTATATGGGTCACAATGCCACTCTCCAACTTATTAAATTTACTTTTCTCACATTTATTTACATATTTTGTTATATTTTGCTTAGTGACAAGAGTAAAGGTGACTTACTGTGTCATGTGACCTAATGTGTGTTAAATGCAGGAATTGGAGCAGTTTTGGGTTGAATTAAGTGCAGGAATTCGAAGTAAGCAAGCATGAGAGATTTTAGGAGTTGGTCTCCCTCCTTAACTCCTCAAATCATTTGAATATTCCTCCACCATATCTCATCAGCTCCATGTCACTAGTATCCAAGCAAACCGAGTTCATTGACAGCCAAGCCTGTGACAGTCAAGAAAAATTTGTTCTTGAGTTAGGGAGCCAAGTATCCCTATTTTATAGGGAGTTGTTGGTAGCTCCAATTTTGTATAAATAAGAGAGCCAAGGGACTCGTTAGGATTTGATTTTTATTGTAGCCAAGAGGCCATTTTGAGCTAAAACATTTTGACTGTTATTTTTGTGATGTACATGACATTTTTATGATAATGAGAAATTATGTTTTGATCCAGCACTGAGTTGACTCAGAGGGTTGAAGCTCTTGGGTTAGGATCCAACACTAGCAGCAAAAGTTCCTCTTTTTGTAGTTAGTTGTTGAAGTTTATTTATTTATTTTTATTTTTTTCTAATTAACTTAACAAGTACTTAAATTGATGCTCAACCTTGTTTCCATTAGTTTGAAGAGGTAGATTAGTGTTCCATTTTAGTGGAGAAATTATACCAGAAAAGTTGGTAACAGTGATCCCTGCATCATCTCCCACATGGGATCATGACTAGGTGACCCCACTCTCACAGCCCCAAAAACAAAGTTGTCTTTTGATCATTCCATAGGTTAGGTTTCATTCTTAGCTAGATAATTGTTTATGATTTCTTGGAAGCACCTGTCATTTTTATCTTGTTTTCTTAAGTTTGTTGTAGCTTAAAAAGTAGTTTGTATCATAGATCTAGTCCTTAACAATAGATAGATTAGCTTCCTCAAATTCAATTCATCTTTTCCATGTGGACATGTAGTGATGCATTAATGAAAAGAGAAATAGGTTTTGTTGCAGAGATTGTTGATCTATAGGAAGGAGCTCATCCAACCAGCTTCACCTAAGTTTTCTCCACCTTCTGTCGAGGCATACTAGCCCTTAGTCTAACCCTTTGTTTTCCAGCCACCGTGAGCAGCTACCTTAGTAAAATCCAACCTCCTTGGAGTGTTGGGCTTAGCCTTGGGAAATGTGCACCTTCCCTACACCTTCTACAGTGGTCATACACCCATCCAACACCTCATCTCACTATTATTTCCCTCCAAAACCCTTCAACTAACTTCCTGTAGCAGTTCAGGACATCCTGTAGCATATTAGGACCTGTGGCAGTTTCCTGTAGCAGCCTGTTTTGACCTTGTTTTTGTAGAAAATTTGTGATAGGTTAACCTGATAATGCAATATAAATCAAAGCAGAATACTATAACCTACTTCTAATATCAATTTTCGGAAGCTTAAAGATCAAGCTGAACAATATAACTAGAAGAAGAATCAATGACACAATACACATGAAAATACTTTGGGGAAAGTCTCAGATAAAAACCCCACACTATTATATTATCATACATGGTGGAAATACATAGGAATTATACAAAGCCTTAGCTCTCACAGCTAGCCAGCTCTCAGTACAATCCTCACAGATGCTCACAAGCAATCTTGGCTTCTCTCCAACCTTCCTCTCTGCCCTCCAAGCTCCTATTTCCTTATGTTGTTCCTTGTGGATGATTAGCCTATTACCAAGTGGAAAACAAACCTTCAAAACTGCGCAATCCTCAAGGATGAATCCTTGACTGCATGCATGATTTTTCTCCATGAGAAAACACATGCAACTGATAGTACATTGTCCTTGAACATTAATCTCAATTGGGTCTTTCTCATAATAAACATGCATGAGTTTCTGATGAGGGAATCTTCAGTTAACTGGAGTAGCACTAGTTGAGTGCATTAATGCATCCACTGACTGTTAACTCACTATTAGTTCCTCAATTAGTTTGGAACTAATTTAACTGGACTTAACTTAGTAAACTGAGTTAACTAATTACAACTCAAATATAACTCAACCTTATCTCCTTAATTTAAGGGATAACTCTTGCATGACTTCAGTAAGACTTCTAACTTGAATTTCTCCAACTAATTAATTAATTAATTATTTCCAAGTAGATGTTAAGACTAAATTCAATTTTAATTCACAATTTATTCAAGGACAAATTAAATTGGAATATTCTTGTTGCCATATTTCAAAACTCCCTCTCAACAAGAAAGGGATTATCTACCACCCCGATCCTGTCTCTATGGAACTCGAATTTACACTTTGACAATGTCTTTGTCAAAATGTCAGCATCTTGCTCCTTATGCTTCTCCACACTACCATCAGCAGCTTGCTTTACCTTGTAAAGACAACGGGAACTCACAACTGACTTGTTCTCCGGTCTCGGAACCACGTCCCAAACATTGTTACGAACTATGGAGTCATACTCCTCCACCATAGCATCAACCCAAATCGGTTGTTGCACTACTTCCTCAAAGGAAGATGGCTCAGTCTCAATACATTCCACAACAAGGGTCATGTATCCAGTGTACCTCTCAGGTAACCTCCTCTATTTGCGCTAAGAAGATGGTGCTCCCACATTCTCTCTCGCATCCTCCAACAATTTGTCAGCTTCTCTTGTGCACTTTCATCCATCTCTGGAAGACTCTGATTGAGTGGATGTCTCCACTCCTGGAACCTTTGCATGCGGCTGCTCCGCATCAGTTTGAGGCTCCTCCTCCTTAGGAACCAACAGTTCCTCCACAACCTATAGTTGGAGCTCCCTCTCAAGGGAAACTCGCATGGCCTTCTGCTCATCAAAATTGAGATCTTTGCGAACAACTATCCTTCAACTGGTAGGCAAGTACACCTGATAGTTGTGAGGTGTATCAGTGTACCCCAAAAATATCCCCAACTCTACTATCGGCTCAAGCTTCTTCATGCATTCTTTGTCACATGGAAATATACCAATGAGCCAAAGATCCTGAAATGACCCACATCTGGCCTCTTACCGGAGAAAGCTTCCTCTGGTGTCTTCATCCCAAGTATGTGATGCAAGCTTTTATTCTACAAATAACCGTTATGTTGCATGCCTCAGCCCACAAGTGAAGTGGTAGGCCTTGGTCATGCAGCATTGCCTGTGCTGCCCCTACAATAGTTCTGTTCTTCCTCTCGGCCACCCCATTCTGCTGTGGGTTATGAGGTGCCGTCAACTCTCGTTTAATTCCTTCCACTATACAGAAGTCCTTAAAGTATTGAGAGACATATTCTCCACCATTGTCACTTCTCAAGGCCTTGATCTTCTTCCCTGACTCTTTCTCGACCAAATCTTTGAACTCACAAAACTTTGTGAAGGTTTGGTTCTTCTTTTGCATGAAATAAATCCAGCATTTACAAGAATAGTCATCAATGAAAATCACATAATACCTTTGCTTCGCTGTGGATGTCGTCGAGAATGGTCCACACAAATCAGTATGAACTCACTCTAAGATAGCCTCTGCTCGAATGTCTTGACAATGAAAGGAAGACTTGGTGTACTTTCCTAAGGTACAACCTTTGCATGTGTCAACTTGCTCAAGTTTACCTTTGGGAAGTCCTGTAAATATCAGGTACATTATCTTCAAAGCCCCATGATGCAAATGGCCCAATCGCCTGTGCCACAACTCGCCAATGTCTTTTCTTTGCACCAATTCTTCTTTCGTACTCAATACTGCATAATCATCTACCTCTAGTTTATAGAGATTCTTCACCCGAATCCCTACCCTCTGTGTCTGACCCGTGGCTATGTGTCTTAGGAACGCTTTTGCTTTACTAAAGAAAACATCGTAGCCTTTGTCCTCCAACATTGCGACCGATACCAAGTTCTTCTTCAGTCCAGGTACATACATCACATCTGTCAAGGTGAGAGGAGCTCCATGCTCCCTCTGAAAAGCAACCGTGCCCACTCCTGAAACACTATACCTTCTGTCATCACCCATATCTATGCGCATCTTGAGGTCTTTCTCCTCCAAGGCACTGAATAATTTTTTATCATCGATCATGTGGAATGAGGCTCCACTGTCAAGATACCAAACACAACCCATCATCGATGACACCATGCATGCGATGAGGGTAAATTCCATTTCGAACTGAGAGGCTAATGCCTCACCTTCCGATCCTTCCGAGGATCCCTTCTTGGACTTCTTCGATGGGCAATTAGTTGCATAATGTCCCATCTTGTGATAATTAAAGCATCTTACTTTAGACATGTCACCCTTCTTCACTCCATGAGAATAATTCGATTTGAAATGGGAAACCTTCCCCTTCCCTTTCTTTGCCTTACTTGCTGAGGCCATATTTTCTTCATCATCATTCTTGGATGAAGAACCATCTCGTTTCCTCCTCCTGATCTCTCCTGCATAAGATCTGACAGCAGTCGTTCCCAATCCGACAGTTTCTCCCTTCCATTCACAGAGTCCTGGTAGCTATTCCAACTCTTTGGAAGGCTAAGGAGAGTGAGCTTTACCATATCATCATTGATAGTAGTTATTCACACACTGCCAAGCTAATCTCTGGAGGTGGTGAGCTTGTTTAGATATGTGGAAATAGTATCGCCCTTCTCCATCTTGATTCTTCGAAGCTTATCCTTGAGCGTCATTCTCCTCTGGTCGCTACTGTTCTAGTAGAGGTCCTTCAATGTCTTCCACATTGAAAATGGAGTATCCTTCCCATGGAGACTCGAGACAATATGGTCTCGAACTCCCTTAAGGATGATCCATATCACCTTCACCACACACTTCTTCCACTCAGCCAACTCTTGTGCATTAATTGAAGCTGGCTTTGGGATTTCTTGATCAATGAATTCCTTCAAGCCATTTTCTTCTAATACAGCCTCCACTCTATCTTTCCATGCTATGTAATTCGAGCTACCTTCCAAGTCATACTCGAGTCTCAAGCCATAGAACACCATTGGCCAACCTTGAAGTATGATATGAATTCGATTTGCACCTGCAACCCAGAACTCCAAACTTTGAATTCTCTTCTCAGTCTATTGTTCACAGCTCCAATACCATATAGAAAATTTGTGATAGGTTAACCCGATAATGCAATATAAATCAAATCAGAATACTATAACCTACCTCTACTATCAATTTGTGGAAGCTTAAAGATTGAGCCGAACAATATAACGAGAAGAAGAAGAATCAATGGCACAATACACATGAAAATGCTTTGGGGAAAGTCTCAGATAAAAACCCCACACTATTTATTATCATACATGGTGGAAATACATAGGAATTATACAAAGCCTTAGCTCTCATAGCTAGCCAGCTCTCAGTACAATCCTCACAGATGCTCATAGGCAATCTTGGCTTCTCTCCAACCTTCCTCTCTACCCTCCAAGCTCCTATTTCTTTGTGTTGTTCCTTGTGGATTATTAGTCTATTACCAAGTGGCAAACAAACCTTCAAAACTGCATAATCCTCAAGGATGAATCCTTGACTACATGCATGATTTTTCTCCATGAGAAAACACATGCAACTAATAGTACACTATCCTTGAACATTAATCTCAACTGGGTCTTTCTCATAATAGACATGCATGAGTTTCTAATGAGGGAATCTTCAGTTAACTGGAAGAGCACTAGTTGAGTGCATTAATGCATCAACTGACTATTAACTCACTATTAGTTCCTCAAATAGTTTGGAACTAATTTAACTAGACTTAACTCAGTAAACTGAGTTAACTAATTACAACTCAAATATAACTCAATTTTATCTCCTTAATTTAAGGGATGACTCTTGCATGACGTCAGAAAGACTTCGAACTTGAATTTCTCCAACTAATTAATTTAAAATAAATCAATTAATTATTTCCAAGTAGTTGTTAAGACTAAATTCGATTTTAATTCACAATTTAATTCAAGGACAAATTAAATTGGAATATTCTCGTTGCCATATTTCAACAGTTTTGACCCGAAATGATAGGATATCCTTGTACAGGAGTAGGTTAACCCCTCATCTTGGATTCCATGCCCATGAGTGCCACCTAGACCAACCTTCCCATTCATTTCCCTCCTGCAAGAGAAGATAACATTGGCATTTATATTTCTGAAGTTATCACTTAAAGACTCTCCTTCTTTGCAGATGTAAATGAGATAGTTAATGCATGCATGTGTAAATTTTGAAATGATAGAGTAAATTTCCATGTCTAAGCATTCCTAATAATTAGATGATCAATTGAAATATTATCATAATTTTCTTTCTTCAAAGTGATTTGTGTCATTCCATAGCTAGTTGATTTATGACATCACATAGCATTTACCATTTGGCAGCTTTCATTCCCTAAATAGACAAGCATTTATTTTCCTACATTAGAACTAGCTTTACATTCACTATCAATAGTCAGACTCCTTTTAGTCAATAGAGGACTGGTCTAGAACCCTAATGGTCAAGCACCCCAGTTGAGAAGTGACATGAGTAGAATGATGCATATGTTGTGTATATAGCATTGTCACCTCCAAGTTTATATGAAACCCTGGGTTGATAAAGTAAAGTTGGTAGCCTTAGGAGTTGCAATCATGAGGCTCGTCACTTTTTGGTGTCGTTGCCGAGGAGGTGTCTACGTAGATGTAATTTTTGCTTTTCTTTCTAATTTGCATTTAGTAGGTAGATGTTATTATGCTTTCCTTTCTGTTTTGCAATTAATTCTGAAAAACACATAAAAAGAAAAAAAATAATCATGCCTCGTAGGAGTAGAGACAATTTAGGGAAATTCTTGCCAAATACCCCCACACCATCAAACAGTCAACCTTCCCTCTTCTTTGGTGACTATCAGATTCCCTCTCTGACTACAGGGGAACTAAAGGACCCATTAGGTGAACAACCAGATATCTTTGAAGAGCCTATTTGGGAAGAAGAACAAGAAGAAACCATTCCATGCACTTACACCATGGTTGAAAACAGAAATGGGACTGAAAACCAAAATGAGGGTGATTTTCCCATTAGAGAGACTAATGGAGATGCTAGGATGAAAAGCATAAGTCCCCTATCCCTTCCTCACTTCCATGGCTTAACCTCATAGGACCATGATACCTTTTTGTTTGAGTTTGTTGTCATCTGCAGAACTTATGATTATACCTCTAACAACCAGAAGTTGAAGTTGTTCTCATCCACCCTTAAGGACGCATCCTTGCATTAGTTCACGGGTTTACTTGGGGACAGCATCACTACCTGGGCTCAAATATGGCAAGCCTTCAACAACAAGTACAGGGACTATTGTAGGTCTAAAGATACCAAAGAGGAAATCTTTAGAATGACCTTGGGACATGATGAATCCTTGGAAGATTATGAGGAAAGGTTCCAACTCAATTACAAAAGGGCTAGATGCACCCTTGATCCTGAATCACTCAAGTTAGTCCTTCTTAGAGGAATCAGGGAGGACATTCTAGAAACCCTAAACATGTTGTCTGGAGGGGACATTTATTAGCTATCTTATGATGATATCAAGAGACGTTTCAAAAACCATTCTAGGGTAGGGCTAGTCAAGCTTTGGACAGATCCTCTTCCTCCAACACATCTATCAAGAGTGAAATTGGAAACATGTTGGAAGATTTTAAAAGTGAAATGTTGCACACCCTTTCTTTGCAAATGGATGCCATATAGATCAAGAGGAAGCAAAGAGAGCCTTAGCTATACTTTTCCCTAGATGCACTAGGAGGCACCCTAAAAATGAATGTCCAATGAACATTATATAGGTCTGCTCAGTCTATGAGGAAATCCATTCCACAGACAAGTTCCCTTCTATGCCTGGATTGAAGGTTGTATACCAAGGGGCTAAAGGTGGATCTGAACAACTCTGTTATGTCAATCAAAGGAGGCCTCAAGTACCTCAACCATACCAGCAGGGCATGCAAGGGGAATCCTACGCCTACTACAATCCCAATCAAAATGCATCCCTTCCCCCTTGGTTTTCTCCTGCTCATTCTTCATGGTCCACACCTTCTCTCTGGTCTTATGCACCTCAATACCCTTCCCAACCTGCCAATCAATCATTTCTACCATATGCTCCCCCAAATCCTCACTGGAATACCCCATCACAAGGTTGGAGGCCTCCATTCAACCAACCTCCAGCCTTACTACCTCCACCTCAATCTCAACCACAACTCCTTTATCCTGCTCCACCTAAGCAACCTCATATGCTTACTCAACCAAATCCAAACCCGAATAAAAAATACGCATAGCAGGTCTATAGTGGAGAGACATCTTACCCTGCCTTATGGAAATTCAAGAAATCAACCTCAAGTCTGGAAGAGTGCTTCCAGATAACCAACCTCCATCTCCGCCTAAGGAGATTGAAGAGGAAAAGGAAGAGAGTGTTCCTAAAGCTAATCCACCTCCTTTTCCTGAAAGATTGATCCATCCTAGTCAGCACACCCCAGAAGAGACTGAACTTTTGGGAGAATTGAAAAACTTGTGTGTTAAAATCCCACTCCTCAAAGACATCAAGGATGTCCCCATCTACAACAAGCTAATCAAGGAGAAATGCTTCAAACATCCTGGGAGGAGAAAAAAAGACACCCCTACCATTAATGTCATTGGACAGTTGTCTAACTTAATGTTGGGGAGAGTGATTTGCCCAAAGTATCTAGAGCCTGGAAGTCATGTGGTAGATGTGCACATTGATGGCATCATTGTCCCCCACACCTTGATTGATCTTGGGGTTACCATAAATATGATGACTAATGATACCATGCTCAAATTGAATCTTCAAGGGTCCTTAAGAAAGACCACAACAATATTTCAACTTGCAAATAGATCCAGAGTAGCTCTCGAGGGAGTTATTGAGGATGTGATGGTCTCTATTAATTCTTGGGAGTACCCTATTAACTTCGTAGTTATCTAGCCCAAGACCAAATTCAATGGTTACCTTCTCATCCTTGGAAGTCCATGGCTAGCCACTGTTGATGCTTACATAAGTTGTAGAGCTGGGAACATGACCATTAAAAATGGGCATTTGTCCAAACGGTTGGTCTTGTACCCTCCTACTCAACTGTCCCTAGAGCATGACTTATTCTTATGGTTGGAAGAGGAGGAGGAAGATGAAGTATACCATACCACATCCTACCCAATATGTACCCTAGATGTTATTATAGGAGGGGGGCAACCTGATGAATACAACCTCATTGATCAAATCCTCTAGAGCCAGGCCCCCAGCACCATTCCTCTTGATGAGCTGGTGAAGAAATATGAAGATAACCCTTGGACTTATTTATGGCTAGTTTAATCAGGTCCTGCTCATATCAAAATGGTAGAATTTTTTCCATCTAAAACATTGAAAATCAACCCCTCTCTCATCTCATCAGGAAGAGAAGTTATGCAACATGTTGAGAGAGCATTTGGGTGCTTTTTCTTGGAGCTATAAGGAAATGAAGGGAGTGCATCCTTTAGTGTGTACTCACCACATCTAAATTAAGTAAGGATGCAAACTAGTGCACCAACCTCAGAGGAGAAGGAACCAGGCCCTCCAAGACATAGTCAAAGAACAATTGCAGAAGTTGTTGGATGCGGGGTTCATTTACCCCATATAAGATAGTGAGTGGGTGTCCCCTCTAGTTTTGGTCCCAAAGAAGAATGGGAAGTGGATGATCTGTGTGGATTACACAAAGATAAACAAAGCCACTAAGAAAGACCATTTTCCTCTACCTTTCATTGATCAATTCTTGGATGGTCTTGCAAGGAATAAGTTCTTCTCTTTCCTAGATGGATTCAGTGGTTACAATCAGATCTAGATCCACCTAGAGGACCAAGATAAAACCACCTTCATTTGTCCTTGGGGTAACTTTGGTTATAGGGTCCTTCCTTTTGGATTATGTAATGCCCCTACCACTTTTCAAAGGGCAGTTCTAAGCATCTTTGTTGAGCTAGTCCATGACTCTGTAGAAATCTATATGGATGATTTAACTCCTTATGGGTGTGATTTCCTGGAGGCTCTCTCTAACTTGGGGAAAGTATTAAATAAATCCATTGAAATGAACCTATCACTTAGTCCCGAGAAGTGTGAATTCTTGATGCATTCAGGGGCTACTTTGGGTCACTCAATATCCCAAGAAGGACTACAAGTGGACCCAAATAAAATTGCTACCATAAAAAGGGTCCCTAATCCTCAAAAGCATAGGGATGTTAGGAGTTTATTGGGCTTAGCTGGATACTATAGGAGATTTATCAAAGACTTCAGCAAAGTAGCCTCACCATTGTTTGGACTGCTGGCCAAGGACTCTAAATTTTGTTGGTCAAAAACTTGCCAAGAGGCCCTAGAAATATTGAAGGACAAGTTGACTACTTCACCCATACTCAGGGTCCCAAATTGGGCTCTTCCTTACACCTCCATGTTGATGCATTTGAAAAATCTATAGGATCACTCTAGGCCTGATAGATGACAAGTTTCCTCGTGCCATTTACTTCATTAGCAACAATATGTCAAAGGCTAAATTGAACTACATTATGACTAAAAGGGAACTCCTAGCTGTTGTCCACTCCTTGAACAAATTCAGACACTACATCATTGGTTATCAAACCTTTGTGCATACTAACCATTCTACTATCAAATACTTAATAAACAAACCTGATGTGAATGCTAGAATTATTAGATGGTTTCTTTTACTATAGCAGTTTGATTTAACTATCATTGATAAGGCAGCTAGAGAAAATGTAGTTGCATATTTTTTGTCTAGACTTACTTTGCCTGCAGGGAAGGTAGGAATGGTTGATGATCAGCTGCTAGATGAGCATTTATTTGTTATTTCGGTCCTGTCTCCATGGTTTGATGACATAACCAACTACCTAGTTGTTGAAAAGTTCCCTCCAAATCTATCATCCAGGGAGAGGAGAAAAATTGTAAGGAAGAGTGCCCCATTCACTTGGATTGGGGGAAATCTCTTCAAGCTAGGCCCAAATCAAATTTTGAGGAGGTGTGTCAAGGAGGAGGAAGTCTTTGACATCCTTCTAGCCTATCATGATGGGCCTTGTGGAGGTCACTTTTCAGCCAAGAGGACAATTTTCAAGGTACTGCAAGTTGGCTACTACTGGCCCACTCTCCACCAAGATGCAAGAAGATACACCATTCGATGTGATCAGTGCCAGAGAATGGGGAAACCTACTCCCAAGGATGAAATTCCCTTGCAACCTCAAGTGACTCTAGAGTCATTTGACAAGTGGGGCATGGATTTCATTGGACCCATTGATCCACCATCAGGGCAGAAAAAGTACATAATTGTATGCACTTACAATTTGAAAAATTGGGTTGAGACCAAGGCTATCAAAGTAACAACAGAGGAGAAAGTGGATTATTTTTTAAGGGAGAATGCATTCTACAAGTTTGGGTACCATAGAGAACTAGTCACCGATCAGGGAGCTAAATTCACATCACATTTGATCGAGAATTTGTTGGGGCAACATAGGATAAATCATAGGAAGTCAATTGTTTATCATCCTCAGGCCAATGGACAAGTAGAGGTTACTAACATAGCATTGGAAGGCATCCTCACCAAGGTTGTGAGTAGCAGTAGAAAAGATTGGGTTGATAGACTAGTGGAGGCCACTTGGGCCTATAATTCAACCTGGAAGACAACCATCGGTTTCACCCCTTATGACTTTGTCTATGGGATGAAGGCCCTGCTCTTCATTGAGTTCGAGTACAACACCTTGAGAATGGAAACACAGTTATATTTGGATGTTACAAAGGCACAACAGAAGAGGCTACTGTAGCTAAATGGTCTGGATGAATTCAGGATGCAAGCCCTCTTACACTTTGAAGTTATCCAAGTACAAAGGAAGGTTTGGCATGAAAAGAAGATCAAGGACAAGGTTTTCCAAGAAAGGGATTGGGGTCTGCTATATGACTCCAGGTTCAAGGACTTCAAAGGCAAATTGATGACCAAGTGGTTAGGCCCATACTTGATAGAGAAGTGCCATGATAATGGGGTTGTTCAAATTAGGACCATTGATGAGGAAGGTATTCCCTTTCTTGTCAATGGATACAGATTGAAAGCTTATAAAAGACCTCTATCTAGGGAGGAGTTCATCAGCACCATTAGTAAGGAGGTAAATGTGATTGGAAGTGTCTTAGCTTCCAAGTCACACAATTATTGAAGACTATTTTTTATTTGTGTGAAAAAAAAAGGGAAAAAACAATAAGAGGCCTAGGTGAAAACCTCTATGAGGCATCTGAGGCCAACTCTTGGGTTGAAAACCTCCTTAAGGTAGCCCAAGAGTGAAAAAAGAAAAATAAAAAGATCCCTGGGTGAAAACCTCCTTTGAGGCACCTAGGGCAGGCAAGTAGGCTGAAAATCTCTTTTGAGGCAACCTATGTGTCTTTAAAAAAAAAGAGGAAAAAATTGTTTATTTATATATACATATATATATTTATATTTATATATATATACATATATATATATATATATATATATATATATATATATATATATATATATATATATCTATATATATATATATATATATATATATATATATATATATATATATATATATATATATATATATATATATGATATAGATATATACCATGGCAAGGACCTCAAACTTGTCCACTAATAAAGTCTGTGATTTTGCAGGTTTTTGAAGGCAACAAAAGATGCAAAGCTACAAGGACAACATGCCAAGTTTCACCTCATTACTCCCTCCATCAACTCCATCTCATCCATTCCTACCATGTACCAACCACTCATGTCCATTTTCAAGCATCAAAAATCATTTATTTTTTTTTGCATTTTTTGGCTTGCTACAAGATGTCCTATAGTTGCTATAGGAAGATCATGTAGCACTACAGGATGTCCTGAAATGCTACAAGAAGATCCTATAGCACTACAGGATGTCCTAAAATGCTACAAGAAAAGGGTCCCGATAGGAAAATCATTAGGTAGACCTATTATAGCTTGATTCGGGACCCTACACCTCATCAAACCACTCACCGATCATCCATGCATCCCTGTTCCAAGTCACCATACCCATATATAGATTTGTCTCCCTAGAAAGAAAAAAAAAAAACACAAAAAAGGACCAAAAAAAAAAAAAACCAGAGGACATATCCTCCCTTGCCCAACCATTCACTACTCCATCAAATCCCTTCCATCATTCTCCAACCCGTATGCCACTACCTAACCTCCTTCTGAGAAAAAATCATTGAAAAGGGAAGAAAGGGCAACTATAGGATTTCCTGTAGCAGTTAAAGGATCTCCTGTAGCATCATGTGCCATCTCTGCAACCATCTTCAGCTTTAATTTTTATTCCCAACTAGAGCAAAGGGAAGCACCATCATCCCTTAATACCTTGTTTCTCCTAGCCACAATGCCACAGCAGCAAAGTTATATCAAGCACTTGCACACATGGACCAACAAGTAGTCAGCTATAAAAGTAGGAAGAAATACATAGGAAGAGAACAAAGGAAAACCTCCCTGAGAAGAAGGCCAATCCTCCAATATGCATCGATCAAAAAGGTAGGCACAGGTATGGAAATTCACCCATCTCTTCCCCGGGTATGATATGATGGAAATTTTATAAATGTCGAAAAATATATTTTTATAAGCTTGAGGTGGCAAGTTAACTTAGCCACCCTCATCTCGTGATCAAAAGTGAACTTCCAATCAGCATGCCACGTCAGAGTGTCAAATAAATTGGAATTAGTTAAAAAGGTGTTTGATTCAGTTATGTGGGAGTGGGTGATAATTATGAGGAGAAAATGCGCGATCACCAACGATCCCAATTAGGAAATCTTGTACCACTGCCAGCCAGCACAACGCTCCAAGCCTTGACCATAAATGGCATAAAAACCCAAACTTTCATGGACTTGTCGCTCATTTCAAAATCAAAGAGAGAAGGACCAACTTGGGAAACCATCGAAAAGTCGAACCCTACTTTGGCCATCTTACAGGAAACAAAGCTATAGGAAGCTATAGGAAACTCAGAAACCTATAGGAAGCTACATGAAGCACTAGAATCCCATAGGAAGTCTGCAAGGGGGTGCCTAGGGTCAGATTGGTCATCAATTATCATATTCCCAAGCATCACAGTGAGAAGTAAGTGGCCCATATCTCCTTTGTTCATGCTTTGATAACTGAAAAGTTTTGCAATCTTCTAGTAATTACATTGAGCTTTAGAATTAAACAGAATTTGGGGGCAATATAAGGCTTTGTGTGGCTATAAGAAATGGTATAAATTATAGTCATCCACTAAAAACATTAATCTCTCAGCGACCCTGAAATCCATACTAAAGCTCACCTACAAAACCTCATGCATTTAGCTATAACCAGAGAAGAAAAATGGGAGGGGGATTCAATAGAATAGAACTCACGGATATATCAAGGATTCACCTTCATCCCCCTGTGGTAGAGATCTTTAGGAGGCACCACTAGTTAGGCTTCCTTGATTTTCTCAGGGTATGCGATGATAATATATCCTATGAATTCGTTATCACACTAAACCCTTAAGAAATAGTAAATGCTACCGCTATGGTGAGAGGGCTTTCCATTACAATCAACCCTTATGTGATCAGCAGAGTGACCACACTTCCTCTAGGGACACAATGGAGAAAAGAGGACAAGACTAGTAGCACTTTCGCTAAGAAAAACTTCTTCCTAAATGATGAACAACCAATTGAAGACAAAAAGGCAGTCATAAGGGAGAGCCTTCCCTATCCCTAGGATGAGGTGAGCTTCCACATCCTTAAGTACATGTCTTGTGAAGGGAGAATAAGTGTAGTATGTGGCTACGAATCCATACTCCTCCATGAGTTGATATTCATAGACAAAGTACCCATAAACCACAAACATAGTGTGCCTTATTTCCTTTTACAATCCATTATAGACATGAGTGAGAAGGTGAAAGAAGGGAAGCACCAGTAGTTAGCACACCATGGTCTCATCAAGTTAATAATGGAAGATGCCTTAATCCAATTGAGAATTCTTGTTCTCTGGTCCACATTTAGGGACATGGACAGAGAAGCCTTCCTTGAAGCTCAAGCCCTTAAACATGGTCGGACCCCTACCTCTAGTGTTGAAGAGGAAGAAGAGGGAGAAGAGGAAGAATATGAAGAAGAAGTAGAAGAAAAATAGGAAGCATAGATAGACAAAATAGAGGAACAAGAAGAAGAAAAAGAGGAAGAAGAAAAATAAGAAGAGGAGGAGCAGAAGGCATAGACCAGACCTGAGAAAAATATACTACAAAAGGGGATATATCTCCAAGATTGTCCCCTGAACCCACTAAAAAGGAGGAAGTTATTGCCTTGGCTGCCTTGAGCACACCCATCAAGTCCAAGAGGAAAAGGCAGAGGTAGACTCCCCTCTATTTTATAAAAAGGAGAAGCATCAGGATCAAGCAGGGAAGGCCACAAAAACCTTCAAAAACACCCACCATAATTGAATAATCTCAAAACAAGCAAGAGGAACTAGGTTCCCTGGGAATGAAGGTTGAGGAAGGCACATCACTGCAAGCAACCTCAAAGGCTACCATCACCTTTGTCAGGAAGCCTGTCACAAGGTCGACATCATCTAAGTAAACCAAGGCACTTGTGACCCTCCAATAGAAAGGAAAGGGCTTGCTACAGGATCCCTAAATAGTGCTACAGGAAACATTGTTAGTGCTACAGGAAGGACTACAGGGGCAGAAAGAAGGCAAGGAAGAAACCCCATGGTTAGAGGAGGGGGCAACTTCTCCAAAGACATTTGAGGTATTTTTTCCAGAGTTCCAGGAGCCTAGCCCACAGCCAAATATGAGCTCCTACTACAAGTTCATTGAGGGAGGTAGAGTAATACCACAGAAATTTGCAATCCCTCTCTTCTTTCAGCTTGAAAAGGAAAGCGCAAGGACACATCCCTGGATGCAAATTGCTAAATCAAAGAAAGTAGAAGATATGGGCCAAATGGAAGAAAATCTCCTAGAGATGGGCAGGGAGTTGATTGAATGGAGACACAAAGAGCACACCATAAGAACACAATTGCAGGCAGAAAACACATGGCTAAGGAGGAAGTTGCAAGAAAAGGAGAGCCAATTGGCCACCATGGCAAGCCTCTCCATGGAGGCACTTCAATGCAAGTTGCCATCCAAATCATATGGACTATACCTCAAAGATCAATGGATGTAGTTTCAAATCAAGATATTGGCACAACAAGGGACCATGCCATTCCAATATTATAGGAAATTCATCGAGCTATGTGACAAGAGCACCCTTGAAGACAAGGCCAAATTATCTGAATTCTACCTACACAACCTTGCATTGACAGACTTGAATGTGTGGGACCCCAATGCGAAGTTGGGGGACTTGCAGCTGATGGCCCTTGCATCATGGATGAGTCATGAGGAGGCCAGGGCTGAGGAGTGAAGAGAATAGTAGAAAAAGAGGAAAGAGAGCCCCTCTACATCATAGCAGAACAAATAAATTCCATTGTTGTTATTAGTAACCACAACATCATTTCCAATGATGCTCAACTTGCACCAAGATACTTAGCTACCCAAGAACAGGCCATCTCCCATTTTGAGAACACTTTAAGATTATTGGGGACTAAGAGCCAACATGCATGCCAAAGGAGATGGAATAACCTACCACACAGTCTTCAGATCAGGGAGTACCACTCTCCTGAGAGATTGAGAAATGCATTGGAAAGGACAACCCTGTATAAGAAGGCCATGCAAAGACTGAAGATCAATTGGATTGGACTAAAGCTCAATCCACCTTTGTTGTTGGGTTTGTTGGAAGGTATGAAGGAATAAGAGGAAAGAAAACAGTGGGAAGAGATAGAGAAAAATGTAGGGTTCTATCCTCAAGAAGAGACACCATCCACAAAAGCCTGGGATGTCAGAGAGGCCACCAAGGCTATGAAAGATATGGATATAGATGACTAGGTTGCTCAGAGGATGAGCAACAATTTCAGTAGGGGGGTGATGATGAGGCTCATCAATAGGTAAACTATATGGGTCACAATGCCACTCTCCAACTTATTAAATTGACTTTTCTCACATTTATTTACATATTTTTTTATATTTTGCTTAGTGAGAAGAGTAAAGGTGAGTTACTATGTCATGTGGCCTAATGTGTGTTAAATGCAAGAATGGAATATTTTTGGGTTGACTTAAGTGCAGGAATTCAGAGTAAGCAGGCGAGAAAGATTTTAGGAGTTTGTCTCCCTCCTTAACTCCTCAAATATTCGAAGATTCCTCCACCATATCGCATCAACTCGGTGTCAGTGGCAGCCAAGAAAACCAAGTTCATTGGCAGCCAAGCCAATGACAGTCAAGGAAACATTATTCTCAAGTTAGGGATCCAAGTATCCCTATTTTCTAGGGCACTGTTGGTAGCTCCATTTTTGTATAAATAAGAGAGCCAAGGGATTTGTTAGGATTCAATTTTTTATTGTATCCAAGAGGCCATTTTGAGATAAAACATTTTGATTGTTTGTTATGATGTACATTTTTATGATAATGAGAAATTTTGTTTTGCTCCAACATTGAGTTGACTCGGAGGGCTAAAGCTCTTGGGTTAGGGCCCAACCCTAGCAGCAGAAGTTCCTCTTTCTGTAGCTGTAATCTTAGCTTAGAATGATAGTTAGATGATAAAGTTTATTTATGTTTTTCTTCTGATCAGCTTAACAAGTACTTAAATTGTTGTTCAACCTTGTTTTCATTAGTTTAAAGAGGTAGATTAATATTGCAATTTGGTTGAGAAATTATACCAGAAAAGCTGGTGACAGTGGCCCCTACATCATCTCCCTCATGGGATCATGACTAGGCGACCCCACTCTCACAGCCCCAAAAACAGAGTTGTCTTTTGATCATTGCATAGGTTAGGTTTCATTCTTAGCTAGATCATTGTTTATGATTTCTTGGAAGCACCTGCAGTTTTTATCTTGTTTTCTTAAGTTTTTTGTAGCTTAAAAAGTAGTCCATATCATAGATCTAGTCCTTAACAATAGATAGACCAGCTTCCTCAAATTCAATTCATCTTTTCCATGTGGACATGTAGTGATGCAAAAATGAAAAGAGAAATGGGTTTTGTTGCAGGGATTGTTGATCTGTGGGAAGGGACTCATCCAACTAGCTTCACTTAAGTCTTCTCCACCTTCTGTTGAGGCATACTAGCCCTTAGTCCAGCCCTATGTTTTCCAGCCATTGTGAGAAGCCATCTTAGGCAAATCCAACCTCCTTGGAGTGTTGGGCTTAGATTTGGGCAATGTTCATCTTACCTACACTTTCTACATTTATCATACACACCCCCCCCCCCAACACCTCATCTCACTAGTCTTTCCCTCCAAAACCCTTCAGCTAACTTCCTGTACCAGTTCAGGACATCCTGTAGCAGTTTCCTATAGCAGCCTATTTTGACCATAAATGATAGGGTAAACTATTATAGGATTAGGTTAACTCCTCAGCTTGGATCCCATGCCCCTGAGTTTCACCTAGACCAACCTTCCCATTCCTTTCCCTCCTGCAAGAACATATAACATTGGCATTTATATTTCTGAAGTTAGCACTTAAATACTCTCCTTCTTTGGAAATTTAAATGAGATAGTTAATGCATGCATGTGTGAATTCTGAGGTGATAGAGTAACTTTCAATTTCTAAGCAGGCCTAATATTTATATGATCAATTGCAATCTCAGCATAATTTCCTTTCTGCAAAGTGATTTGTGTCATTTCATAGTTAGATTATTTATGGCATCACGTAGCATTTACCATTTGGGAGCTTTCATTCCCTAAATAGACAAGCATTTACTTTCCTACATTAGAACTAGCTTTACATTCGCTGTCAATATTCATACTCCTTTTAGTCAATAGAGGACTGGTCTAGAACCGTAATAGTCAAGTGCCCAAGTTGAGAAGTGACACGAGTAGAATGATGCATCTATTGTGTATATAGCATTGTCACCTCCAAGTTTGTATGAAACCCCGAGTTGATAAAGTAAAGTTGGTAGCCTTAGGAGTTGCGGCATCCTTGCTGCAATACTGAGGCTCATAACCAAGCAACCATGTCTCTACATCTTGTGGTTTCTTCATTTCCCCGTCAAAAGTAGGTGGCTTCGCTTTCTTAAATTCATCGACAAGTATCCCCTATCACTCCTCCTATAAGGATGAGAGCGATGACGATCATAGTGCCTATCTGAATCAGAACTAGAATCATACATGTGTGTGTCCCTTCTCCTCTCGGGAGTGTCCAACTATCTGCCATATCGGATTGTGTCCTCTCTATCATATCAATGACATCCATGCGATCTATTTCCATATGCCCCATCAGTTTTGTTCTCCTGCTCATGACTGATCCGAAGCGGCCTTTGTCACTGCAAATCTGACAAGCTCTGAAGTATGACTACATTTACCTCTGCTAACTTTTCCTATGATTGTATGATTCTGTCATTATCTGCCTTACAACTCCTTATCTCTTCCTTTAAACTTCTCAGTGTCACTACCAAATCGGAAGAGTTCCCAAGACCATACTACTCTTCGGATTCATAGGAAGAGTCTCTGTAGTCAACCATCTTGCTAGCCATTTGATGTTTCTTCCTGCAAGGTATATCATGTCAGCTAAACCAAATCACAATAAACCAACGTACCTTAGTATAGCTCAGGGAGGATACCTTGTCTACAAGATCAACAAATCAGCATGATACATGTATAACATAATCATAACAATATATAAGAATAGTACATAAGCATATAACCATGGAATTGTCATTCTAACTAGGGTCCAGTCATCAATGCATGACCTTAACACAACACACACTACAACCTCATGCATGACAACATCCACTACATCACGGTACACTTGACCACATGCAAACATGAAAATTCATAAGCATTACATAACCATACATACCATGACCTTATGCATGAAGACATAAATTGTACCATTGTATGTGGACCATGCACAACCACAATGTAGATAATACACCAACCTACATGCGGATAGCACTCAAGCACGTGTATGGGTCATTCCCATACATAACGCATATAATCAATCATAAATGAACAACACTTGTATGTATCATCATGTAACCCAATACACAAGAATGATACATACGACCAAACATACAAGAATGTAACCAAGCAACCACATGATACATGTAAGCAATATATAACAACACATCACCAGTCATATATTCCTAGCGATGCATCCCACAAAAGCACGCTAAGTTCCTCATGACGACATCACCACAACAATTATCAACATCATGCAATTGCAACAACATATGGAATGCAAGTGTGAGAGACACACATGCAACTGACATGCATGTATGACCAACACATAGCCCATCCAGTCTGAGGGGTGAACCATGCTCTGATACCACTCTGTAACACCCTCCTCCCGCATCTACCCAAGCAACTGGCCAACCGGGGTAAACATGCGATGAGAGGCTACTATGATATGATTCGACCTCGTAAGTCCCGTTAAGGAAGTGGAACTGATGGAAACACACCATACAGACATCCAACATCACCAACAGAACCCTCAGAAGACAATTCAACCACTTAGACAGCATGTCCTTGGGTCCCATTGATGTTTTATGTCTCTTAGGCCATAGTCGCTCTCATGCTATGGGAAAGGGAGTGACGAGCAACCTAAATTTGCTCTCACAGGCCTTCCTGCCAACAACTGTGGACCAAAATTGTGCCAGCGACCCCGGGATTTAAGTAACTTCTTCAGGCTCAGAGCCCAAGTCACTGCCCAAAATTAATCCATCTCTTTAAATCAGAAAGATAACATGGAAATGAAAGTACTAAAGCAAATACTAATTCAAGACCTTGACTGGACCCCTACTAGCCATGACTGACATTTCGTCAAACATATTGCAAATGTGTAATCTATAGGTGTAATTCATAGTTCTGAGCATAGGGGTCTCATACTTAGTTGAGAATCGCTAAGAACCATTGATGCCTTAATGCATCAACTTCCATTCCATCCATTAGGTCATAGATACGTTGATCATTCAATTATAAGTAAAAGCATGATGAGAGCTACACATGGTTGTTGTCATAAAACACATACATAACCAACATAATAGAAGAAAAAAATACCCATGAAAATACAGTCATATAGACCACATATAGTCCATCAAAATGCTCATAGAAATACAAGGAGAAATAACCATTCATTAATGATGCAAAATCCAAACCCGGGATGGGACTTCCACGTTCCACCCGACTGTAGAATGGTTGAGCCAAATCTCTCTTCATCCATTCACCCTAGTGCCATATTCCAAGCATGAATGTGGGATCTCATAGAGCATGTCAATCAAAACTCATCTAGGGCTTCCAGAGGCAATCCACCTCAACCCATCAAACAGTGATTCCACCTCACAATCAGACATCAAAAAACCATCATCAGATTGGTCTCCATCCAAGCCTTCTAGGGCTTCTAGAGCATTTGTTCCAACCAAGGCTTCCAGGACTAGTAACTCAACCCACAGTTGTCGTCGGGCTTCCAGAGAATTTGTCCAACAAAGGCTTCTAGGACTAGTAACTTAACCCACCAAGGGCTTCCAAAGTGTTTTTCCAACCAAGGCTTCCGGGACTAGTAACTCAACCGAAGCTGTTACAGGGATTCCAGAGCATTTGTCCAACCAGGGCTTCCATGAGCTAATAACTCAAACCAAGCTAAGGAACACAAGAACCAACCAAAAACAAACAATGAAAATAAACCCACAATCACCAGGGCTATCTAGGAAATGGCAAGGCTAGGCAATCCACTATCAATCCAAGCAATCCTCCATGCCAACGACAAATCACAACCAAGAAACCACATGAATGTACCATGCATGCCAAAACTAGTGAAGAAATCATACATGCAACTCAGTACATGCAAGCTAATATGATGTGGTTATTGATCTCGATGCCTCCTTGCGCTTTCCTACTTTTCCTTTGCTTTCTTGCTCCAAGAATCCGAGTATGCCATACCCTCCAAGAGTGCTCCAAAAAAACTCTAAGTGTCCAAAAGTATGAGAGAGAGAATAATGAGAGATAGCTCCAACACTAAACTAACAAAAGGTTACCAACTGATCCTCAGAAGAATTTTTATGGATGAGGCCTCTATTTTCTTCATTTTCCATTATTTTCCTTCATTTTCCTCCTCATATGCAACCTATGACCACTTACCTCTTTTTCTCCTAATTTCCATTATTTTCATTAATAAATGTGCCAAAAATGTCATTTTGCCTTTTCAAAGCCTTAGCCATTGCTTTTGTCAATTTCCTTAGCCATAATCAACCAAATGAATACCCCCTAGGATGTCTTGCCCAACATTCAACTTGGAATAAGTGTTCCATCGACCGTGGTTATTGTTTTTAACTTTTATTACATGGAATTTTCACCATGGTTGTTACAATTCCCTCGCTCATAATCATATCTATTAAAATCACACACATACAAACTATATATATAATGCAGTAATATCCACTTGTTCAAGGAAAGAAATGAGTGTAGTAATAATTAAAGTAGTTGAACTCGTTGTATGTTATAATTAATATAGTTGTAATGGATGCAATGATATATGTTGTTATAAACCTCTCTCTACCTGTAAAATGTGATTGCACTCAAATTTGTCCTCACTGTCCACAAATGCGAAGTATATATAGAAATTTTTACTCCTAACTTAGGTTTGCAATATATATTTTTAAAATAATAAAACATAAGGAAATCATAAATTATAAAACATTATTTGACTAATTTCAATTTGAGTAACCTAGAATTAAATGTGTGTATGAAGTTATTTGTAAAATAATAATATTATAAAATTTACAAAAATTTAAAATAATGATTTGAAAAAATGTAATATATGATTTTTTAATGATTATGTAGAAATTTTGACTGTAGATTAGCCTGATAATGCAATATAACTAAAGAAAAATATTATAATCTACTTCTACTATCAATTTGCGGAAGCTTAAAAGATTTGAGCAAGATCAAGTTGAACACATATAACCAGAAGAAGAATCAACGCACATGAAACACAGAAGAATACTCAGGGGAAAGCCTCAGCTAAAAACCCCACTCTCTGTATTATCATACAATTGGAAATATATTAGGATTACACAAAGCCTTAGCTCTCACAGCTAGCCAACTCTCAGTAAAATCCCTCACAGATGCTCACAGACAAAATACACTGCTCATAAGCCTTCTCCTCTACCCTCCAAGCTCCTATTTCCTTGCGTTGTTTCTCTTGGGTGATCCTATTGTTACCAAGTGTAACACTGGTCACTGACACTGATATCACACATTGTAAAATTGTTTATAGGAAAACACATGCAACTGATAGTACATTGTCCCTGTCTTTAATCTCAACTGGGTCCTTCTCAGAATAGACATGCATGAGTTACTGATGAGAGAATATTCAGTTATCTGGAGTACACTAGTTGGATGCATGCATGCATTAACTGACTGAACTCACAATTAGTTCCTCAAACAATTTGGAACTAATTTAACTGGACTTAACTCAGTAAACTGAGCTAACTAATTACAACTCAAATACAACTCAATCTTATCTCCTTAATTAAGGGATAATCTCCTTAATTTAAGGGATAATTGTTGCATGACTTCACAAATACTTCTAACTTGAATTTCTCCAACTAATTAACTCAATATGAATTAATTAATTATTTTTCAAGCAGCTAGTGAGACTAAATTCGAATTTTAATTCAAGGATAAATTAAAATTGGAATATTCTTGTTGCCACATTTCAACACTCCCTCTCAACAAGAAAGGGATTATTTATCACCTTGATCTTGTCTCTATGGAACTCGAATTTACACTTTGACAATGCCTTTGTCAAAATGTCAGCATCTTGCTCCTCTGTCGAAATATATTGTAGCAACATGATCCTCCTCGCTACACAGTTTCTGAGATGATGATACCGGATGTTGATGTGCTTGGACCTATCATGAAATACTAGATTCTCAGAGAGTTTCATACAACTTTGATTATCACAATAGATCACAGTTGGATCTATCCTTTGATCAAACAAACCAACTAGGATTTTACGCATCCAGATGGCCTCACATGTTGCCTGAGTTGCAACCATGTATTTAGTCTCTGTCGAGCTGAGTGCAACCGACCTCTGTTTCCCGCTGTACCAAGAAACTGCAGCTAACCCAAGGTTGAAAATCCATCCTGATGTGCTCTTCCGATCTGATGGACTCCCTGCCCAATCTGCATCAATGAAGCCCTGTAGCTTCACTCCCTTTGTCTGTTTGTACCATAATCCATACTGAGTGTGCCTTTGAGGTATCTCAATACATGCTTTTCTGCCTTCCAAAACATCTTGGTAGGTTGAACCATCGCTTGACTCAACTGGTTCACCTCATAGCACAAATTTGATCGTGTGTTCACTAAGTACATTAGTGAACCCACAAGCTGGCTGTACACAGTACCCTCTACTACTTTTCCTAAAGTAGCATCCTCCTTCTTCCACTTACCTACTAGATAAGTCTACATGGGCTTGCACTTCTCCATGTGGAATCTCCTGATTATCTCCTTGGCATACTTGCCCTAAGACACAAACAACTCCCCATCCTTCTCCCACACTTCCATGCCAACGAAGTAATGCATGAGACCCATGTCTTTCATCTTGAATTCTCTTGCAAGGTCCTCCTTTCAAGACATGATCAACTGATCATCACCTGTCAATATGAGATCATCAACATAAAGTACAATGATCAACTGCTTACCTTTCCCCATGATGTGGTACATGTTCGCATCCACTTCACTCTTTGTGAAGCCCAACCCGGTGAAGTAGTTGTCTATCCTTGTGTACCAAGCATGAGGTGCTTTCTTCAGCTCATACAAATCTCTCTTGAGTCGGCACACATGAGACTCACGATTGAAGGTCTCAAAACCTTTCAGCTGCTCTATGTACACCTCTTCCTCAATCTTGTCATTGAGGAATGTAGTCTTCACATCCATATGATGGATCTTCCAACCCATCTGTGTTGATAGTGCCAACATCGATCTGATAGATGAGTACCTTGCTACAAGAGCAAAAGTCTCATCATAGTTAATCCCCTCGACTTGTGAGAAACCACAAGCAACAAACTTGCCTTATGCTTCTCCACACTACCATCAGCAGCTTGCTTTACCTTGTGAAGCCAACGGGAACTCACACTGACTTGTTCTCCGGTCTTGGAACCACATCCCAAACACTGTTACGAACTATGGAGTAATACTCCTCCACCATAGCATCAACCCAAATCGGCTATTGCACTGCTTCCTCACAGGAAGATGGCTTGGTCTCAACACATTCCCCAACAAGGGCCATGTATCCAATGTACCTCTCAGGTGACCTCCTTTGTCTACACTGAAAAGATGGTTCTCCCACATCCTCTCTTGCATCCGTCAACAATCTATCAGCTTCTCTTGTGCGCTTCTGTCCATCTCAGGAAGACTCTACTTGAGTGAATTTCTCCACTCCTGGAACCTCTACATGCGACTACTCTGCATCAGTCTGAGGCTCCTCCTCCTTAGGAACCAACAGTTCCTCCACAGCCTATAGTTGGAGCTCCCTCTCAAGGGAAATTCACATGGCCTTCTTCTCATCAAACTTGAGATCTCTGCAAACCACTGTCCTCCAACTGGTAGGCAAGTACACCTGATAGTTGTGGGGTGTATCAGTGTACCCCACAAGTATCCCCAACTCAGATGTCGGCTCAAGCTCCTTCCATGCATTCTTTGTCACATGGCAATATACCAATGAGCCAAAGATCCTGAAGTGACCCACATTTAGTCTCTTACCAGAGAAAGCTTCCTCTAGTGTCTTCATCCCAAGTATGCGATGTGGGCTTCTATTCTGCAAATAGACCATTGTGTTGCACGCCTCAGCCCAAAAATGAAGTGGTAGGCCTTGGTCATGCAACATCGCTCGTGCTGCCCCTACTATAGTTATGTTCTTCCTCTCGGCCTCCCCATTCTGCAGTGGGTTATGAGGTGTTGTCAACTCTCGTTTAATTCCTTCCGCTGCATAGCAATCCTTAAACTCTTAAGAGACATATTCTCCACCGTTGTTGCTTCTCAAGCCCTTGAACTTATTCCCTAATTCTTTCTTGACCAAAGCTTTGAACTCACAAAACTTTGAGAAGGTTTGGTCCTTCTTCTACATGAAATAAAATCCAGCATTTACGAGAATAATCATCAATGAAAATCACATAATACCTTTGCTTCGTTCTGGATGCCATCGAGAATGGTCCACACAAATCAGTATGAACTTGCTCTACGATCACTTCTGCTCGACTATCTCAATCATGAAAGGAAGACTTGGCGTGCTTTCCCAAGGTACAAGTGTCAACATGCTCAAGTTTACCTTTGGGAAGTCCTGTAGATATCTATTGCATTATCTTCAAGGCCCCTTGATGCAAATGGCCCAACTGCCTGTGCCACAACTCGCCAATGTCTTGGCTTTGCACCAATTCTGCTTTCGTACTCAATGCTACACAATCATCTACCTCTAGTTTATAGATATTCTTCACTCAAATCTTGATCCTCTTGGTCTGACCCATGGCTATGTGTCTTAGGAACGCCTTTCCTTTACTAAAGATAACATCGTAGCCTTTTTCCTTCAACATCGCGACAGATACCAAGTTCTTCTTCAGTCCAAACACATACTTCACATCTGTCAAGGTGAGAGGAGCTCCATGCTCCCTCTGAAAAGCAACCGTGCCCACTCCTGAAACACTATACTTTCCATCGTCACCCATCTCTATGCGCATCTTGAGGTCTTTCTCCTCTAAGGTATTGAATAAACTTTTATCATCGGTCATGTGGAATGAGGCTCCACTATCAAGATACCAAACACAACCCACCATCGATGACACCATGCATGCAATGAGGGTAAAGTCCATTTCGAACTGAGAGGCTAATGCCTCACCTTCTAATCCTTTCAAGGATCCCTTCTTGGACTTCTTCAATGGGCAATTAGTCACATAATGCCCCATATCGTGATAATTAAAGTATCTCACTTTAGACTTGTCAACCTTCTTCCCTCCATGAGAAGAATTCGATTTGGAATGGGAAGCCTTCCCCTTCCCTTTCCTTGCCTTACTTGCTAAGGCCATATTTTCTTCATCATCATTCTTTGATGAAGAACCATCTCGTGTGCTCCTCTTAATCTCCTCCTGCATCAGATCCGACCATAATCGTTCCCAATCCAACAGTTTCTCCCTTCCATTCACAGAGTCCTGGTAGCTATTCCAACTATTTGGAAGGTTGAGGAGAGCGAGTCTGACCACATCATCATCGGCAGTAGTTATTCCCACACTACCAAGCTCATCTCTATAGGTGGTGAGCTTGTTTAGATATGTGCAAATAGTATCGCCCTTCTCCATCTTGATTTTCCGAAGCTTATCCTGGAGCATCAATTTCCTCTGGTCGCTACTGTTCTCGTAGAGGTCTTTCGATGTCTTCCACATTGAAAATGGAGTATCCTTCCCATGGAGACTCGAGACAATATGGTCTTGAACTCCCTCCAGGATGATCCGTCTCACCTTCGCCACACACTTCTTCCACTCAGCCAACTCTTGTGCATTAGCTGCAGCTGGCTTTGGGATTTCTTGATCAATGAAATCCTTCAAGCCATTGTCTTCTAATACAACTTCCATTCTATCTTTCCATGCTATGTAATTCGAGTTGCCTTCCAAGGCATACTCAAGTCTCAAGCCATAAAATGCCATTGACCAACCTGAAGTATGATATGAATTCGATTTTCACCTACAACCCCAAACTTCAACCTTCGAATTCTCTTCTCAGTATACTGTTCACAGCTCCGATAACCTTTGCTCTGATACCATGTAGAAATTTTGACTGTAGATTAACCTGATAATGCAATATAACTAAAGAAAAATGTTATAATCTACTTCTACTGTCAATTTGCAGAAGCTTAAAATATTTGAGCAAGATCAAGCTGAACAAATATAACTAGAAGAAGAATCAATGCACATGAAACACAGAAGAATACTCAGGGGAAAGCCTCAGCTAAAAACCCCACTATTTGTATTATCATACAATTGGAAATATATCAGGATTACACAAAGCCTTAGCTCTCACAGCTAGCCAGCGCTCAGTACAATCCCTCATAGATGCTCACAGATAAAATAGACTGCTCATAAGCCTTCTCCTCTGCCCTCCAAGCTCCTATTTCCTTGCGTTGTTTCTCTTGGGTGATCCGACTATTACCAAGTGTAACATTAATCACTCACACTAATCTCACACCCTATAAAACTGCACAATACTCAAGGAGTGAATTTCTTTTGCATGCATGAGTTTTGTTATAGGAAAACACATGCAACTAATAGTACATTGTCCCTATCTTTAATCTCAATTGGGTCTTTCTCAGAATAGACATGCATGAGTTATTGATGAGAGAATCTTCAGTTATCTGGAGTACACTAGTTGGATGCATTCATCCATTTACTGAGTGAACTCACAATTAGTTCCTCAAACAGTTTGGAACTAATTTGACTGGACTTAACTCAGTAAACTGAGCTAACTAATTACAACTAAAATACAACTCAATCTTATCTCCGTAATTAAGGGATAATCTCCTTAATTTTAAGGGATAACTGTTGCATGACTTTACAAAGACTTCTAACTTGAATTTCTCCAACTAATTAACTCAAGATGAATTAATTAATTATTTTTCAAGTAGCTAGTGAGAGTTTATAATTCAAGGACAAATTAAAATTCGAATATTCTTGTTGCCACATTTCAACAGATTAATGAGTAATCTGCAATATAATCTTTATAATTCATGTTTAATTTTGTATTATATTATGAACATATTTTAAGTTGATTCGATGGTGACAAATTCATAAATGTTAGTGAGAAATAGTCTAATTTAGTTTGTTGTTTTATTATTATTATTATTTAATTTATTTTTATTGAAAATTTCTACATAAAAATTATAAAATGATTAAGTATAAAAATATGTTATATTTCAAATCAAAACAATAAACAAATTATCATTTTTAAGAATTTCAAAATTGAAAAAGCAAAGTTAAAATATTTTATAGAAAGTTATCTATATATTATTATAATTATTTCGTGGTAAAATAAAATAAAATTTGGATTTATAATTAAAGAGTTCAGAATATATTTGAATATTTATAGAATTAATTTTGAGGAATAAATATTTTTTATAATTTGTATAAAAATAAGATTGAGAAACTTCATTGTTGTTGATTTATTTGTTTTTGGTGGATAATTATGATAGCTCAATCGAGCCTCGGTTCAACTACGTTAAGAGCTCGATAGAGAGTTTCTTAAACCCTCGATCAAGCTCTTTGAAATTTTATTTCAAACACTCGATTGAGTGTTTTAAGTGCTCGATCAAGTTGTTGAGGGCCTAAAAAAACATATTTTTAGCTCCTCTTTTGAAGATTTCTCTGCAACGCTATTTTATACGTTAAACTCCAGGCAGAAATTGTCCTTAAATGGCGGAGTTGATCATGTTGGATTCGGGGAGGAATCCTCTATCCAATGGAATATAAGTTTGACATTTTCGAATTCATATGATATTTTTTATCTAATTTCTTTTAAAAATAATGCTTGAAACTTTTTTGGATGGTTTCAAAGGGGATGAATAAAAAAAAAAACATAAAATATACAAAACAGTTTTCAAAAAATACAAATAGCTTCGTTTACTAGTCTTCTTCAAAAGGGTACTCTTGGTTTTTGAATTTATTTGGATAATAGAAAAAAATCTTACGCAAACACATGTGTTTGCAAAATGCAATTCAAATATTACTTCACCACCTTCGAAAAATGAAAATAAAAATACAATTTTGCATAAAAAATTATTTTTTTAATATGAAAAACTTAGTTCTCTCCGTGCAGATCATACTCATATATATTTTTTTTAAATTACACGTTTAGACTAAGATATGTTATGTGAACATAAGCATGCCTCTTAAGATTTGTGAAAATTTGCAAGGACAAGCATTTCATTTAATGGAAAATTGACATATTATATAACACTAATTTTTTTTGCAAAAAACATCATTATGACAACATAATTATCCATGAATTGTCTGTTTACTTCGAATCGAAATTCACAACGCTTATAAAAATTTTGAGGGCTTCAATTCGATAAAAGAGTAAAATTTTGAAATTTTATCGCCACATTTGGCCCAAAAGTGTAACCCATCTTCATGCATTCACCCCACAGTAAGGTCAGTTTGCTAGTTGAGCATTGACATAGCCCCTAAAGTTGAAAAACAATGATATAAAATAAATCAAATAAATTAAATATATATATATATATATATAAATTAAAACATGGACCCAAAAAAAAAAGTGAAAAGTTTTTTTAAATAATAAAAAAGTAAAATCAAACAAGTATAATACGCACGTTGTTGCTTAGTAAGTAATTGATAACAATTATTGAATCCATGAACAAATTAAAAAATCTAATAATGAAACACATTTGAATATGATGAAGGGAAGTAACGAAAGTAATTAATTAACCAAATAACTTTGGAGCAAAATAGAGATAGCTGCATAGAAAATTTTGGATGAAACATTATCCCCAACATTATCATTTGGTACAAAAGTTAAGCATTTATTGAAATGTGCTTATGCACATTTTATTCCATCTTTAGCTTATGGGACCAAATAAGGAGGAGAAAATACAATGTCTAGTATCTTTATATTAAATAATGTATATATATGATATAAATAAAATAAAATAAAATAAAAAATATTAAAAAGCTAATTATTATAAGAGACTATCTATTCAACTTTAAATTTATATTCATCTTAATTCAACGACAAATAAATAATCTACAATAGAATTTCTATGTCGGAAAAATCAAATTGATATGAAGTATCTAGTGTCGTCTTAATCGCGTCACAAAGAATTCATATGTAATAAAATATCTAATATAAAAAATTACAATGTCTAGTATATTAAAATAAAAAAATTAGTTAGACAGAGGCCTTTGTGAGTGAAAAAGATTCCTAAATTATTATTTTTTTAAATAATTATTAAAATTGTGAAGACAAAAAAGAAAATCGTATTTATGGTAGTGTTGAATTATATTTTATTTTTTATATTGCATCATGATTTAAAATTAAATTGTGAAAATATATAATATAGGTAAGGTTTATTGAGGAAAATGATTGAACCAAGTCCATTCAATAATAAAAAATGTTGCTTTTGTTTTTTAAATCTGTTTTGCATGTTTAGTAAAAGCTCGAAACATAATGGCAACTAATTATTTTTTTTGAAAAGAAAATATTAATTATGGAGAAATCCATAAATTTGGTTTTTTTTTTTTAATTAATTTATGGGTGACACTTAATGATTAGAAGTTTTTTCTTTTTTTAAACAATTTTAATTTAAACCACATAAAATTAGTCATACACCAATTAAAAATTAGAACTTCAAATTTTAAAAACTCAAAAAATATTTTTCAATTTCTAAAAAACTATTTTTAATATTTAATTTTACAAAAACTTTAATAAACTTTTGAAATAGTTTCTAAAAAAATTGCAAATTAATTAAGAGTCAAAGCATGTTGACCCAAACTGATTACAATCATTCCAACCCTAATCCTCTTTGGTTAGACGAAGACCCTACTCTGGCTAGCAGGTACAAAAGGAACTCTGAAGATCTCGGGGAAAATTTGTTTGGGTCGGAGCTAGTCAAGCTCTGTAGTGCTCAGGATCTTATAATTTGCAACTGTCTAAAGAAGTGGCCCAATTCTAGCAAGATGACCTGCATCCATGGACTTGGTAGCAGTGTGGTAGACTACGTTATTTCCGATCTCCCATTATACAACGAAATAATAAATTTTGACATCTTAAACGACCACGAACCTGACTATGATCATAGGCCTTTACTTATAACTCTCAATTTTGTCATGCATAGAGTTCCCATAGAAAATAATACTTATAGCCAAAAGAACTTAATATTTGATAGAAATAAAAATGATCTCTTTCTAAATGAATTAAAAACTAATTTGCTTTCTTTATCTAATATAGACAACATAGAAGACCTCTATCATAATTTTACTACAACCCTCTCATATTCTAATAAGTTCTCAATTGAAGTTTCAAATAATAAAAGAAACAGCAAAACCAATCCATGGTATGACAAAGATTGTAAAAGTGCAAGGAGAGCAATTAAGGAAGCTGTTGATGAATCTCTTAAAATGGACAAGATAAAAATATACAAAGCCCTAACTAAAAGGAAAAAGAGGCAGTACATTCGTCAAAGACGGGAGAATCTCTTACACCTCTCTAAGGTAGCTCCTAAGAAATTTTGGAGGCAGATTCTAACGAGGAAGACTAAGGATAATAATAAAATTGCTCTTCACGATTGGAATTCCTATCTTAAAAATCTTTATGAATCTCCAAATGTCATGGATAATTTAGAAACCCTTCTCACAACGAAAGAATTTTTCTCTTTAGAAGACATTAAGTTTGGGGTTAATCGCCTCGCTAATGGGAAAGCTAAGGACATTGAAGGTTACCAAGCAGAAATCTTAAAAATTGGAGGTCCTGTCCTCATCCCCCACATCCACAAGCTTTTCAATCAAGCAGTCAAGCAAGGGTTCCCTAAACCTTGGACTGAGAGCCTCATTATCCCTATTTTTAAAAGTGGGGATACAAATAACCCCTCTAATTATCGAACAATTATGATCAGCCCTCTCTTAGCCAAGTTATATGGTAGTATTTTGGAAAAGAAGTTAAGCATATGGCTTGAAAGTGAAGGTAAGCGGGCTAAAGGCCAAGCAGGTTTCAGAAGGCATCACTCAACAATAGACCACCTTGTTACGCTTAGGATCATTGCGGAGGAATGTCGTAATGATAAATCCAATTTATTTTGTTGCTTTATGGACTTTAGAAAGGCTTTCGATACGGTTCCTAGATACAACCTTTGGAATAGATTAGAAGAGCTAAAGGTTCCTCTCGAGTTGAGAGCTGCCACTATAAGGTTATACGAGAATGTAATTGCCAAGCTAAAGAGCAATGAAGGGTGGTCGAAAGATATTAAGTGTAACATCGAAGTTAAACAAGGTTGCCCCCTCTCCCCTACCCTATTTGGCATTTACATCGATAAGCTCGAAGGCTATTTAGAGGAAGCAGGATGTGATGGCACGATTTTAGCTGGGATAGTCGTCATCCTTCTTCTTTATGCTAAAGATATTGTTATTTTGGCAAGGTGCCCATCTGATCTTAATAAGCAACTCAGGCTTCTTAAGGATTTTTGCTCTACCATGGGTATGATTGTTAACACTGACAAAACAAAAGTTATGATTATCAAATCCAAGAAGGACACTTATGCTAATTTTATGTATGACAATAATAACTTGGAGGAAGTGTATTCTTACAAGTACCTAGGAATTGATATTCATCACAAGCTCAACTGGAACCATAGCATTGAGAAAAGGATTAATGGGGGGTGGAAAGCTTATTTTGGTCTTGAAAATAATTGTAAAATAGAAAACCTTGTAATGTGGGATAAAAAGAAGTTCCTCTTTGAAACTTTAGTCACTCCTGTTATCTTATATGGCTGTGACGTTTGGGGTTGCAGCATCTCTAGAGAATCATGGAGAAAGATTGAACAAATCCAAAAGCGTTTTATAACTTATAACCTGAAAATTAAAAGTAATACACCCTATCTTATTCTCCTTATAGAAGCAGGTCTTTCCCCTATTTAGAGCCTAGCTGTTGACACCTAATCCGAAACGGATGGGTGAACTGGACAGTCATCAGGAAGATGAACTGATCCATTGTATTTATGTATATAAATATGAGTTAGCTAATGAATAATAGAACAGTTTTCTCTCCCGCTCATTCTGGAGTTACCCTGGCCTGACATGGTATCAGAGCACAGGTCCCAGAAATAGTTGTAACTCCTGCTGTCCTGAGAGCTGCTCATACCTGAGCGTTTCTGCCTTTGTCCTTAGACTGCGCACTGTCCTGAGACTGTGCTCCTCTGCCCTGAGCACTGCCAATGCGTCTGTCCATATTCCATAATGTTCTCTGACCTGCATATGCCACACCTGCTCTGCCTCTGCGTGGCTCTGACATTGATTCCCTGTGCATCTGCTGGGGCTTGTGCCACGTTATTATGCTCGCGAGGCTTATGCACAACCCTACACATCTGAAATCTGCGTTGGAATTCTAATACAGTGTCGTAATACCTTTTGAGCCTGTCGGCCCCCACCTGGTACTGCCCGTTCACCTGCAACACACAATTCATTCTTACACATACCTAGAGTTCACCTGCAACACTCAATACATACTGAATATTGCTGAGACCGCGGCCTTGGTTATTGTGAGTGCTCGATAAGAGTGTGGAGGTTATTGGTATCGCCCAGCGTTTTGTGATTCGCAGACCCTCTCGCTTTCTCTTTTGTGTTCCATGGTTTTGAAAACGACTGGTCTTACGTTGTTTTTATGAAGCTATTGGTGATTCAGAGACCTGTAAATTGCTTTGCAACCTGCCGAAGTCGTAGGGGTCACAATTCCAAATTTCGCGCAAATTCTTTCAAATAAAAAAAATCACAAAGGCGATTTCTCTCTTTCTTGATTTGTCTATTCGTGCCCGCCCAACCTGTCAGCGCTCTACACAGAAACAATGTGCTTTAATTGCAGCTTTGCGTAAAAGCCGGTCATATGTGTTTTGAAAACGATTGGTCTTTATACGTTGTTTTTATGAAGTTATTGGGCGACTCAGAAAATTCCTTTACAAGCTGCCGAAGCCATCGGGATCACAATTCCAAATTTTAATTGAAATTGTGTTTGGAAATGAGAGCCTTTCGCACCTCTGTTTGATTATGGTAGCTGGTTTGCGCAGTTTGATTATGCATATAACCAAATGACTTGCGCAGTTTGATTATGGTAGCTGGTTTGCGCAGTTTGTTTATGCATATAACCATATGAATTTAAACCTGATTCATCTCAAAAAGTTTGAGAATGACAAGAAAGATGAGTTTAATGGTGGTATAATGTTGTGTTGTTGATATGTATTTATGATAGCAGTTTTAAGTATTGTGTTGTAAGCAGTTTTCAAAAGGGTTATATAAGCAGTTTTCAAAAGCATTCAAAGTCATATCAGTCAGAACATTTTGTATATCAAAGCATTTGTGGAGGTGATATAGTGATATTGCACAGTTTTTTATTGTTGGTAATGCTGTATTGAAGCATAAAGTGATGAAATTTTGATGCCTTCTGTCACACATTAGAGGGATTTGTAGAATTTTTTTATCAAGCAGAAGTATTTTTTTTACAGAATGCATTCAATCATCTCTATGGTCGGAATAGTTCTCACTGGCAAGGAGAACTATTCTGAATGGTCTCGGATGGTAAAACACACCCTCATCTACAATGAGCTGTGGAAAGGAGTGTGTGTCGGAGAAGAAGACAAAGACCCTGTGCAGCCTACATCAGATAAAGAACTTGTCATTTGGGAAAACAAGAACAGCAAAGCCTATGCATTGATCGCAGCATCTGTAAATGAAGAAGTAAGTCGTCATATTTCATCCTATTCCACTGCCTTTGAAGCTTTACAAAAGCTGAAAGAACTCTATGATTCACATTCTGCACTTGAAGTTGTTCAACTCATGATTAAACTCTTCACTCTTGAACTGAAAAATAATGATCCCCTTGCTCTTGCATCTGAAATAAAGTCTATAATTCATGATATTAAATCCACTAAGGTTGAGCTGGATATCTCTCTTATTGCCTTTCTCAAAGCACTCTATCATACCTACTCTAATTATCTTGAGTCTTTACAAGCAAATGGAAATCTTAAAGACATAACCTTTGAGTCTCTTGTGAAAAAGTTTGTTGAAAGAGAGAAAGCCTTTGGAAAGAAAACAGTCCCTGAATCTTCTGAAGAGACTGTTTGCATTGCTCATAAAGAAAAGCATCATGCTCAAGATTCTACAAGAGTAAGAGGTGGACGAAGAGGAAGAGGAAGATACTTCAGAGGCAGGGGGGGCAGACATTCTCAAGCAGAAAAAGCAGATCTGCATTGCATTCACTGCAAACGAAATGGATCACATGATGCTTCTACATGCAAGCTACCATGGGAAAAGATTGAGCATAAAAGAAATCAGCAGAAAGGTAAAACTGATGACACGGACAAAGGTAAAGCACCTGAATCCGCTCACTATATTGAGGCACAATGTAACATTGGAGTAAATGAAGACTTGTTTAATGCTTCACTTGCTTCTTCGAAAAATTACTGGCTGCTTGATTCAGGAGCAACCTGTCATATGACTCATAGGAAAGATTTTTTTGAAGATTTCACTGACAATGTTGATGGAGCAGTATACTTTGCAGATCAGTCAAAAATCAAGCCATCAGGGCTTGGCACAATCAGGCTTAAACTGCCTGGTCTTCCAGACTTTCTTCTGGATCATGTTCTATATCTCCCACAGCTCAAGAGAAACTTGATGTCCCTGGTCCACATCCGCCAGCAAGGTCACTCCATTCATATGTTTGATGGAAAGCTTGAGGTAAGAAAGGCATCTGACCATTCACTTGTCATGAGGGGTATAGAAGAAGAAAGACTTCTTAAACTGCAAGGAACCTCTGCTCATGCACAACATTTTTCATATATTTCTCATCATGAAGAAGGTACACTTCCATCAATTTTATTATGGCATGCTAGATTTGGACATTTAAACTATGATAGTCTCCGCTTGTTGAAGAAAAATGGTGTTGCTGGTTTGCCTACAATTCCTAGAAAACATAAACAATGTGATGCTTGCATTCTAGGAAAGCATAGCAAACAGTCTTTTCATGATTCACATTCAAGAGCACATAGGAAGCTTGAACTTATTCATTCAGATTTATGTGGTCCAATGCCTGTTCCTTTTGCAAATGGAAATAACTATATCATGACATTTATTGATGATTAAACCAGAATGTGTTGGGTTTACTTATTGAAGAACAAATCTGATGCTTTTCAAACATTCAAGAATTTTCATAAGTGGATTGAAAATGATGCACAATCTCATATTGGGTCTATTCGCACTGATAATGGAAAAGAATATACATCAAATGAATTTGAACACTATCTTCGCCAACATGGGATTAAACATCAAACAACTGTGCCTTATAATCCTCAACAGAATGGTGTAGCTGAAAGAATGAACAGAACAATTTTGAATATGGTACGATCCATGCTTTTCTTCAAAAATGTAAAGACAATGTTTTGGGCTGATGTTGTTCTATGTGCTGCACATATAAAGAATAGATCTCCATCTAGTGCTATAAGAAACAAGACTCCTTATGAATTGTGGTATGGACATGTTCCTTCGGTAAAACATCTCAGGATCTTTGGTTCCACCTGTTATGCTTTAATACCAAAGGTACATAGAAACAAACTTGGTGCTAGAAGTCGTAAGTGTATCTTCCTGGGGTATTCAAACACATCTAAAGCATACCGCCTCTATGATGAAGTAAATAAAAAGTTTGTTTTATCTAGAGATGTCATTTTTCTTGAATCATCCAAATCTGAAAGTGTTGTTGAGCGGCAACTTGATCGCTTGGATAGATTCACAAAACCGAAATCATTTCAAGAGTTTGATAATCAGATTCCACATCTTGAAGGGGGGATTCCTATACTAGATCAACATGTGGAATCTTCTTCTTCTGAAGAACAATCTCCCCTGCATGACACTCCAACAACGGATGATTCTTTAAGTGATGTAATTGATAGAATTGCGAGACTCAATCTTGATTCAGATCCAACTCAATAAACAGAGCAGCCTGGACCATCTCAGGAAGGTCCCCCAAAGTGGCTAACAAAGACACTTGAAAGTGTTCATCCTGATGAAATTGGAAAAACAGGAACCAGAAATACAAACCGACAAGATGGAGGTGATGTAGATAACTCTAATTCACCTGTTGATATGGATGTTACTTATGATTGTGAATTGAACTTGTCTACAGATTTTGAACCAACTTCCTTCAAAGAAGTTGCTTCTCATGATGAATGGAAAGAAGCGATGCAGAAGGAGTATGATGCCCTCATAAAGAATGGCACTTGGAAGCTGGTTGATCCTCCATTTGGAACCAAACCAATTGGCTGCAAGTGGGTCTACAAGAACAAGTACAAAGTTGATGGCTCACTTGACAAGCACAAAGCTAGGCTTGTGGCAAAAGGTTTTGCACAGAAGGAAGGGGTCGATTATGAGGAAACTTTTGCCCCCACAGCAAAATGGGCAACCATCCGGACACTCTTTGCACTAGCTGCTCAGAATGGTTGGAAAGTCCATCAAATGGATGTAAAAATTGCATTCTTGAATGGAGATCTAAAAGAGAATGTTTTTATGTCCCAGCCTGAAGGATTTGCTATGAAAGGACATGAACACAAAGTATGCAAACTTGTGAAGTCCTTGTATGGCCTCAAACAAACACCACGAGCCTGGTATGAAAAACTAACTGAGCATCTTCTGAAACTCAACTTCAATCATTTTGATCTTGATGATGCAACTTTATTTGTCAAGAAAGTTGGCAAAACAGTTGTATATCTTGTGGTATATGTAGATGATCTTTTAATGACAGGGAACAATGAAAGTTATATTGCATCCATAAAGAAAGAATTAGGAAAAAAATTTGAAATGACTGATTTGGGCTATGTTCATTACTATCTTGGCATTGAAGTAACCCAACATCCAAAGTCCATATTTCTTTCTCAAAAGAAATACATTGGAGATTTGTTAAACAGATTTGGCATGACAGAGTGCAATCCCCTTTGTACTCCAATGGAACAAAACTTGAAGCTCACATCTATTGAAGGAAAGGAATTTGAGGATGCAACAAAGTATAGACAGCTTGTAGGAAGTCTCATCTACCTCACTACTACCAGACCAGACATTTCATTTGCTGTTGGAATCCTCTCCAGGTTTATTTAAAAGCCTTGTGAGGGACATTGGTCTGCTGCAAAAAGAGTTCTAAGGTGCTTGAAGGGAACTCAAGACCTTGGAATCAAGTATACACAGGTGGACGACTTCAACTTGATTGGATACTCTGATTCAGACTTCGATGGAGACAAAGAAACTGGGGTATCTACTTCAGGATATGCTATGAGTCTTGGATCAGGAGTTGTCTCCTGGAGATCACGCAAACAATCAGTACCAGCAGATTCCACAACAGAAGCAGAATACGTGGCAGCAGCTGAAGCAACGAAAGAAATTGTGTGGCTCAGGAAAATTCTTGAAGATTTGCAGGTAAAACAAATACAATCAACTCCACTCATGATTGATAACACATCTGCAATAAAGTTGGCCAAGAACCCAAAGTTCCATGATCGTACTAAGCACATCAATACTAAATATCATCTGATCCGACATCATGTTGAGGCCAAAACAATCCATCTCCGTCATTGTTCCACAAACGAGCAAATTGCAGACATCTTCACCAAAGCGCTTGGAAGAGAAAAGCTTGAAAGATTCAGAACGATGCTTGGACTCACCAACATCCCTTCAGATTAAGGGGGGGAATGTTGACACCTAATCCAAAACGGATGGGTGAACTGGACAGTCATCAGGAAGATGAACTGATCCGTTGTATTTATGTATATAAATATGAGTTAGCTAATGAATAATAGAACAGTTTTCTCTCCCGCTCATTCTGGAGTTACCCTGGCCTGACAGCTATGCTTAGGTTTCTGTTGTACAAGCACAAAATCAGTAACATAGACGATCATAGACTTCCTAAGCTAGCTTTAAATTCTAGCCAAAACCACCTAAGGCTCAATCGAGGGTGGCATAAAGACACAAGGGCCTGGTTAAACTATTGGGAGATCAACGAAAATGATGCATTGCAAAACATAAATAACATTAAAGATATTGTTACTTCTAAGTTCAAAGAAAAAATGTGGTGTGAGAAAGACTTAGCGGCTAAAAGAAAATTAAGTTATTATAAGAAGGTCATCAACCCCACCCTAGAAGATCAAAAGTATCTCTCTATTTTAACTAGCTCAAAGAAGAAAATTAATATAGTAAAGATTAGAACGAATTCTCATGAGCTCCATAGTGAAACAGGTCGTTGGACAGTTCCTAAAACGCCATGGACGGAAAGGATCTGCCATATATGTGAGAATAGGAACATCGAGGATGAAAACCACTTCCTCTTAGAGTGTCCCGCGTATAACCACATTAGATCTCAGTTTCACAATCTTTGTTACAATACTGACCTTCCTAGCCTTTTACAATGTCAAAATTATAGTGAGCTCGGGAGGCTTCTCTCCAAGCTTTTTGAGCATAGGAATAAAATCTTAAATCAAAATAGATAATTTGTTTATTTAGGTCTGATAGACCATTATTTGGTCTCCGCGGACGTTAACCATCATCATCAATATACTCTTCCACAGTTTAATAATTTAAAAAAAAATGACAAAAAAAATTATATATATAAATAAAATCCCAAAAAAATCAAGCATAATTATTTTTTTGTAAATAACCAAAAATAACTCAAAAAAAAACAAACAAAACAAAATTAATTAAAAAAATAAGAAACATGCTTTTGTGAAGTTATTTGAGTTTGAGATGATTGTAGACTTAACTTTTGGTTTGAGAAACCACGACCCATTGACATCCTAGCCGTCAAAATACCCCTTGGGCCACACCAGCCCTTAACATGGTTTTATTTTTACTCACGGAGTTTCGAACGAGTGACCTTCATATCACATATTGACTTAATAATGGAGATGTCTTTAGTGCGACTTTTTGGAAGCTTTTCCGGTGAGTTTTTCCAGTCTAATTTCTTTAAAATCCGACAAGAATTTATTGAAATCATAAGTTTGATGGGTAACCCCTGTACAATCGAAGTGCCCTAATTGTTTTTTTGTGTGTTGAATCCATATATACAATTAAAAAACCACTTTAAATAACATAAATTAAGATTTCACCTCAAAATTTTCTGTCGGATTCCAGCACCGGAAATTCCAAAAAGTCGCACAAAAGACAACTCCCTTAATAATACAACCCATCACCATCTATTCTATCCCCCATGAGCTAAAAAAAACCAACGAACAAATTAAAAAAGAAATAGAAAACAAAATAGTATCTCACTAAAACACAGAATAAGAAATGAATTAAAATAAATAAATAGACATTTTAAAAAAAATAACATGTTAGATCTAAGACTTTTGTGATCCATAGTGTGGAATAAACGTCTTTTGGATCAATCACATAATCTGAATTTGGTCGACATTTTGAACCAACTAATGTCGTTCACCCTTAGGACAAGGTGAAGAATCGATCGATCTCAAGGAATAAATAGTATGGATGCATCATTGCGATGATAGTTGGAAATTAAATAAGAGCTTGATTCTGACTCTCATTTCTTGATTCCTCCCTTTCCTCTCCGTGGTTATTTTTATTTCTATTGTTTTCATGAATATTTTTCATGTTTTCTCCTTTTCATTCATTTTATATATCTACCTTGCTTCCCCTCTTAACCTTCATTTTTCTAAATTTTATAATTTTTGAGTCTTTCTCTTACTTTTTTATTAGGTCTCTTAATATTTCTAATAAATATATATAACTTTTTACACTTAATTTTAATTAGTAACCTCCTTTTAATCTTTTCATTTTGATTGCTATAGCTTGAGTTCTCTTCCTTGATCTTAAGTATATAGTTGGATTAAGTTAACCCCGTAAAAAAATTTAATCTGATAATATCTAATTAATTATTAAAACATTAAAATAGAATATTTTCTCAAAAATGGATTTAAAGTCTTCGATATAATTTTTCACTTACCTTGAAATAATGGATATAAATATTTTATAGCAGCTAGCTTTAAATAAATATATATTATTTTAACACTTTAATTAATTATTAAAATTAATATAATATTTATTTAGTCCTAATGGCTAGTTTCTAAACAAATATATAATATTTTAATTATTTTATATTTATTTTAATAATTTATATTTATTTTTTCCTAACAGCTAGTTTTTTAATCAAATATATTTTATTATTTTTATATATTTTACTTACCTTAGTAACTAATTTAAATAATTTACCAACGGCTAGTTTTCAACAGCTAATTCTAGGCAATGATGCATCCATACTATTTATTCCTTGAGATCGATTGATTCTTCACCTTGTCCTAATGATGGACCACATTAGTTCCTTGTCCTGAGGATGGACCACATTAGTTGGTTTGAAATGTCGACCAAATTCAAATTTTGTGATTGATCCGAAAGACATCTATTCCAAAAAATTAACATTTTTAAAATATGAATAATAAAATATAAATTAAAAATAATTTTTAAAAATATATATAATTTTTAAAAAAATTAAAAATAAAAATAAAATAACATTAAGATTTCTTATAAATATTATTATTTTAAAAACTTTTTTTTATAGGAATCGTGTACTACCCATTATGATTTTGCCTTTGACAAATGTCACTATAAATGTAGAAATTGGACTCTAAGATTGAACCATCGGTCCAATTTATAAAAAGGTCTTTATGGCTATCCATATAACATAGCCATAGGGTTTGCAAAAGGGAAAACTGGGTAGCAAGAAATCACCATTGCGGAGGTTTTCACCGCCACCATGCCCTCCTCAACAGAATGTCAGGAAGCAAAGATCGCAATCCTTTCTCAGAAGCGAGTGACATGGCGTAAAATCCATCCCCATGTATGTTATCTTTCCATCTCTGATTCCATTAAACTTTAATATGTGGGTGTGTTGCAGAGGTTTTCACCGCACCATGCCCTCCTCAAGAAGCAGAGATCGCAGTCCTTTGCTCAGAAGCAGGTGACATGGCGCAAAATCTATCCCCATGTATGTTATCTTTCTTTCTCTGATTCCATTAAACTTTAAACTTTAATATGTGGGTGTGTTTTATGTGTAGGGTTTTGCTTTGTTCTGATTTTTGTTTTAAGAGTCTTGGATTAATTTATTAAACCTCTATCCATGCATGAAAATGAATTCCTCTGTATTTTTTATTTGTGTTCTTTCGTGGTAATATTATTTCTATGTATTATTTCCTGGTAATATTATTTTGAAGTGTGGGAGGCTGGAGTTTTTTACATAGATTTATTATTCCTCTGTATTCTTTCTTGGTAATATTATTTTGAAGTGTGGGAGGCTGGAGTTTTTTACATAGATTTATTATTCCTCTGTATTCTTTCTTGGTAATATTATTTTGAAGTGTGAGACGTTGGAGTTTTTGGAACATATTTATTATATTATTATTATGTACTAATAATGTGAATCAAAATAGATCTAAATTCTTAACTATAAAATTTAATGATTAAAATTCTTTGCATTATGGTGAAACTCTAATGGAAAGTTAAATATTTGAACTCGTGCTTTAACTTATAATGTCACTATATAGCAATCTTTATTAAATTTAAAATAAAATAAAAAAGATATAAATGCATTTTATATCATGTTTAAATAAATAATCAAGTTCTACCTAACTTACAATGCCACTATATAATCTTTATTAAATAATAAAAAAAAAGATATAAATGCATTTTATATCATGTTTAAGAAATAGTTAAGTTCCGCCTTACATCAGGCACAAATAATAGTCAAGTTTTACCTATCAGGCACAATAAATAGTAGTTTTATCTATTAATTATTTTGAGAGTTCCAAATATCCATGTGGTAAGAAGATTAAAACTTATAATAAAAAGTTTTTAATGGTGAGTTTGTTAATATTTTCCAACCTATTATATTTTTTAAATTAAATAAGGCTTAAAAAATATAATAAAAAGTTTTTAATGGCGAGTGTGTTAATATTTTTGAACAAATTATATTTTTAAAATAAATCAAATTTTAATGAGTGTATTATTTATTTGGAATTAAAAAATAATAATAATTGATTATTGTTTTAAAATGTTTTTTAAAACAAGTAGAGTTATATAAATTAAAAGTTTAGTTTAATTTATAAATAAAATAGTCTTTTTTAAAAGAATGGGAGGATATCATTTTAAGCAAGATTGTGCCTTTTTAATGTTTAAAATACATTTTTGAATACATAAATTTGTTTATATAATTATTTTTTTATAGATTAAAAAATTATTTATTTAAAATTTTTATAATATAAAATACTTCAAAAAAATTGAGTTTTTTTTGTTTGATTTTGGTAAGTCACCAACATCATATTTTGCTTTTGTTAATAAAAATCCAAGGTTATACATCCAAATCATTATTTTGTAATGATATTATAAATAGGTTTTAAATTTTTCACATATATTTTAATATTATAATTTTTAAGATTTATTTTTATAATTTTTTTAATATTTAATATATATGTGTGTGGGGATATTTTAATTATTTTTTATTTGTATTTTAAATTTTTTTATTAAATATTATTTAAGAAACAAAAACAAAAACAAAAAAAACAAAAAAAATATTTTTTTCACTCTATTTTTTAAATGGTTTTATCTAATTATTTTTTTTACTTAAGTAAAGAATTTGTATTATGTAGATTATCTTCCGGATACATCACATTTAATGGTGGTTCATCTTCAGGATGTGAAAGATTATTGAAAGATTGGTCTCATTTTTCCATATATATAGAGATGTATGAGACGTTTATTAGGATTTATTCAATTATTATTTTGAAATTATTTTATTTGTTTTAATTATAATTAAAACAAAATATAATTAAATTAACAAAATATACTGATGATGATGATGATTAACGTCCGTTGAGACCAAATAATGGTCTATTGGACCAAATAATGGACTAAACATCTCATACATCTCTATATATATGGAAAAATGAGACAGTCTTTCAATAATCTTTCATATCCTGAAGATGAACCACCATTGCTGGTTCGAAACGTCGATCAAAAAGAAACCTAATGTGATTTATCCGGAAGATAATCTACATAATCATGAAACTCGCAGAAACCTTAAAGAATTTTTGATAATTTTTAACAATATTCATTTGTCCATTAATATTCAAATCTTTAACAATATTCATTTCGCAATTAATTAACAAAAAAAATTATTAGAACAAGTTGGCATAAGAATATTCATTTAATGTATAAAGTTGTCAATCTTGAACATTTAATTAATTTAATGACCATTAATTTTCCATCAAGGTTTCTTTAAATTCTTTGACACAACATCTCAAACACTCTCCACAAATTTTTGTTGGTTTAATAATTTTGTATTTAATTTCCGTGACATGAAGTTTATGCTCAACACATCTTAAAAAACACTATTTAGGTTATGTGTTTTTTTAAAATGGTATGGTCTAATAATTTTATATTTACTCTCCTTGGCATGGAATTTACATTCAAATTTTCTATTGATTTAATAAACACTATTTAGGTTATGTGTTTTTTTAAAACGCTATGGTCTAATAATTTTATATTTACTCTCCTAGGCATGGAATTTGCATTCAAATTTTTTATTGATTTAATAATTTGGTAATTAGATTTTCAAAGGTACATGATCATGGATTAGTTTAGGTTCTTTTCTTTTCTTTGTTGAAACACTTATAAAATTTCCGCTCGTTTAATAATTTTTTCAATGTCAGAAACAAATCTTGTTGAATTTGTGCCTGTGCACATTGGTATAATTAGGTTAGACATCACATGCTATATTATAGAATAGTGGTGTTACACTGAGTTTATGGATTTATATTTAAACAATAACTAAAGCATATTTAAATATATTATTGCTATGCAACTTAAATAATAATTATAAATTATGTTAATTAGTTGATTATTATAATAATAATAAAATTGGTGAAGGTTCCGTCAAAATTTTTAAAAGAATAATATTTAAATGATTTTTTTTAAATATATTTATATTTATTATAATATAAACTTTAAATTCTATGATGAAAGTTAAAAGGTGAAAAAAAGAAGAGAGAATGAACGGGTACATTATTTTACATAAAATAAAATAATTTATAACACTACCAAATAATAGCTTTATTTTAAATGAAAATGTATAAACATTAAAACAAAACATAAATATAACTTTTATAGCTTTCAATTGGGGCATGGATAATAGTTAGTTTCAATTAAAGGTGAGATCTAATGCATAACTTTTCATCTTCAAAAGTTGACCTTGCTACTTTCGAAAATGCAAAACATATGGCATACATGTCTATAAATACCTTTCTCATACAATTTTTCCAAATTAACAAACCTACGGCTTCTTTTTGCACCTTTTGGGGCAATTTCTAGGTTATCAAAGCGAAAGCTACGATAGAACCTAAATCTTGAAGAAATTAAAAAAAATCACCACTTAGGCTCAACAACTCGAAAAGGTTGAGGATGCTAATGTGTTCCACTAATTCCATAACCAAAAAACCAAAAAAAAACAAAAGCAATGCTAACAGGGTGCATGAAGGTCTAGGTGTAGCACAGAGAGGAGTAAATCTGATCACTATAATGTTTATTCGGCAACCACCATAGTGAATTCCTTCAACGACATTGGCAAATCCTCCCATTTGGTTATATTGGCATTTTTCAGTTAGATAACATTGTGGGTGGGGTTGATGTCATGCATCGACCCCTTACCCAACCGATGTCATAGAGTTGTTGGAAAGGCAACTAGAGAAGCCTAGGACGGGGTTGATTTCGGGAATCAACCCCTTGCCCAGTTGATAGCCTTTTGGCGCGTATTAGTCAAGGTCAATGCCCGACATCAAACCCGCCCCAATTTTTTTCTATTAATTTACTATATGTTTTATTTTTTATTAATTTATATTTTAACATATTATTATTATTAAATTTTTGTAATATTTTTTTCCAATTTGTTTTGTCATTTTTTTTCAATTCAGTCTTTTTATAATTACTTAAATTTTAACCCCTTGCCTAGTTGATAGCCTTTTGGTGCGTATTAGTCAAGGTCAATGCCCGACATCAAATCCGCCCCAATTTCTTTTCTATTAATTTACTATATGCTTTATTTTTTATTAATTTATATTTTAACATTTTATTATTATTACATTTTTGTAATATTTTTTTCAATTTGTTTTGTCATTTTTTTTTCAATTCGGTCTTTTTATAATTGCTTAAATTTTATATATATATATATATATATATATATATATAACATCCGAATGGGGTGGGTGAGCAGATGTTACAACAAGTGTTTCAAGACACATGAATTTGAGATAAATGATGTTATTAGATGGGCAGCCAAATGGTCTCGCCAAGTGGCACCATTAGGATAAACTCTTCGAGAAGAAACCTCATGATGTATTATTGTAGGATGGTGTTTGCAAATTCATTCGACGTTGTGGTATGGGAGGGAAGATGAGCACCATTACTTTGTCTGAGTAGGTGCAGGTGTGTCACCTGTGCATGCTCACTAAGCTCGTCAATTAAATTTGTGAGGTAGTGGCAAGGATGGGCATGCTGGTAGAGAGTCTCTCACATGTGTGAAGTCTTAGGCAGCTTGGGACCCTAGGGAGGGAGAAGAGGAGTTTGTGCATCAAATGGAAGATAGGGTTGAGAGCAGTTGCGAGTGGCAACTTCATGCTAGTCACAGGAATTCAACTAGCACGCGCTAGCCCGTTAGGTATAATCTAGTGGAGTTTATTTCTTGTCCTCGCAATTTGGTTATTTGGTCCCTATTGTATGCAGGCTTCAACCTGCTTGGGCCTTGGTTCGTTTGGGCTCTAGTCAGCAGGCCAAGGGGTGTTGCGCTGGTGCAATATCTAGTTTTCGAGGATTAGAGTGATAACTTTGTGTTGGTTCATCTTTTAGGTATCTAGCGCTTTCCCCCTCTGCGAAAAAGGTGGCTTATGGTTATGGGCTCAATGCGATGGGTGTGGGGAGGGTCATTGCGAGCTTTGGCCTGATGAATTTTCTCAAATGGTTGGAGGCATTAGGAATAGTGACTACAATTCAACAGTGGGTTGCTCTTGGAAACTCCAGTGGTTTGGTTTCGAGTTGGATATGTAGTTGGGATGGTGCGTAGAGGGGTGGGCCCTCAGGGCCAACACGAGGGAAGTGTAGATAGTGTGACATGCATGAATGAGAACATGGCCCTGGGGATAGGTGTTGTAATATCCCTCCGTTGTGGTAGAACCATTCTAGTTAGACTGAGTTGGGTTAGAAAGAATGGCGGAAAAGACAAAAAAGAATATTGGACTAACTATGTAAATGAGTAATTATTAATTAATAGATGGGATATATGTACTCGGGAATGAGACATATAGAAACAAGATTCTTGCTGAAACAAAAGAATATAATCTCATAGGTAAATAAGATTTGATAATTCTTTCATGCTAAGTATTCTAGAATAAAATTCTAGATAAGCCTAATGGATGGGAGAGAGATCAACTAGTGAGCCCCAAACCAAGAAATTGAATAACCTTCTCTCACACCAAAATTCGAATGTTGGACCTCATTCACTTAAAAATTCAGAGCGTGAGCTTGAATCTAAATTTTGCATTGATGGTGATACCACTGGCAATTATAATTCGGACCTTCCCCTCTAGTTTTCGAACAGTGAACTGCATTCTCTTTTAAACTGTCGACTTAGCTGTGTTGATACAATGCGTGGGTCTGATTGTGTTGATACGGCTGCCTGTAAAATTCTCATCGATAATCCTCTCATTATTAACACTGTCCAATTTCACGCAAAACAATGATATATCAAACTGTATTCTTAAATATGGAAATAACAAAATCGTTCTAACTTCAGGAAATTATGCTGATACGAATTGTCTTATGTCTACTGATCAAACTGATAATAAATAGAATGCTAAAAAAATCTTCTAAGATTATTAACTAAATTAAAAAATTCGTTATATAATCGAAACAGGGATTCGCCTGCTAATATGTACTCTCAATTTGAAACTAATGGAACCATAATTTGGTTCATATTTCTCAAAACGGTTTAATGATCAACAATATTGATAATGTGAATTCTAATTCCAATGACCGCGGCAATACTGATAGTAAGACCACGCAAAAATTACTAGAGTCTCTTAGAAATAAGAAGACTAATATCACTGAACAATCCTTAATTAACAAGCAACTTCCTGTAACTGAAACATTAACCATGGTATCATTGATATTAGGCATCAAAACTCCAAAAGTGACAGAAGAATTGTAAATCTCTCTGGCCATCCTCTTTAGAATCCTCAATATGAGGTTCTCAAAAATCCATTCCCTTTGAAGAAATTATCTACAACATTGAAGATGGTATTCAGACTCTCCCTAAGGAAGAAAAAGATTGCATTAGACAAGATTGCTCAGTTATCCTGAGAAAAGTTAAACCACCTAAAATTAATATCAACAAAGATGAACGCCTTGCACTAAAAAGCCTTAAAAATAACCATCAGATTGTTGTCTTGAAATCTGATAAGGGGGGTGATACTGTTATAATGAACACTGAAGATTATAATAAAAAAATTGATGGAACATCTAGAAGAGAGTGGAAGCTACATAAAACTTTCTGGAAACCCTATCAAAAATGTTATCAAAGATGTCAAAAAAGTCATTTTAGCCTCTAACCTTGATGACTGGTTTAAAAAAAGATTAATGCATGTTGGTGAAATAGTCCCTAAGATTTGTGGTGCTCTGAAAATACATAAGAATGACATTCCTTTAAGACCTGTAGTAAACATGATTGGCTCTCCTACCTATCTTCTACATAAATTTGTAGGAAAGGCTTTGAGCCCCTTAGTTGGACATACTGACTCTTATATTAAGGATTCCAATGAATTTGTTAAATTGTTAAAAGATGAAAGAATCAATCCTGAAGACTGCATTATCAGTTTTGATGTTGTTTCACTCTTCACAAAAATCCCCCTTAATGAAGCTATCCAAGTGATTAGAGATGTAGTTGAACCTGATATCACTAAGCTTGTTGAGGTATGCCTTAGATCCACTTTCTTCGGCTTTGGAGGTGAATATTATGAACAAACTAGTAGAGTTGCAATGGGTTCCCCCCTCTCTCCTTTCATTGCAAACTTGTATATGGAAAAATTTAAAATGCTAGCCCTAAATACCTACCACTTGAAACAAAAAATATGGAAAAGATTTATTGATGATACTAGTGTTGTTTGGAAATATGGGAAGGAAGAGTTTGCTAGGTTTTTAAATCATCTTAATAGCATCTCTAAGGACATCCAATTCACTATGGAAACTAAAGAAAATGGTTGCATACCTTTTTTTGATATTCTTATCATAAGAAAACTTGATGGCTATTTAGACCATAAAGTCTTCTGAAAAAAGACCCACACCGAAAATTACCTTCATGCTAATTCTCATCATTTTCCTACTCAAAAGATAGGTGTCATCAAAACCCTAGCCACTAGGGCTTTCAAGATCTCTGGAGAATATCACAAAGATAATGAGAAGACCCACTTGATTAAAGTCTTTACTAATCTAGGTTACAACAAAAAAGACATATTGAATGCCCTCAAAAAATCCATGGATAATCGTGATAATAACAACACTAAAACTAAGGAACCTAAGAAAACTACAATTCTTCCTTACATCCATTTAACCACTGATAAAATTGTTAGGGCTCTAAAACATAAAAATATCATGACCTTCTTCCAACCCCTCACCATTTTTAGACAAACAATGAGTAGTTAAGGGTAAGATAGATAATTTTCAATTCAAAGGTGTTTATAAAGTTGACTGCTCTTGTGGGAAATGTTATATTGGTGAAACTGGTCACTCCCTAAAAATCAGAATTAAAGAACATAGTGCAGATATTAAACACGAAAGAACAAGAAATTATGCATTAGTTGAACATGCAAAGAATTCTAAACACCGGATTTTCCTAGAAGACACCAAGATATTAGCTAAAGAAAACAATTACTATAGGTGTTGAATGAGAGAAAATATTGAAATCAAGAAACATCCTAACAATATTAATAGAGATAATGACCTTGAAATTAATAACAATTGGCTCCCCTTACTCTATAAAAAGTTATGTTGACTCTTAGTCCTTTCCTATTCTTCACATCTTCCTCCCTTTCTACCCTTCTCACCCACTTGATTTCTTTTCCCTTACCCCCCCCCCCCCCACCCCCGAGGCCCTTTTTTTCTCCTTATCTATAAATATTTCATGCTACGTTTATTTTATCCATATGATTAATCTTCTATATACTTCTGTCATATTAATTATAATATAAAATAATCCGTCTCAATCCCTTAATATTAATAATCTCCAATATCATATTACAATAATAAATTAATTTCCTATTAACAATAAATTAAATTAATATAGATTTCCTATCAAAATTATTATATGTACTAATTTATAAATATCTTGTTTCATCCTAAAAAGCCTCATATTAATTTTATTATCTCATTAATCCTAAAAAAAATATTTTATTACATATTTTATTATATACTTCATCCTCTAGTCGAATTTTATAGTTCCCTGTACTTCTATTATATATTCCATCTATGCTCTTCATACACACTCAAAGTCTTGACAATGGAACCGATTAGTGGCTCTGAAACGTCAACAATTTTTTTTACATTTGTGGATCTTCCTTTTCTAATAAAAAAATCATTAAGTTTCTTAGCTAGAGAAAGATGCCAAGCTTAGAAAAGCCTAAAAGCACCGGGGGAGAGAAAGGCGGGCTTTTATGGAAAAGCCTAGGCAAGTGGATAAAAAAGTTCCACAATAGCGGGACACCGCCAACAGAAACTTTATCATCAAAGAAAGGTATTAAATACCTATTGAAGGGATCAACATAGGTTGTTGATACCCTGGAAAAAAGGATCTCGACTCAGGGGGAACTGGTGGTCAGTTCAAGGTTGGGTGGACAATGTCTCACTCAAGTACAAGTTTCTTTGTGATTATGGTTACGTTTATCTAGCTAGATCTACGAAAGATTGTGAAGTTGTTATGTTACAATTAGTAGTGTACTTGGTATATCAAAATTCGTTGTAGGGATGCTTGCATAGACACATGTTCGATTTGGTATCTGTTTTAATTAAATTCTTTAAGTGAATAATAAATATATGATGTGCAGTCTGAGTGGAACATAATTTGTTTATTTTGTTTATAATGGAGGCATATCTCATAGCGCAGGCAAATTACTCTCGGGAGACCATTGCTAAATTAGTGTTTATCTGATAAGTCTTTGTTGTTGTAATTTTAGGAGTAATCTCTTTATGAGAAGCAATACATATAAGGTACCAGGAACTTTGAGGGAAATAAAATCTATTGTAATTTAAAGTATTAAAATTTGAACTCTGACACATATAAGGGGGTCCATGATAATTCCTAGAACACTGGGACTAGGGATGAAATCTGGTTGCATATGATGAACTAAAATAATGAACCATAGGAGAGGAATAGAATTATGGCATACAATCAATTCTTCTTCATGGGCGCTTAGTGTTAATAATAATCCTAAGATACAAGCATATGAAATACCCGAGTAGGGTAATGCAAAGAAAGTTACAGTGTGTGGAAACGAGAAATACGAAGGGCCTGTAAGCTAAAAATGCTACTGCAAAAATCAATAATCTGACTATAACTTTTCTAGCCAATCAATAATATGGGCATGCAAGCTACAAATGCTATTGCAATACTCAATAATTTGACTATAAATTTCTCGCAAAACAAGTATGGGAATCTTGTACATCACATGATTAGGACGGAAATGAAATACTTAGAAGCTATATGTAGAGTCTAGAAGCAACAATTTGGCTCACCACCAACATTTGTAACTCTTCCATACATGTATACAGATTCAAGAAGGGCAATCAAAGCAAAGAAAGAAATCTTTAGCATATCTAATGCCAATGTACTTCCAGACTTCAGTGACGGAACTTGAATAATACTTATACACGGAAACATTCGATCATAAAAGATGAGCAAGATATACAAGTGATTCCATGAATACTTATACAGAGGGAACAATAATTTTAACCAAGAATAATAGAGTAGATGATGAGCGCACTCTCCCGCAGTTCCATAGATGTTTATGGTTCAAAAATATATGGAATAGAAAAGCTATAGTTACAAGATGTAACGTAGTAAATCAATGTTACGCCCGAGCTATTTAGGGATGTGTCTAGCAAATGACCAATTTGGTTTAAACTTCAAATTGTTCATAAGACTCAAGCAAGAGGATGAATAGCCAAAAATTTGTGTCTTGAGAGTGCAGAACCAAATCCCGTGGAGAGAATAGAGTAGAAACCCATGGCCGAATGGAAAAACCCAAATCTATAATGGGGAATCGACCTAAACGTCATGACTTAACGACTGAGGCATCAATTTATTAAAGAAAGGAGACCCAAAGAAAATGTGAGCTCTAGTAAAGACGCTTACCTGTATAAACATAAGGAAAACATATATGGGAGATGGAGGGATACGAGAATAACCGTGAGAAAAAATAACTTGCACGAAAACAAAGACAATAAAATAAAAATAAAAACAAAAACAAAAAATTACCACTCGGTTCAATATTCCAATACTAATAATAGTTCAGTGACATTTGATGGTAGCCAGTAAACTCTCTGTGAGAGGGGGAGAAGAAAAGGCATAAGGTGTAAACTCGAGGGTTCAAATCGATCAAACAATTAATAAGAACAAAAGCAACAAAAAAGAAAAGAAAAGAAACATTCAATAGGAAAGTATTCCATTATTTTGCATGCCTCCTAGATCGATGACCCAATCAAGGGCATAAAAATCAGGGACTAAATCTTTGCTCTAAAGGAGAAATGGCAACAAAAAGGGAGTATTACCCCTGGCTAGTAGGAGCAGCAACAAAAATCAAATTGGTTTGGAAAGAACACAGTGTAATCGCTCAATAGCGATTTCAATCCAAGATACCAGAACTTGCTACCCGGCCGGAACAAAACACCAATAACACCAACATTAGGAATGGATCGAATATCTTATAAGAAAAAAATAGATAGGTATTCGCCAGAGTTCAAGCCAAGCAGTAGATTAGTATTGAGAAAAGAGATATACCCCAATAAACTCTCTTTCTTTGAATTACCATGAACAAAGTAGAAAAAAAGACCGCACCAATTATCCACAAAAATAGTCGCTCCAGTAATGAGGGGGGACTTACTCGGTAGTGGAGAAAGAACTAATATTAAACTCATGTGGTAAAATAGGCGACCCCCGCTTCAGTGGGGGACAGAGGAGCTATTAAAATCCCTACACATTGAGGGCGCCTGGTGATAACCACGTTGAAAAAACACACGCACACATTACACCAAAGCAAAGATGTGAAGAGCATTGAAATTAATTAAAAATATATAAATTCAACTGCGGGAAACTATGAATAACCCAAAAATAAAATGAAAACCCTAAAGGGACTGTAATGCAAGAAGAAAACTCTCACTGAAAACCTTTACTTGCACTCCCTTGATATCGAAGGAGGACCAGGGTAACAATACCTTATTAGGAGATTGTTCGAGGATGATCCAAATGTCGAACTCTTGCATATTGTTCCTCATGGCATGCAACAATCCATACACCTTGGGTGTCAAGACAACCAAATGGTTGTAGACTAAATGAAAGGCATGCTAAGAGACAAGTTGCATTTAGGGTTTGGAAAAAATGATCCCAGTCGTTCAACTTATCCTCTCATCTTCACCATCTATCTGCACTGTCAAAAGGTCGAGACCTGTCAGGCCATGTGAGTGTGGCAAGGGAAGAGGGTAGGTGTCAAATGCGTATTGATTTCCCTTATCGAGACGGTGGAAGTTGCAAGTGGTGTACCCGAATAGCGACATGAAATTTAATAGCTAGTACAAAAAAATACAAAAAGATCATGTCCATTTTCTGATGTATATTGGGATCCTCACAAAGGGAAATATCATTTCGATATGGGTCGATTTCACAATCTAAGAGAGCCAGGGGTGCATAATTTAGAATTTAAGGTAATAAAGTAGAAACATAAAAGGTAAAAACATAACCTTATTCCTGTATTGCCAACTTGACATGAGTAATAGTCGACAGGCACCATGGATATAATGTTGAATAATATATAGCGCGTTATGGAGAGGACTTTAACCTAGAAGGTATAACAAGTAAATATATTTATACGATGAGAACTTTATACCATTGTTCATAAGGTTAGGGGAATCGATATCAAGCCATTAGTCATAAACCTCACCAATTGGAGGGGGAAGTGAAATAACTTTAACCAGCGTCATTTAATTAAGGAAACATAATTCTAGAGAAGATGGATCTGTAGGGATGACCATGGACATTGGAGAGGTGGGACACTTGATTTACAATCAGATTAACACATAGCCATTCTTCACTTTCCACTTACTAACTGTATGGTAATCATCTGGCCATGAGATAACAAAATGTAAGGTCATAAGATGATTGGTTATGGACATGGTGGTGACATGGGCACTGCAGGGTAACGTACCTTCGATTAAATCAATAAATTTGTTAAGGAATCAACAAAGTTTTATACGCCTTTGCACATTTTATTTTAGAGTTAATAGGGAGTTAGGTATTTTAGAGGGAGGTTAAGGATGTTAAAGCATACCTTCGATGATATATAGACCATTTGGAGAAATGGCGCTACTTATATGTGCCATTATAAGGAGGTGAACAAATCGTAGACAAGCTAAGACCTATACCTACTTAGTCATCTTATATATATATATATATATATATATATATATATAGAGAGAGAGAGAGAGAGAGAGAGAGAGACTAAACCTATAAGAGAAATATGTAGAGCATGAGTATAATTGTGTTATAAGCATAAAACATGTATAGAAATTATTGTAGTAACATGTGAGCCACATGTATGAAAAAAAAATTGTATAGAAAATGGAGTTGTGATAAGTGGTATACGAGCCTTAGGTTCAACCCTTAGATCTATTGGGCTCATAGTAAAGTTGTTAAATGTTGGAGTATTACTCCTTGCTGGGGAGTAGGATTCTCCATGGTTTTAGGTGTTATGTCCTTCATCTGAAGGAAGAAAAGTATTCTCAGGGAAATTTCCTGTTACTGTGCCTAATTCTGCATATTTGAAACCTTTGAAAACTAAGCTAGACAATCTAATTAAATATTTCAGGTGTGAATACAAACTTTGTGTCCATGGATAAAATCACAATAATTTTGTGAATAGGGTGTTAACAATCCACGGTTTCTTGGAATTATACATTTGGATTTCATTGGCACTCCTATAATTGACTCCGGTCTTGTTCTAATTTTCTCACAAAACACTATCTCAGAAGACTTAACTACACGTTGCAGAGACTGAAGCAAAGGTTTTGTTATTACCATAACCATCCATAATGAGGTAGAGAATATGATTCCCAAAATTTGGTTGATTAGGAAAGGCATTAAATGTCTCGAGAAGGGAACTAGTGTGAAACTGTTCATGAGGCAAATACTTACAAATGTTGTCTTATATAAAATCTTTTGACCAAATATTCATTCTATTCAAACCATACCAAGAGTCTCATGTTAAATATGTGCCAAAGAGGAGCATATTTGTTAGAAAAGTTGTCTTTTTATAATTGCAAGTAAGGGAAAGTTGTTGGGAGACAACCAATTAGCACGTAGTGGAGGTCACTCAAATCTGCGATACAATATCTCAGTCCTATTATTTTGGAGAAAGGTTATAGATAGAACTGATATAACAACATGTGCTCTACACAACCCACTGAATAGTAAGTATAATAAGATCAGGTGTGCTTAGACTTGAAAGGAAAGGTAAGGTATTAAGGACTTTCAATTTCTTAAATATACTTGGCCAAGACTTGAATTATTTAACATACTGCAAAGTAGAAAACTACAGTTTAGAGAATCTTGAGTGACTAAGTAAAGGTTGTCAACTACGATTTTCAGGGTAGGAAACGACTCAACCTTAAACTAAAACATGAAAATGGAGATAGTATTTGAGTAATTTAACAGGTTAGAGTTAAGGCTTCGAAAATCAAGCATATCATTTTCAGTCAAGAAACCCAAATAGGTGGGATATAGAAGAAATAACAATAATATATATATATATATACTTAAATAAGATTTCGATAAGGTAGTAAAAAACTTATACCATTGCAAGTTGCCACTAGCCTGACATGTTAATTACTATGGAAATAATATGGAAGTAATCTTTCTAAGTTTAAAATCCTACTAGTGAAGAAAAATATAAATCGGTGACATTAGTATAATGCTAACAATTATAGAGTTTTGTAGAACATAGTATACGGGAAAGTTATTTAGACTTCAATTGCATATGTTATAGCCTTCACCCAGAGGAATATGGGTTTGCTGAAAACTGTGGGATTTTGACTTCTTCAAAACAGGTTCCTCGCTAATGGAGGAGTGGAAAGAGAAAAACAAAACATTTTGGTTGGTATTGTTATGATACTATTGTAAAAAAACAGATAGTAAGAATAGATTACATCATAATAACTAAGTGATTAGTGGATTCCAATGGATTTTGACACTTGTAAAATAATGTCCCCACTGGTGACTAAATATGAAACCATCGTGATAATTTGCCTACTTTTTAAACAATGGGGAAGGTTCAACAGAACAAGGGTAGGTCAAGATGTTCTGACATTACTATTTTGTAAAAAAAAAAAAAGACTTAAGGAAGTTGGAAAATTATACCTTTGTTCCACATATAGTACATGAAGAGAAGATATTCTGAAATAGTATATTAAGACATAAAACTAAAATGTAATAAAAAAACAATAATCGAGCAAAAGATGAAAAGCAACAGAAGTAAGAAGTTACCAAATTAAGCATATCAACATATTGCAAAAACTCATATGACAAACATGAATAAATCTTAATTATATTAATCTTGATGAATAAGTCCATGAGGTCATCATGGATAATAAAAAAAGGAGAGATGGAAAATTCATTGACTGGGAAAGGATGATGGAGAAGATTCTTTAAAAGGGTGCATGTAGAATATAATATAAGAACACATAACCAAAGAAATTGGTTGACTAGGGAATCGTTGACCCTAAGATACGGGAAAGCCTGGGGTCAAGGGCACAAGTTACACGAAGAAAGGAAAGATTCAAAGTAAATTCACGGACATGAAATATCTATCAAATAAGTGATATAAAAGTAGAATAAGGTGGAATACCACCAGAAATTGTGGGTAATAGACCAAGTCATCACAAAAAACAAAAGAACAAAAAACAAAACAAAACAAAAACAAAACAAACAAAAAGACTAACAATAAGAAGGTAGGAATACCCATTACATAGTATCAAAATGAGAGTAGTTAAAGTGTAGTTATATTAAAAACCCAAGAGTGTTAGAAAAAAATTATGGCGAATAAAAGCGCTAAAATGATGGGTTTCAGATGAAACTAAGGAGACAACTGAAAAGGGGTACATGAAACCCTTGATGGGACACCAATATTAAGGATGAAAGACTTTGTAGAATTAGATATTAGTATTGTGGTCTTGTTAAAACTTCATAAACTGGATGAAAAATGAGTATAAACTGGAAGATGGTGACAATATCACCAAGCAAGTATAGTTGTTCCTTAGCTATCACGCTTATATGCACCAAAAACCATTTAATTATCTGTTGAGAATGCAACAAGATGATGGAGCTTAGTGGAAAGAAGTCGCCTTCACTAAGTGGGCCCGCAGGCTATTTTTGGCGCAAAGTCTACTTTTAGACTATGTCTATTTTTAGACATATGGATCATGGTATAGGGCAGTATGTTATTTGTGGATGATTGGTCATGTCGGTAAAAATAGATGGACTTCTATTTTTAGACATATGGGCAGGTTTCTATTTTTAGACTGCCAGGCTAAAAATAGAACAGTCGAATATTATTGTCTCATAATAATATTTGGACTATAAACTTTATCTTATCCTCTTAGAGCACTTCAGTTTGAGCTACAGATGTGGCACATGCAGCTGTCAGAAGGAAATACGCTTTCTTTGTGGGTCAGTTGAGCTATTGCATACAGGACTTCAATTAGAACTCAAGCAGTTGAGTTTGGTGGAGTTGGATGTGGAGTTGATGGAGTTGTGTTCAATTTGACTTGGTTGAACTAGTTGTATTTAGTCTAACTGCAAATAGACTAGTGATGAGTTGTGCGAATTAATTGTTAAATTAATTCACTAATTATTAACTCATAAAGCAACTAAAGAATACATCAGTTAACTCAGTTGCATGTTAGTGCTTGTACAGTTCAGTGGAGACAGGTGTTAGAGGTGGAGATTGCTATCAGTTGTGACTATAGTTGTGCATGAGATCTTGCACAATCAATGGGATTGAGTTATGCCAATGAGGACTGCGTAGTGTGGGCAAATACAAGAAAATTATAGCCGGTGCTCACGTGATTTTCACCAAGCATTGTGCAGTAGAGGCAGGCAAAGCAGCGGAGGAGATTTGAACCTGTGACTTGTTCAGATCTGAGCTAGTTTTGTGTGTAACAGGTGGAGATAGTACTGAGTACTTGTGAGGAGTATTGTACTGTGTATTGTTACATGTTCTCAATCATTATAATATACAGATAGTGTGGGGTTTTTAGCTGTATGCTTTCCCCGGGTTACATACTGTGTTAATGTGCGCATGCGATTGGTGTTTCATTGTTTTAATGCTGCTAAATTGATGATCAACGTAGAGGAGATTATGTATTGTGCATGTATTCCGCAATAGTGTATAATCAGGACCGTAGCAAGATGTTGGATCATCTTCATAATAGTGGTAGCTACAAAAAGCTTCCCAAAAATCCTTTGAAGAAGGTTGCTAGGAATGTGGGTTTGGCCATTAAATCCATTAGGTCAATGAGTTCCTTGCACCAAAAACTCATTGAAAGCAACCCTATTACTCCTAGAATCTATGGTCTCCCCAAGATTCACAAGGAAGGAGCCCCCTTAAGGCCCATCGTCAACACCATTGGAGGTCCTACCTACCTTCTTGCGAAGTTCCTTATGTTAAAGCTTAAGCCCTTAGTTGGTCGTACGGAGTCCTTCGTAAAAGACTCTGCTTCCTTTATTGAGGAACTCAAGGACATTAACCTTGAGCCTGGGGCCATTCTTGTTAGTTTTGATGTTGTCTCCCTATTCACTTTCATCCCTATTAATGAGGCCATGGAGGTGATAAACCGCCTAACAAATCCTGACACGGCCAGGTTAGTTGAGATCTGTCTCACTTCCACCTTCTTCAGTTTTGAGGAAGAGTTCTTTGAGCAAACCTGTGGGGTTGCGATGGGCTCACCCCTTTCCCCTGTCGTTGCTAATCTATTTATGGAAGATTTTGAGTCCAAGGCTCTTAACTCTTCCCGGATTTTGCCAAAGCTGTGGAAAAGGTATGTGGATGACACCAATGTCATCTGGTCTCATGGCCAGGATGAGCTTGATCTCTTCTTTGATCATCTCAACAATCAATCCTCAGCCATTAAGTTCACTAAGGAGCAGGAAGTTGATGGATGCCTTCCATTCCTTGATATTCTTATTTCTAATAATAGTGATGGTTCCCTCGCCCATCAAGTTTTTCGGAAGAAAACTCATACGGAGCAGTATCTTCATGCCAATTCCCACCATTTCCCAGCTCAAAAGATGGGTGTTCTCAATACCCTTGCTACTCGGGCCCTAAGGATCTCGGACAAGAAGAGCTTTGAGAAAGAAAAATCCCATCTGCTTGATGTCTTTGTTGAGAATGGTTATAGTAGATACATGGGTCAGAGGGCTTTCCTTAAAGCTTCCAAGAATTCTCTAACCAAAAGGGAACCGAAGGAACGAATTCCAGGTGTCCATCTTCCGTATGTTCAGGGGACCACTGATAGAATTGGAAGGATTCTCAGGAAGCATGGTATCCCTGTGACCTTTAGGCCCCTGAACACCATTCGTATGTCCCTCAGATCAGTGAAGGATCCTATCGACCCTAAGGATATGAAAGGTGTTTATATGATCCCTTGTTCCTGTGGGACCCCCTATATTGGGGAGACTGGTCGCTCCATTAATCAAAGGATTAGCGAGCACGCAGTGGACCTTAAGCATAGGAGAGCTAAGTCTTCCGCTTTAGCTGAACATGCTGAGAAAACCAATCATCATGTTTGTATTGAGGAGGCTAGTGTTATTGCTAGGGTTTCGCATTTCCATCATCGAAAATTTAGGGAAGCGCTTGAGATTGAAAAGAGGCCAAGCAATCTCAATAGAGAGGATGGCTGGAAAATCAGTAGGTGTTGGGTCCCAGCACTCTCTTCCTAGTCGTTTTTCCGCCCTCCTCTTAAGGTGGGTTTTTTTTCTTTTTTTTCTTTTTTCTCTTCATTATTTTCTCCTTTCATTTATTTATTTATTTATTTTTTGAGAGTTAATTTTTTCATAGTCCTTTAATTTTCCATGTGATTTCTAATTAGCTTATAATTTTAATAATACTTCTGAATAAACACCCATTTCAATTATATATATATATATATCTATATATATATTACTTCATATATTCCTGCATATAATTTATTATAAGGTCCCTTATATAACTAATTTTCCATTTAAATTCTAATCAACTTATATTTTTAACTAATTTTCTAACTAACCTAACATCCTTATGATTTTACTTTATTTTATTATAAGGTCCTTTATGTAACTAATTTTCCATTTAATTATTAATTAACTTATAATTTTTAGTCATACTTTTTTACTTTATATATTTGTATTTAGGCATTTAATTTATTCATAAGGTCCTGTATCTAACTAAATTTCCTTTTAAATACTATTTAACTTATAATTTTAATAATATTTTTTGAACTAAATACCCATTAAAAATATTTTTTATATTTTTAAGGGATTGGTCCTAAATATTACTAATTAAATTAATAAAATAATTTTGACCCCGGTCCTAGAGTCAAACTAGTCGTTGGTCAAGTTAGCCATTGGAGGCTCTGCTCAAACTATTTAACTTGCTAAGCTGGATTTGTTTCTTCAACTTGTCCTGACGATGAACCACACTAGTTGGTTCGAAACGCGTTGACAAATGGTATTCCATGTGATTTTCGCCGAAAAATCTCTCACAAACTTGATATGGATCACAGAAGCCTGAACTCTATAAGTGTCATATTATTCAAAATCTCTACATGGTATCAGAGTTGTTGATCATCAGATCTATTATTTAGAAGGTGTTTACATTCTATTTCTTCAGGCAGAGTCTGTAATCGGGCTAGGTAGCCTCTGGATTCATCCTTCCTTTGGAAGGTGAGATATCCGGTAAAAGCCCATACAGTCAATCTCTGTACGAGAAATACTTTGTTCTCACGAATTCTAGATCAGAGGCGGTTGAGTTTGGAGCTGGTGGAATTCGAATTTGCAGCAGTGTTTTTCTTGGTATCAACGTGCAATGTCTTTCAACGGATTGTGATTGGAGTATGCTCTTGAGGGAAACTCGAACTATATTGCATGGAAGGACAGGATGGAGGCAGTGTTAGATGATAACGGGCTGAAGGAGTTCATAGAGGCTGAGGTCCCAAAGCCTACTGATACTGCGCAGGTTGATGCTTGGCAAAAGAAGACAGCAAAGTGTCGAAGGATTCTGTTGGAGGGCGTGAAGGATCACATTGTGTCCAGCTTGCATGGAAAGGCTTCTCCATACTTTATGTGGAAAGCGTTGACAGATCTATTCCAAAGCAAGAGCGATCAGAGGAAGCTGGCGCTCAAGGATAAACTCAGAAACATCAAATGTGAGAAGGGAGACAGTATGCCCAAGTATCTCACGCAGTTCACTCAGTGCATAGATGAGCTGGGAAGTGTGGGGGTGACTGTCGATGATGAGGACTTGGTGAGCTTGGCTCTCCTTGGTCTTCCGAAGAGTTGGCGTTCCTATCAGGACTCCGTCAATGGTCGGGAGAAATTGCCAGGATGGGAAAGACTTTGGTCAGATCTTGTGCAGGAGGAGATCAGGCGGAATACCAGGGACGGATCTTCATCAAAGGGAATTGATGAAGAAAATTGCGCTTTGGCTGCCAAAGCAAAGAAGGGGAAGAACAAGAAAGCTTCTCAGTCTGGTGCGAAAGGCAAGAAGCAGGACATGTCCAAGGTGAAGTGCTTTCACTGTCACCAGCACGGACATTATGCCACTAATTGTCTGCAGAAGAAGAAGAACAAGCAAGCTGCTGGATCTGCAGCAGGAGAGGCTCTAGCCTCGCAGTTTGAGCTTGATTTTTCATTGATCGCATGCTTGGTTTCAAGTGTGATGAGATCGATGTGGTTCTTGGATAGTGGTGCATCTTTTCACATGACAGGAGATCGAGATTTGTTTTCTGATCTGGAGGACAAAGATCTTGGAGTGCACATCGAGATGGGCGATGATGGTAGATACAGTGCGACCGGTATCGGTACCATTTCCTTTGAGAGGGAGTCTGGTAAACCCTTCGTATTGAAGGAGGTGATGCATGTTCCGGGATTGAAGAAGAATCTTATCTCTGTGGCGATGTTAGAAGACAAGGGATATGATGTTGTTTTCAGTGAGGGAAAGGCTTTCCTGCATAGTAAGACAACTGGAGAAACCCGGAATATAGGGGTTCGAGTGAGTAACCTTTATCAGTTGCATGTAGATGGTTGCGCAGCAATGGCATGCAAGGCAGAAGGATTGGTGAGCCGGGATGATGGCGAGCTGTGGCGCAGGAGATTAGGTCACCTTCACCATGGAGCCTTGAATATACTGCAGCAGATCACTACAGGGCTTCCTAAAGGCACTCTTGCGCAGTCAGATCAGTGCAAGGGGTGTACTTTGCGAAAGTTTGTGAAAGCCACCTTTCACGAGAAGGATAGTCACGCCACGACGATCCTTGAGAGAATTCACACAGACGTGTGTGGACCTTTCTCAGTAGCTTCGACAGCAAAACACAGGTATTATGTGATCTTTGTTGATGATTTCTCTCGTAAGTGTTGGATCTTCTTCATGCAAAAGAAGAGCGAGACATACTCAAAGTTCCGTGAGTTCAAAGCACTGGTCGAGAAGGAGTCGGGGAAGAAGGTGAAAACTCTTAGGAGCAATAATGGTGGTGAATACATCTCTGGCGAGTTTAATGATTTCTGCAGTGCAGAAGGGATTCGAAGAGAGCTCATAGCTCCCCATAACCCACAGCAGAATGGGGTTGCTGAGCGGAAGAACAGAACGGTCGTGGGTGTTGCACGGGCAATGTTGCATGATCAGGGACTACCCCTTCACTTGTGGGCAGAAGCATGCAATACTGCAGTATATGTGCAGAACCGTTGTCCTCATAGGATACTTGGCATGAGTACACCCGAGGAGGCTTATTCTGGTAAGAAGCCTGATCTTTCTCATTTGAGGATTTTTTGTGCTAACGTTTACATGCATGTGACGAAGGATGCCAGGAAGAAGTTGGAGCCGACCGCAGAGGTTGGGATATTTGTGGGGTACACTGATACGCCCCACAACTATCATGTGTATTTTCCAGACAGTGGTAAGACTGTTGTGCGATGGGATATAAAATTTCAGGAGGAGAAAGCCATGAAGTGTTCGCTTGAGAGGGAGCCACACTTGCATGCAGATGAGGAGCTATTAGTTCCTAAAGATGAGCTTCAGGACATGGATCAGCCACAGGACGAAGTTCATGGAGTGGAAGAGACCACTCATGCAGCGCCAACCATCAAAGGGCGAAAGCACTTGACAGAAGCTGAGCGACTGGCTCAAGATGCAGAGAAAGTTATAGGACCACCTACAGCCCAACGCAGGTAGAGACAGTCACTTGATCGGTACACTGGATACATGGCTCTTGTGAGCAAATGTGTTGTGACTGAGCCATCCTCATTCGAGGAAGCTGTGGAGGATCTCGCATGGGTATACGCCATGGTGGAAGAGTATGATTCGATTGTCAGAAACAGTGCATGGGAGATTGTTCCTAGACTGGAAGGGAAATCAGTGGTGGGTTCGAGATGGATCTACAAAGTTAAGCAGGCAGCTGACGAGAGTGTGGAGAAGTACAAGGCAAGAATTGTTGCCTGAGGCTTTTCACAAATAGAGGGATTCGATTATGAGGAGACCTTTGCACCTGTCGCAAGGTATTCTTCCATACGAATCATTCTTGCTCTCTCAGCGCAAATGGGGTGGCACATTCATTAGATGGATGTGAAGACTGCGTTCCTCAACGGAGTCATTGAGGAGGAGGCGTACATAGAACAGCCTGAAGGTTTTGATATCTTCAGCAGCGAGTCGCATGTGTGCAGGCTCAAGAGAGCGCTGTATGGGTTGAAACAAGCACCACGCTCTTGGTACACATGGATAGACAGCTATTTCACCAGACTTGGATTCTCCAAGAGTGAGGTGGATCCTAACCTATACCAGATTGTGGTGGAGGGTAAGTTGCTTATCAATGTACTTTATGTAGATGATTTGATTCTAACGGGTGATGAGCTATTGATACTTTCATTCAAGGATGATCTTGCTAAGGAGTTTGAGATGAAGGACTTGGGCCTCCATTATTTCCTAGGATTGGAAATTTGGCAGCGCAGTGATGGACTACTTGTTTCTCAGGGTAAGTATGCTCGGGAGATACTGGAGAAGTTCAACATGCATGGTTGCAAGCCTGTTGATACTCCTCTTCCTGGAGGTTGGAGGAAGGAGGATGTCACTTCAGCAGAAGAAGTGGATGCCATTGTTTATTGACAGTTGGTGGGGTCGCTTATGTATCTGGTCAATACACGAACCAATATATGCTATGTTGTTAACGAGCTTTCACAAGCTATGTTTAAGACAACCAAGCTCTTCTGGAAGGCAGGCAAGCATGTATAGCGTTATTTGAGAAGCACATCGGGATATGGATTGCTGTACAGACAGGAGGATGAGGTGAAGCTATGTGGCTTCACGGATGTAGATTGGGCAGGGAGCCCAACGGACAGAAAGAGCACATCAGGAGGGGTCTTCAGTATCGGGTCGACAGCAGTTTCTTGGTACAGCAGGAAGCAGAGATCCGTGGCACTCAGTTCAGCAGAGGCTGAGTATATGGCAGCAAGTTTGGCTGCATGCGAGGCTATATGGATGAGGAAGATCCTGGTCGGTTTGTTCGGTTCTCACTTGGAGCCTACTGTGATTTACTGTGATAACCAGAGTTGCATTAAACTCTCGGCTAATCCTGTATTTCATGATATATCTAAGCACATTGACATCAAGTACCATCATATCAGAGATTGTGTGCAGCGGAGAATCATGTTACTTTCATACATTCCAACGGAGGATCAGGATGTTGATATCTTGACGAAGGCGCTCACCAGGAGCAAATTTGAATACCACCGAGGCAGGATAGGGGTTGCTGATAATCCATATCTTGTTGAGAGGGAGTGTTGAGAATTCAACAAGATGATGGAGCTTAGTGGAAAGAAGTTGCCTTCACTAAGTGGGCCCACAGGCTATTTTTGGCGCAAAGCCTATTTTTAGACTATGTCTATTTTTAGACATATGGATCATGGTCTATGAGTTGCAATATGTTATTTGTGGATGATTGGTCATGTCGGTAAAAATAGATGGACTTCTATTTTTAGACATATGGGCAGGTTTCTATTTTTAGATTGCCGGGCTAAAAATAGAACAATCGAATATTATTGTCTCATAATAATATTTGGACTATAAACTTTATCTTATCCTCTTGGAGCACTTCAGTTTGAGCTACAGATGTGTCACATGCAGCTATTAGAAGCAAATATGCTTTCTTTGTGGGTCAGTTGAGCTATTGCATGCAAGACTTCAGTTAGAACTCAAGCAGTTGAGTTTGGTGGAGTTGGATGTGGAGTTGATGGAGTTGTGTTTAGTTTGTTTTGATTTAACTAGTTGTATTTAGTCTAATGGCAAATAGACTAGTGATGAGTTGTGTGAATTAATTGGTAAATTAATTCACTAATTATTAACTCATAAAGCAACTAAAGAATACATCAGTTAACTCAGTTGCATGTCAGTGCATGTACAGTTCAGTGGAGACAAGTGTTAGAGGTTGAGATTGCTATCAGTTGTGACTATAGTTGTGCATGAGATCTTGCACAATCAATGGGATTGAGTTATGCCAATGAGGACTGCGCAGTGTGGGCCAATACAAGAAAATTATAGCCTATGCTCACGTGATTTTCACCAAGCATTGTGCAGTAGAGGCAGGCAAAGCAGCAGAGGAGATTTGAACCTGTGACTTGCTCAGATCTGAGCTAGTTTTTTGTGTAACAGGTGGAGATAGTACTGAGTACTTGTGAGGAGTATTGTACTATGTATTGTTACATGTTCTCAATCATTATAATATACAGATAGTGTGGGGTTTTCAGCTGTATGCTTTACCCGGGTTACATACTGTGTTAATGTGCGCATGTGATTGATGTTTCATTGTTTTAATGCTGCTAAATTGATGATCAACATAGAGGAGATTATGTATTGTGCATGTATTCCACAATAGTGTATAATCAGGATAATATTTGTGAATAAGTGTCATATTATTCAAAATTTCTACATTATCTATGTGGAAGTGGGAAAAAAAAATCCTCATTTATGCCCCCAAATTTGACCATTCTTGGGAAGGATATGGAAATAAGGGCAGAAATTATGAAATGGATTGGCTAAGTCCACTTTAAAATTGGACAAGAAGCACATAACCATTAAAGTGGTTGGAATAATAGACTAGAATATACTTATAGTATACAGGATTGATGTATACACTAGTATAAAATAGTAGTGTAAAGGAAAACAATGCAAGTAGTTAATAACCATTATTCTCCTGTAAGCATATTATCAAGGGGAAATTGGCAATTTTTTATTTTGAATATCACGATGATTGATATCATTGTGAACAAATATATGAAAAGTATACATATTATTGTCATATTGTTGATGATTTTGTATAAATTGTATGAAAATTTGTTGAGTGCAGGTGAAATACACACAGTTGAGGATAAAATGTGTGGAAGCATGCTAGAAGAGTAGAATAACATAAATATAGAAATATGTGTGCTAAGATTGTAACTATCACACATCAACAAAAAATATATATAAAAGTATCTACGTTTGGAGACCATGTTTATTTTGGGAGAAAACAATGGGGAAGTACCACAAAATCGTGGGCCATGCACAGTTATCTGTAGTTTACAAATTAATATTTCCCAGTCATTGTGTAGTTTATAATATTTTATGCAATGACATGTTGTACATGGTAAATCTCACCGGCTGGATTGGGAAATGTTACAGGTATTACCTGAAGAAAGCTGGTAGGCAGAGTGTTTTTGGTACCCTAGACCGGAAATAGATTCGGCCTTGGAATCGAATCGTTGCTTAGAAGTTATATAAGAACCAGATGATGAAAACAAGAAAGGTTATCCAACAAGACTTTGAGAAGAAGAAATCTGACAACGAACAACAAGGATGGTGTTAATAAAAGGGGAGGAGAATGTAATATCTCTCCATTGTGGTAGAACCCTTCTGGTTAGACTGAGTTGGGTTACAAAGAATGGCAGACAAGCCAAAGAAGAATATCGAACTAATTATGTAAAAGGGTAATTATTAATTAATAGATGGGATAATTATTAATTAATAGATGGGATATATGTATTTGGGAATGAGACACATAGAAACGATATTCTTACCAAAAGAAAAGAATATAATATCATAGGTAAATGAGATTTGATAATTCTTTCATGAGAATTATTCTAGAATAAAATTTTAGATAAGCTTAATGGATGGGAGAGAAGGATCCATTAAGTTGCTTCGCTGGAGAAAGATGCTAAGCTTAGAAAATCCTAAAAACATTGTGGGAGAGAAAGACGGGATTTTATGGAAAAGCCTACGCAAGTAGATAAAAAAGTTCCATAAAAGCGGGATGTCGCTAACCGAAACTTTATCATGAAAGGAAGGTATTAAATACATGTTGAAGGGATCAACAGATGTTTTTGATACCCTGGAAAAAAGGATATCGGCTCGAGGGGGACTGGTGGTTAGTTCAAGGTTAGGTGGACAATGTCTCGCTCAAGTACAAGTTTCTTTGCGATTATGCCTATGATTATCTGGCTAGATATACGAAAGATTGTGAAGTTCTTATGTTACAGTTAGTTTTGTATTAGGTATATCAAAATTTGTTGTAGGGATGCTTGCATAAACGCATGTTCTATTTGGTCTCTGTTTTAATTAAATTCTTTAAGTGAATGATAAATATATGATGTGTGGTCTTAAGTGGAACATAATTTATTTATTTTGTTTATAATGGAGGCATATCTCATAGCGTAGGAAAATTAATCTCGGGAGACCATTGCTAAATTAGTGTTTATCTGATAAGTCTTTGTTGTAATTTTAGGAGTAATCTCTTTATGAGAAGCATTACAGATAAGGTACTAGGAACTTCAAGGGAAAGACTAGGACTAGGACTAGGGATGGCATCTGGTTCAAGGGAAAGACTAGGACTACGACTAGGAACTTCAAGGGGGTCCATGATAATTCCTAGAACACTAGGACTAGGGATGGCATCTGGTTGCATATGATGAACTAAAATAATGAATTGTAGGAGAGGAATAGAATTATGGCATACAATCAATTCTTCTTCATGGGCACTTAATGTTAATAGTAAGCCTAAGCTACAAGTATATGAAATACCAAAGTAGCGTAATGCAAATAAAGCTGCAGTGTATGGGAACGAGATATACGAAGGGCCTGTAATCTACAAATGTTACTGCAAAAATCAATAATCTGACTATAAATTTTCTAGCCAATCAATAATCTGGGCATACAAGCTACAAATTCTACTGCGGTACTCAATATTTTGACTATAAATTTCTACCAAAAGAAGTATGTCGATCTTGTACATCGCATGATTAGGTACGGAAGTGAAATACTTAGAAGCTATATATAGAGTCTAGAAGCAGCAATTCATCTCACTACCAAAATTTGAAACTCTTCCATACATGTATACAGATTCAAGAAGTGCAATCAAAGCAGAGAAAGAAATCGTTAGCATAATTAATGTCAATGTACTTCCAAACTTCAGTGATGGAACTTGACTAGTACTTATACACAAAAACATTCGATCATAAAAGATGAACAAGAGATACAACACATATTTCATTAAATTTGGAATTAAACAGTGGATCTAGAATTTCAAAATAACCAAAAAGCTTCATTTTAACCAAGAATAATAGAGTAGATGTTGAGCGCACTCTCCCACAGTTTCGTAGATGCTTATGGTTCAAAAATATATGGAATAGAAAAGCTATATTTACAAGATGTAAAAGTAGTAAAGTAGTGTTATGTCCAAGCTATTAAGGGACATGTCTAGTAAATGACCAATTCGGTTTAAACTTCAAATTGTTCATAAGTCTCAAGTAAGAGGATGGATAGCCAAAAATTTGTGTCTTAAGAGTGTAGAACTGAATCCCGTGGAGAGAACGAAAAAAACCCCATGGTCGAATGGCATAACACAAACCTAGAATGGGGAATCGACCTGAACGTCTTGACTTAGCAATTGAGGCATCAATTTATTAAAGAAAGGAGACCTGGAGAAAATGCGAGCTCCAGTAAAGACATGTACCTCTATAAACATGAGAAAAAATAACTTGCACGAAAATGAAGACATTTATATATATATATATATATATATATATATATACAATTCGGTTCGATTTTCCAATACTAATTATAGTTCAGTGACATTTGATGGTAGTCAGTAAACTCCTTGTGAGAGGGGGAGAAGAAAATGCATAAGGTGTAAACTCTAGGGTTCAAATCGGTCGAACGATTAATGAGAACAAAAGTAACAAAAGAAAAGAAAACAAGCATTCAATAGGAAAGTAAAATATTATTTTTCCTACCTCCTAGACTGATGACCTAGTCGAGGGCATAAAAATGAGGGACTGAATCTCTGATGTAAAGGAGAAATGGAGACAAAATGAGAGTATTACCCCTAGCTAGTAGGAGCGATAACAAAATGAATTTGGTTTGGAAAGAACACAGTGTAATCGCTCAACAAAGGTTTCGGTCCAGGCTACTGGAACCTGCTACTAAGCTAGAATAGAACCCAGTAACACCAGCATTAGGAATGGATCGAATATCTAATAAGAAAAAAAAGATAGTTATTTTCCAGAGTTCAAGCCAAGTAGTAGATTAGTATTGAGAAAAGAGATAAAGAGAAAGCCCCAAAAAACTCTCTTTCTCTGAATTACCATGAACAAAGTAGAAGAAAAAAAAAGACCACACCAGTTGTACACGAATATAATCGCTCCAGAAATGAGGAGGGACTTATCTGGTAGTGAAGCAAGAACCAATATTAAACCCATGTGGTAAAATAGGTTACTCCTGCTTCAATGGGGGACAGAGGAGTTTTTAAAATCCCTGCACATCGAGGACACATGGTGATAACCACGTTGAAAAAAAACCACATTACACCAAAGCAAAGTTGTGAAGACCATTGAAATTAATTCCAAAGTTATAAATTCAACTACATGAAACTATGAATAACATTGAAATAAATTGGAAACCCTAAAAGGACTGTAATGCAAGAAGAAAACTCTCACCGAAAACATTTACTTGCACTTCCTTGTTGTCGAAGGAGGACTAACGTAATAATACCTTATTAGGAGATACTTTGAGGATGCTCCAGATGTCGAAATCTTGCATATCGTTCCTCATGGCACACAACAATCCATAAAACTCAGGTGTTAAGACAACCAAATGGAAGTAGACTAAATGAAAGGTATGCTAAGAGACGGGTTGTGTTTAGGGTTTGGAAAAAAAAAATCCCAATCATTCAACCTATCCTCTCATCAACAATGTCGATTAGCACTATTGAAAGGTCGAGACCCGTCAGGCCATGTGAGCATAGTAGAGGCAGAGGGTAGGTGTCAAATGTGTATTGATTGCCAATATCAAGACAGTGGAAGCAGCAAGTGGCATACCCGAGTAGTGGCATGAAATTTAATAGTTAGTACAAAAAAATACAAAAAGATCATGTCCATTTTCCTATGTATCTTGGGATTCGTACAAAGGCCAATATCATTTCGATATGGGTCAATTTCACTATCTAAGAGAGTCAGGGGTGCATACTTTAGAATTTAAGGTAATCAAGTAGAAACAAAAAAGGTAAAAACGTAACCTTATTCTTGTGTTGCCAACTTGACACAAGTAATAGTTGACAGGCACCATGGATATAATGTTGAATAATATATAACACATTATGGGGAGGAGTTTAACCTAGAAGATATAACAAGCAAATATATTTATACGATGAGAATGTTATACCATTAGTCATAAGGTTAGGGGAATCAATATCAAGCCATTATTGATAAACCTCACTAATCGGAGGGGGAAATGAAATAACTTTAACCAACGTCATTCAATTAAGGAAACATAATTCTTAAGGAGATGGATCTGTAGGGATGACCATGGACATTGGAGAGGTGGAACACTTGATTTACAATAAGATTAGCCCATATCCAATCTTCACTTTCTGCTTAATAATCATATAGTAATCATGTGGCCACTACATAATAAAATTTATGGTCATTGGATGATTAGCTATGGACACGGTGGTCACATGGGTGTTGTGGGTAACGTACCTTTGATTAAATCGATAAAGTCGCTAAGGTATCAATAAAGTTTTATATGCCTTTGAACGTTTTATTTAGATTTAACAGAGAGTTAGGTATTATAGAGGGAGGTTAAGGATGTTAAAAGATACCTTCGGTGATATATAGACCATTTGGATAAATGTCACTACTTATATGTGCCATTAGTAGGAGGTGAACAAAATTTAAACAAACTAAGACCTATATATATACACACACACACACACACACATATATATATGTATATATATATATACACACACATATATATATATCTATGTATATATATCTATACACACACACACACACACACATATATATCTATGTATATGTATCTATATATGTGTGTGTATATACATATATATGTATATACATATATATATATACATATATACATACATATATATATATATAGATATATACATATATATATACATATATATATATGTATATATATATATACATATATGTATATATATATACATATATGTATATGTATATATATATATACATATATGTATATATGTATACATATATGTATATGTATATATATATATACATATATGTATATATGTATATATATATACATATATATATGTATATATATACATATATATATATATGTATATGTATATATATATATATATATATATATATATATGTATGTATATATATACATATATATATATATATACATATACATCTATATATATACATGTATATATATACATACATGTATATATATACATACATGTATATATATACATACATGTATATATATACATGTATATGTATATATATATATATACATACATATATATATATATACATACATATATATATATATAGATGTATATGTATATATATATATATACATACATATATATATATATATATATATACATCTATATATATATATATATACATATACATCTATATATATATATATACATATATATATATATGTATATACATATACATCTATATATATATATATACACATACATATATATGTATATACATATACATCTATATATATATATATATATATACACATATACATATATATATATGTATATATATATATACATATATATGTATATATATATACATATATATGTACACACACACACACACATATATACACACACGCACGCATATATATATATATATATAGATATGTATACACAGGATGACTAAACCTGGAAGAACAATATGTAGAGCATGAGTATAATTGCGTTATAAGCGTAAAACATGTATACAGATGATTGTAGTAATATGCAAGCCACATGTATGGAAAAAAAAAATGTGTATAGAAAATGGAGTTGTGATAGGTGCAAAGGGTGATGTTGCCATAGGTCATGCCCAATCGTTGGGCCAGGTGGACCAGGTAGCCCCCCTAGACTCCATTGTGAAGCAGTTGCAAGGTGTCTTAGAGACCCTTGATGTTATGCACCAACAACACTACAAGGATCGTAATGAAACAACTTCCTTCATCAATGACGTCAAATTCAGGTAGGACAACATCATAAACTAATTAATCTCCATTTGTCACAGCCCACGGCGGTCCAACAAGCAATTAGACTATAACATCGCCTTCTCTCACATCTACCCACTTTCACCTGCTTACCCGAGGGTAAAAATGAGATGAGGGGTTACTATGATATGACTCAACCTCCTAGATAACCGTAAGGAAATGGAGTCGACATAACAAAGCTTTACTAACTTCCCTCATGTACCACAATACCTCTAGGAGTAACCTAACCCCTTGAGGTGTCCAACCCCTGAGACAACTCACATTTTCCCTAACCTAGAGCCCTAACCGCTCCCTTGCTGAGGCCTCCATGTGACTATGGGTTCCCAGACGCTCCCATATGACTACATTAGTGCTACTGTGGCCTTTTTCTGTTAGTGTTGTGCCAGCGAGTGCGAGAATTAAGGCTACTTTCCAGGGCTGGAGTTAACCCTCTGCCTAGAAATCCATGAAACTTTCAAAACTCATAAAAGACATGAAGATAATTCTTGTAAACCAAAACTGGAACCAAGACTTTACCTAACCATCCCCAACCGGGACTGACATTTTGTCAAGCACTTGGTAGATATGCCATCTACAGGTCATGAATGCAAGTCTAAACATAAGTGACTGCGTTGGGGTCCTATAATATAGGTAATCAAATTTTTCTTGTCCAGTTATTTATTTTGGGAATCTCCTTGTAAAGTTTAGCTTATAAATTCACGAGGTATTATAGTCTAAATTGTCTTTGTACAAAGGTCTCAAATTGGTCAAGTCATTGAAAATATGTGTGTCAAAAGAGGTCCATTAGTCTTCATTTGAATTATAAGGTCCCTACGGGGCCATCATTGATGTTTCATGAGTGTCTTGTTAGGAGTGAGTGTTGGACAATTGATGGTGGTTGTGTTAGTATTGTGCATGAATATTGACACAATGTTAACCAGACTTGTAAGAATGTGTGTTACAACAAATTCATGGCTTAGAAGGATTCCTATGATAGCTGCAAGCTTTACGTAGAGAATCATCATAGAAGCAGGCTTATTGGAAAATCCATAAAATGATGATTACAGTGATGGCCCTGATAGAAGTCTGTGGTAGCTACAGGCTTCATGTAGAGGATCATAATGGTGGGTGTGATTTCAGTTGTCCAAAGAGTCAATGAGAAGATAAGTTTCCATTCATCTTCCAAGAAGCATAAGGACTCAAAGCCTACATCGGACCCTCTCCATATGAAAGTGCTATGAACGAGCTTTCCAACGATATGTGGAAATCCAAAAGTGGACTCCTGGATCAAAAGATATGGTCTGTTGAAGTTCATGGATTTGAAGCCTTAGGAAGGAAGGAATATTGACATATCAAAGATCAGAATGTCGAAGGTCCAACATATCGGCGCATCAAAATATTGGAGGTTAGTGTATCAACACATCGTGATATTAGAATATCGAAGGTTCGGTACATCAGAGGAGTTTGTATTGGAGATTGGAGGATATCGGCACATCGGAACATCAACATATCAGGTATCGAAGTGTCAGAACTTCTTAAGGTGATGAGCCTTTATAAGTTGTGATATCGATAAAGTTTTGATAGAATTAAAAAGTGTCGAGGAATGTCGATAAAGATTAACGAAGGATTTCGTTGCAAAACCAAAGGTTGACGAGCCCTCTTCTCTATCCTCTAGCAAGACACATGATTAGATCTGATAAGCTACAGTGGAATCTAATGCCAACATGATGTGGCAATACGATAAGACACATGGAAACATATGATTGGCTCTGATAATCTATAGTGGCATCTTACATCAGCATGATGTGGCAGTATGACAGGACACATGGCAAACATATTCAACCTTATTGAGTAGTCTAATGGGCCAGAACCGGGTGACACATGTCACCTATAAGGAGTTTCCACATGGAGTGATGATGTCATATCGAAGTTCAGCATATCAGAGGTTGAAGACGTTGAAAATCTAGAATATTTGGAGTTTGGAAAAGTTTTGATAAAGGGGATTCCAATATTGGGTTGGCACATGGTCGTGAGAGTTCAAAGAACAAGGGCACAAAGTAGTTAACAAAGGAAGAATGGCCCTCAGCAGGAGTCTGAAGGCTTAGCACCTTAATGTTAAGTGGAAGGTCACAACGCTCAGTCCCATGGAGGAGAAATGCTCAAGGAGCTTAGCGTCAGAGGAGCTAAAGATATCAGAACTGAGGAGTATCGAAGCATTGCAATGATGAGGAATTTCTTCGATAAGACAGTACAGAGAGTTAAAGGAGCAATGGGAGGCAGCATGTACATCAGTAGCAAGTACTAGATGCATCTAAATTTGCAAAGGCAAAGGGAACTGTCAATGGAGAATCTTTCTTGGAAGGCCTATAATATGATCTCAACATTCAACATGAGATTCATCATCTATTTCTATACAAGCCAACTTTCCAGACCTACACAAAGGTAGATGAAAGATTCATAAACATGGTAAATTTTTCTATCCCAGGTGAAGAGAGATGGGACTAATTACTAGAGTTAGTCGAATGAGCACAAACAGATTACCTACAAATTTGGCAACAAATTCCTTTTTGGAATCCGAAGTTAGTTCAATAGAAAGTCTATAAATATTTTGTAATAAGACTTAGAAAGGGTTGGATTATGTATGAAGAAAAGAGCTCTACCTTGTACTCAAAGTAATCAATTTTCAAATATACAGAGGCAGTTTTGTTCCAGGATACTTGTGTCAAACAAATGGTGATGTTTTTCTCATGTTAAATTGTTCTTTTTCTTAGTTTCCATATGGATTCCTCTCCTGATCATTGCAAGAAGATTAAGAGTTGAATTTATTTAAGTGTACTTTTCTCTGGCTTGTTTTAAACAATCTTAATGTTTTTCTCATGAGATTAAATATAAAATTCATTTAAATATGCTTTATATTTAATTGGCCATCTACTTTTTCATCTCATCCACACCATAAGTATATGAAGATCCAAGAGTTTTCCTCCCCTGCCCTGTTACAGCTACTCTGTCAATTTTTAATTGATTACCCAAAAGTTTTTGACTCCATGCCCAATGGACTTTTCCAGCTTATTTCAACCAAAATTTTGAAAAATCCACCTCGAACTTCGATACCTAACCTAAAATATAAACATTAAAATTAAAAATCATACAAAGAGAGCCCTCTCTGAAGTTGGAAGGGCTATATCCCAACGTTAAAAGTGGTTAGTGGTTACCTTTGTACTTTTCTTTCTCAATCTAGGAAAATTACAAAGTGCTAACATTCTGGCGACCATACTGGGGAACAAAAGGCACCATCTTCCTCGGGAAAGATCATCAAGTTTCAGATTTTATTGTTGATGGTGGACAACGGTCAGACATATGAAGGTTGAACCATTCACCTGGCGACTCCATTCAAGCTTCAAGCTTATCCAAAGACTCCACTAGTACCAGGATTCAGAAATCAGGGTTTCACTAGCGACTTTATTAGTTCAAAGATGGATTCTCAATCCAGAAGGTATGATCCTTTTAAAACGAGATCACATTCTAGGTTTTCTGAATCACATGCCTCATATAGATTAGCAATCATATTTTCCAAAATTCAAAGATGGAAAAGGAGATGATGTTGCCTTTCATTTGATCAAATTTCATATGCACATACATAGATTAAGAGTTGATTTTCATGAGGGCTATTTGATGAAGATGTTTATGGTAACTTTAGAATGAAAAGCATGGCCTTGGTATGAAGGATTGTCCCCCACTAGTATTTATTCCCTTAAATATTTCCACACTGTGTTCTGTAAGAATTATAAAGATAGTTATTCTTCTATAGCGTTGGTTGAAACCTTGTGTGGAGATTTTGACAGTCTTTTGCAACATTTGGGAATTGATATTGATGATGAGGATTTGATGGATCATGAAATCAAGGAAACCCTATCTGAACTATATTCTCATCAGGAAAGCATAATAGTAGGAGCTAGTTGCCATGACATTTAGGAAAATATTTAGCAAAATACAGTTTCACCTTTTATTATAGATCAGAATTTTGATGTTCAAATTCATACTTTTGTCCTTGAGAATGATGATGAAACTCTACAGTCCTTAGAATATTTAAAGAATGAAAATGGTGATTTGGATAAGCCATCAAAGTTTGAAATTTTCCAATCTTTTCCTGAGTCATTTATTCCAATAAATAGTCAGATTAAATTCAATGAAGAAGTGATACCTGCATACGACAATTGTAGTTTAGAGCTTAAAAGAAAATATGAAAAGAAAATGATGTTCTGGGCACTTTGGACAACCAAAATAAGATTATTTTCTAGTTGAAAAAAGAATGTTTTGATCTTGTAGCTCGTCAAGAAGATGGTTATCAAAGGCAGATTTATGAAGTTGTATATGATACTTTTTAGTCTAAAACACAGGAAAACAACAAGGATTTACTTCTTCTTTTTAATTCCTTTGAAAATCAAGGTGATACTCTCGTTGAATTGCATGGAAAATTATGTTTATATGATCTTCAAACACATGCCATGGCTATCATTCGAAAATGTACATAGTTTCTCCCTAAATTGCATAATAAGAGAGATGAACAATTGGCTCATTTCTCATTCAATGACAATCTTAAAACTGTTGAATCGGAAATAAAGCAGCTAATAGAAAATCATGAAAAACAAGATTTACTTGATGATCAACAAACATATAAGCATTCCCTCCATGATTTCTATGACCCTTTGGGCAAGTTGTTGCAGTCATTAGAGTGGGAGAAAGTTGTTGAATTTATGGATCATGAAGAGATTTTCAGTGGGATGTTTTAGCTGCCATTTTCAGAATTTGTATATCTACTTGGAGAAGATGAATGCAAGCTCCAGTTGTAGAAATTTTGAATAATATGACACTTATTCACAGAGACTATCCTGATTATACACTATTGCGGAATACATGCACAATACATAATCTCCTCTACGTTGATCATCAATTTTTGCGGAATTAAAAACAATGAAACATCAATCGCATGCGCACATTAACACAGTATGTAACCCGAGGAAAGCATACAGCTGAAAACCCCACACTATCTGTATATTATAATGATTGAGAACATGTAACAATACATAGTACAATACTCCTCACAAGTACTCAGTACTATCTCCACCTGCTACACACAAACTAGCTCAGATCTGAATCAATCACAGGTTCAAATCTCCTCCGCTGCTTGCCTGCCTCCACTGCGCAATCTTGCATGAGAATAGATGAGAATGGCTGATCCAAACTCGTATTTCCCTTGGCTGAACCACGCAATCCTCATTGGCAATACTCAATCCATTGATTGTGCAAATCTCATGCACAACTATAGTCACAACTGACAGCTGTCTTGCCCTTTCACTCACCTCTAACACTTGTCTCCACTGAACTGTCCATGCACTGAGTTAACTGATGTATTCTTTAGTTGATTTATGAGTTAATAATTAGTGAATTAATTAACAATTAATTCACATCACTCATCACTAGTGTATTTGCAGTTAGACTAAATACAACTAGTTCAACTAAGTTAAACTGAACACAACTCCATCAACTCCTCAATCAACTCCACCAAACTCAATCACTTGAGTTCTAACTGAAGTCCATCATGCAATAGCTCAACTAACCCATAAGAAAAGTGTATTTCCTTCTGACAGCTGCATGTGCCACATCTGTAGCTCAAACTGAAGTGCTCCAAGAGGATAAGATAATGTTTATAGTCCAAATATTATTAAGAGCTAATAATATTCGATTGTTCTATTTTTAGCCTGGCAGTCTAAAAATAGACTCCGCCCATATGTCTAAAAATAGAAGTCCATCTAATTTTACCAACATGACCAATCATCCACAAATAGCATCCTGCAACTCATAGACCATGATCCATATGTCTAAAAATAGACTTTGCGCCAAAAATAGCCTGCGGGCCCACTTAGTGAAGGCGACTTCTTTTCACTAAGCTCCATCATCTTGTTGCATTTTCAACACCAGTTAATTAGCCATTTGCTTGATTGGTTGCATTGGAAATATGTTATTACATGATATTGCAGTCATTTCAGCTATTAGTGTAGGAGTGTGCAATTAGGCTTGGTATTCAGGCATTTGGGTTTTCATTTGCAGTTGGTTTGCAATATGTTTTTAGTTCGAGTGTTTGTGGTTTTCAATAAGGATCAAGAGTGCTCTCAGGAAATATGAACAAGGACACATTCTACCAGTTTTAGTTTCTGTTGAAAATCATAGCAGCAATTAATTTGTGGATTTTTAATATTGGGAACAGCCCAATGGAGAAGCCTACTAGTCCACATTGTTCTTCCTCACGGGGAGGATATCATCCCCATTGGAGCCACTGTTAGGGTCCTATAATATAGGTAATCAAAGTCTCTTTTTCCATTTATTTATTTTGGGAATTTGTTGGTAAAGTTTAGCCTATAAATTCACCAGGTATTATAGTCTAAATTATCTTTGTATAAAGGTCTCAAATCGGTCAAGTCATTGAAAATATGTGTGTCAAAAGAGGTCCATTAGTCTTGATTTGAATTGTAAGGTCCCTAAGGGGTCATCATTGAGGTGTCATGAGTGTCTTGTCATGAGTGAGTGTTGGACAATTGATGGTAGTTGTGCTAGTATTGTGAATGAATGCTAACACCGATGTTAACCAGACTGGCAAGAATGCGTGTTGCAACAAATGCATGGCTCAGAAGGATTCATATGATAACTGCAAGCTTTAACTAGAGAATCATCATAGCAATAGGCTTATTGGAAAATCCATAAAATGATGATTACAGTGATGGACCAAGTGGAAGTCCATGGTAGTTGCAGGCTTCATGTAGAGGATCATCATGGAGGGTGTGATTTCAACTGTCCAAATAGTTAATGAGAAGAGAAGTTTACAGTCATCTTCCAAGTAGTATAAGGACTCAAAGCCTACATCAGACCCTCTCCATTGGGAAGTGATATGAACAAGCTTTCCAACAATATGTTAAAATCCAAAAGTGGACTCCTGGATCAAAATATATGGTCTGCTAAAGTTCAGGGATTTGAAGCCTTAGGAAGGAAGGAATATCGACATATCGGAGATTGGAATGCTGGAGATCCAGTATATCGACACATCGGAATATCGGAGGTCAGCGTATCGGTGCATCGGCATATCAAAGATTGGAATATCAGAGGTCCAGCATATCAGTGCATCGGCATATCAAAGATCAGAATGTTGGAGGTCCAGGATATCAGTGCATCAGAATGTCAGAGGGCAACATATCGACACATCATGATATCAAATTATTGGAGATTCAGTACATTGGAGTAGGTTGTATCGGAGATTGGAGAATATTGGCACATCGTAGCATCGACAGATCGGAACATTGCCATATCGGGTATTAGAGTATAAAAAATTATTAAAGTGAGGAACCTTTAAAAGTTGTGATATCAATAAAGTGTCGATAGAATTAAAAAGCGGTGAGGAATGCTGATAAAGATTAACGAAGGATTTCATTGCAAAACCAAAGGTTGACGAGCCCTCTTCTCTCTCCTCTATCAGGACACATGGCAACATATTATTGGCTCCGATAAGCTATAGTGGCATCTGACGTCAGCATGATGTGGCAGTACAACGGGACAAATGACAGCATATGATTGGATCCAATAAGCTATAGTGGCATTTGACATAAGCATGACGCGGAAGTATGACATGACACATGGTAGGCATATTCAACCTTATTGAGTAGTTTAATGGAATCGAACCGGGTGACACATGTCACCTCTAAGGAGTTGCCATGTGGAGTGATGACATAATATCGGAGGTCGATATATCGGAGGTTGAAGACGTCGGAACTCTAGAATAGTTGGAGTTTGGAAAACTTTCGATAAAGGGGGTTTTCGATATTGGGTTGGCACATGGTCGTGAGAGTTCAAAGAACCAAGGGCACAAAGTAGTTAACAATGGAAGAATGGCCCATGACAGGAGTCTGAAGGCTTAGCACTTATTGTAGCGGCTACAACCACTGTCCAAAATTTTGGCTCACATGAAAATTTCAAATCCTACCTTGGATCCTGCAATTGATCATTCCTTGGTCACTTGTTGGTAAGTTGATGATCTCAATATCCCCTCCTTGATCTTAAGAGTTGTCCATGTTCTCATATTTATGCAACATGTGTCATCTTTGGGGAAAGGGATTGTTGTTTATCATGCAAAGGGGATGTTGTTTTGCTTCAAGGGAAATCATGCATGCATGAGTTGTTATCATCACATAGACATGTTTCACACTCACCTCATGCACTCTTGTCACAAAGGTTTTTGCATCAAGAAGAGTATGTTTTATACATTTTGGATGGTTTATGTTGTACCACTAAGTGTTCGTGTGTGATCATAGTCAAGTCCTGTCATTGTTTACTTATGTGTCAATAACCTCACACTTAGCCATTTCCCGAGCAACCTAGCCTCATCCAGCTTCCCATAACTCTGCACTTTGCTTCTGCAACTCTCAAGATTTCTCCCTGGCTTGCTGGAAATGTGCAATGCGTAGAGACCCCAGCCTCCCTTGGCATCTGAAACTGCGCAGTGGTTTCCTCTAGTGTCCTTCCCCCAACCAGAACCCGTTATCTCTAGAAACTGCGTAGTATTGCCTCTCAGCTACCTCGGCTGCACTACACTCAGAAACTGTGCAGAGGTGTCCTCCCAGGACCCCATCCCACGATAGTGTCCTATGCCTCAAAATTGCGTAGTGTTATCCAAGTTGTCTTATCTGTCTTGCATGCAAAAACTACACAGATGGCCCTCCCAGGGCCTCATTTCGACAGTAGTCACTGCCCGCTGAAACTGCATTGATCTATCTTTTAGTGACTACAAGAAAAGGTGATAAGCTAAGATCACTCCCAAGGAGTTGAGGAGAAGGACCAAGAGACTAAGTGATGGCAAAATATCAAGGCCACATGCAAACTCCATCGGATGCATGATCATCTTAAGGGTAAGTATGGTAAGTAAAGAAAACCTTTCGAAGTACCTCTCTTAATTTAGTTTGCAGGACTTCTTGTCACTATCATATCATCCTATCTTTAGTAACATGCATGTGTGCAAACACAAAAAAGTCATCTCATGTGTTTCCTCTATATGTCTTGCTTCCTTTTCGCTTGTTTGACCAACTATCATCTTCAGCATGTTGATTTCTATGTCATGCTTGCAACCTTGTTCTGGTGATGTTGGAGGCTTGTCTTGGTGTGTATGAGTTGTGTTCACTATATAAATATCTATCACACTCACACATGAAGTTGTAAACAATGTCGTGCAAGTGCTTTCACGGTCATTCAATGATCTATCTCAAGTGTCGCACTTGTCGCTCTCAACCTTTAGAAAGCCTCACTGAGACATGTTGTCTTGTTGGTTTAAGGTTTCTTGTCATCGAGTCATGTTGATTGTTTATTCGCAAGGTCATGTATACACGAGATCACTTGCTCACGCACTTAGCCATTTTTTCAAAAATCTGTTGACCACACCGCCCTCCATGAGCCGAACCTCCACTAAGCTGCACTGCGCAATCTCAACCCTTAGTGACCAAGCATTGTTTGCTAAGAACTATGCAAACCGTGAGGTTGCCCTCTAGGCAGTCTGCACTGCACAATTCTAGAATCAATGCTGCTCACTGTCACCTAGAACAGGGCAGAAGTAGCCCAAGAAGACATCTGAGTCTGCGCTCCCTAAAAGCCTATCCATCAAGCCTCTCGCATGTCAACCGGAGAATTTGATTTGAGCAGTGACCCAAGGCTGCACTCATCTCTAAAGTTGTGCAGAAGTTGTCCAGTCTGCCTGCCTGAATTGCCTCAAGAAAATGGGCAGACATGAGGGACACGCACCTGCTGCTTGTCACTGCATTGTCCTAGGAAATTGTGCAGTTTTGCCAGGGAGTCCCCCTAATGGCCTGCTCTCCACTCCTCTTGAAAACTGCCTAGTTTTCATTGACATTCCACCTGTTTCCTGCTTTACTGCCTCCCAAAACTGTGCAGTTCTGACCAACAGGCTCCCACAGCCTGATCCCATCCTCCTCTAGAAAACTACGCAGTTTTCACTGCCAGTGCCCCTTGCTACCTGCACTGCCTTCCCCAGAAAAACTTTGCAATTCTACCTCTGAGCTTAGCCATATCCCACATATGTCAGTGATGTCCCGGACTTCTCAACCTAGCCTCTCAGTGACCTCTGCGCAGTTTTTCCCAACAGTGCCCCGAAGCCTCGCATCCCGGCTTGACATGTGCTCTGTGTTGTTTAAGAGCCTTGTCCTCTTTCCTTGTCACCTGCACTCGAAAACGAAAGATGATGCATCATGGTAGGCTAGGGGATTTCTGGATTTGATGTTGTCTCGTCATGAGTGATTGCAGAAACAGGTACATGAATGAGACATGGCACGACGATGAACGGGATGAACAAGGAGTGCATGCTAGGAGACTGACTCGCGATTGGATGAACACATGAAGCATACCAAATAGCAAGGGAAGGACACACATGCACATGCATGAACCATCAAGTGAACACCAAGACCATTGAAGACTTCGCGCACTTTTCCATGCGGAGGTGAAGCTATGGTACACCACGAGCACACTCATCACTTAGCAACAGATCAACTTGACATGAACAACACAACCAACATGTGCATACCAGCTGTTTCATGTCGAGTTGTGTCATGAGTCACCTCGGCCACATCACTACTTTGGGTCACACTTGTGTAATCAATGTAATGTAACGTGGAAGTCTAAGAGACCCATGAATGAAGTCGAAGAGTCATGTAAGATGAACAATCATGAGGGAAGTCAAAGAGTCACAAGGGTCAAGTTCACCCTTAGCTATATATACCCCTCATTTGTACATGGAAGGGACTTTTTACCTTAGCTCCTCCCACATAGCCTTGAGAGTTTGTAATCTTTTCTTTAAGGAGTGAGCAGTGGCTCCAATGCTCCACTACTAGGGCTAGTGATGTACGGTGTACAAAAGTGTCTTAGAACTTTTGCTTAATTTAGAAGCCTGACACAGGCCGACACGTTTTCATGCATGCGTTGCATTTGTTTGTAAGACTATTCTTTAAATGCTTGTAATGCATGTTTGCTTAACTTGTACTAGGATAGTTGAACTACTTCGGTTATTCTAGTGCATATATTATTGAAGATGTGTTGTAATGGTTGCTATTTTTGTCTCGTCCATGTGGACTACTCTGTCGGACACTAGACAAATTCATTCTTGTATATTTGTTATAACAACCGTTGCATCCGTGTGGACTACTCCGCTAGGTGTTGTACGTGTTATTCATTTACCTTAGTGTTTGTGACTGCTACATCCATGTGGACTAATCCGTTGGGTGTTTTACGTGATATTCATTTACCTCAGTGTTTGTGACTGCCACATCCGTGTGGACTACTCCATCGAAGGCTGCGCAAATCCCATTGTGTTGTGTGTGTCTCTACCTGAGTTGGGACCACTCCCTCTCGACCTGAGACTCATTTTCACCCTCCCCCTCTATAGTGAAGGAACTTAGACACAAGTTACACTAAGCACTCACCAAGCACACGTACCTCATTGTTTGAAGACTAAGTATACCACTCTCATGCGCTGACAAGCAAGATCTAAGGCATATCCTTAAGATTGGCAATTGGGCCATCATACCGGATGGGACTCCTACACCAAACGGTGTGAGGTCTAGTTGGGACTTCATACCAGGGAGATCACGTGAATTTTAGTGGATCCAGCATTGTCAACATTTTTGGCGCTAGAAGGAGGGCTATATGGCAAGTTGAGCTCGTTGCATCTAGTTGTAATCTCTTATTAAAATGGATCATACACAAATCATGCTCCCGGGGTGTTTTTCCTATTTCTCCCTTAATCAACTATCACTCCCCGATGAGCTTCTTGATCACTTGTCCTTGTTAAAGTTTGACGATGAGGACAGAATATTTGTAACCAAGCACATTTTTAATTTTCTTCATTTCTGCGAATCTCATGAAATCGACAATGAAGCGCTTGTTTGCGTACTTTTCTTCCTCACCTTTGAAGGTCGTGCTAATCGGTGGTGTCATATCCTGCCACCTACTTCCATCCATTCCCTTCTTACTCTCCTCAAGGAGCTCCATCAAGCCTTCGATAAGTATAACCACCAAGATGTATATGAAAGAATCTCTCATTTAAGAATGAAGCATGGCGAATTAGTTGAGGACTTTTCTACCCACTTCCTTCACCTCTATCATGAAATTCCTGAATAGTTTTTGGACCTTGACTTCATGAGCCAAGAGTTGAAACACTTGGTTCATGTTTCCCATCCCGGTGAACCTCCTAATTTCCTTTCTTCCTCGACTCTTACAGATCATGAGGCCCCTCAGTTTGCAGAGGAGGAGCCCAACACCTCGTTTGTTCCTTGTCCTCCTCCCTTTTTAGTCTTGAAGTGGGTGCCCCCTCACAGTGATTGCAAAGTTGAGAAATTTGCACAGAGGGTGCCTCCTCATAGTGGTCGCAAAGCTGAGAAATCTACGTGGAGTGTGCCACATCGCAACGGTCTCAAAGTTGAGAAATCTGCGCATCATGTTCCCATCCCATATTCTCAGTCATCTCCCACTCCAATGGAGGAAATTCCAGAATGGCTCAGAAATCCTATGGAGAAGACTCATTCCTCCAATCCGCAAGAGGACATCATCGTTCATAACCCAAGTCTCGAGTCTGATATGCATCTATGTCGCCCTCCATCATCTATAAGCCATGACTCCTTGTACCATGACTTGCTTGATCAATCTGCTTCACCAGCGAGTTGTGCGCATTCTCTTGATTCTCAAGATGTTGGCTCAATTGCGGTCATGTACGAGGCAGTCTCATTACATAGGTGAAAGAGAAAAAATGTGAAGACATAATCAATTCCTCCTTTATGCTTCAAAACGGTTCACATCAAGACAATGAACTTCCATTATTGAACGATTTTCAACCCGCTAATCTTGGTGAAACATCATGCACAATTAATTCTTTCGATCAACCTCCAGTCTTGGGCTATCATCACTTCCATGCTTCCATATGTTGTGATGAACGCCCAAGCACATCATGTGATCTATTGTTCTCTCATGCACACTCTAACTCAGATCTGGAATGTGCTCCGGTTAAAGCAAACGTCCATATCGAAACTTCCTTTGCACCTCACTTGCCCTTGTGTCCTACCATTCAAAGTGCATCTACATATGGCGGAGATACTTCTTATTCTCTTGCTTCTTCATCTGATGAGTTATCTCCTCGATCAACACAAGACAATGAGGTTGTCCATGACGAAAACGGTCTCAACGCACAAGACTCTTCCCACTCGTCGTCATTTTGTATGTTGAACGAAGACAACTCATCAAGTCAGCTTGATGAAGTTGAAAATTTTGATGAAGCTGTGACAGAGATGGTTGCCGTCCTTAGAGCAATTTTGAAATCAGCAATAACATCCATCCTCAAGCAATGCATGATCTAGTTCACATCTCAAAATGCAATTTTTCAATTCTGGAAAGTTTCGAGACGTGACAAGGAGTCGAGGCTCTTCAATGTCTGTTGATGGTTATGTCAGGACCTCGTGACTCTGGTAAGCCCCTTGAATCGAATCAGATCTAGTTTCTCACGCACAATCCATCCATATGCATGGTTTCACTCGACGTGGATCCCTGTGTAAAAAAAGTTTACTACTCCATGTGTGATATTTCAAGATTTCAAAATTTCACTCATGACCGAATCCACGAGTCTGTTACAGCATGTCCATATTCATGCATGTCTCTTACATCCAACTCGGATTGGGAGTGTTCATATCTCATGTAATCATGGAACTGTCAAGTTTATTATCCCAAAGACTGTCTTTGTCTGGAATCATACTTATCAGATGTTCTCTCTCGTGATCAGCTCCTTGGTATTCTTGCGCATCTTGCACTTCAAATTTGCCCGCTTATCACACCAGCAATTTCCCTATGTGATGACGAGCGAACAAGCTATCATGCGAATCAAGTTCCTCTCATTTCACCACACCCTAACTAGCTTCACACATTCATAGTGTTGGCATCCTTTCTACATTCCTCTAATGACCATGATGCCTGCATACTTTTTCACCAATTGTAGGTGGGTGTTCTGTCATATCTAGCACAACGAACTTGGTTCCATCATTCATAGCGTTCGTGAGATTGTTCAAAAAAATTCTTTGTTCATGTCAAACTGGGAATCTGGCATCTCAACCAACTCATCTGATCTTTCTTCTATCTTGGGTGATTGTCATGCAGTTTATCATTTTCCCAACAACACGTCCAATGATAGTCACTTCGCGCACTATGATCTTCACCGTGTAACATCTTTCTCCTTAGACTTCTGTCAAGCAGCTGAGGCACTTCAGCTTGCGCTGATGACTATGGTAGGTCCTCACTGTATTGACATGACCGACGAGAATGATCAGATCTATCTATCCATACTAGATTCCCATTGTGATCCCCTCTCTCGAATCAGAAATCCATCTTTTCAAAGATCACGAGTCTTTCAAAACAACCATCATGAATCTTATGATCTGATCGTTGAATGGCTGGAACAATCTTACTTGATGAGTCGTGTTATAAGTAACAAGCTTCAGTCCTTCCTCACACTCACTAAGAAGCTTGGTGCAGATGAACACACACTCGCAAGAGGCTTCTGAGGTTTGTTGAAAAATGGTAGTCATCAAAGAGGTAAGCATGTGTGTTGGGTGGTTGTGACATGTCTTTCTGCCCACATGCAAGACCTTCTCTCTCATCTGCAAGATTGTTAAGTTTTTGTATTTTCTGTTGCACACTATTTTTTATCTGTTTTAATCACTTGCATCTTTGTGGTTTCAGGTCGGGTACACCTACGGTGGCTTCACTGGAAATTTCATTTCACGTAACCCCGACTGTTTAGCATAGGAGTAGTGTTTGCTTTCTTGCTTTGCTTTGATTTCTAGTTTTCATGTTTATTTTCTTACTGACTTGGTTTGGTTTACTTGCTTGCTTGATTTTATTACTTGTTTTTCTTTCGCTTTACTTCTGCTTTTTGCTTTCTTTGCTAGCTTATATCCATAGGTTAGCCTCACATGAAACTGTGTTTGGCTCTCGAGACAAGCCGAGAAAATCTAAGAGGACTTGTACAACTATAAACATCTAGTTATTTTTTGTCCTCTCTAATTATGAAGAGCTTTTTGTCTTCAATCGATGATATCCTAATGGAAAATATGTTCTATTCAGAGTGAGTCTTGGTGAAAACACAACGCTTGCACTGTTAACTAGTACCGCCTACTCTAATCGGTTCATTTGGGTTAACCCTTGTCAACTCAGTCAAGTAGAGTAAGGTGAGGGGGAAAACCTTAAAAAGTATGTCAAAGGTATATATAACATATTTCTTTAAAGGAACAATCTCTTATGCTCTCAATAAGTCGTGATCCCTCTTCCGCATATGAAATAAATAAGTGTCTATGCACAGTTCTTTAAAAAAATGAAAAATGAATAAGGCGAAAGAAGAGAAAGAATTCCTGCACAAAGAGGTGATACAAGTAACTCCGTTGGGGTACTGACCAGGCTCACTGGCAACGGAACAATGCTTGTGTTCCTGCATGACTCTGTCGGGTTATTGTCCAGGCCTACTGGCAGCAGAGCAACACCAGAGATGAAACTTAAACTCTGATAGTTATATTACTTGTGCATCAAAATACCCCTCATCCCCAATTGAAACAACCAAGTTGACTTAGCTTGGAATGCATGTTGACTGATCAAGAGAATGTTAGGGACTACATCTTTCACACAAGCTAGTGTAGAAGCCATCATGATCAAAGAATCGAAATACTTCCGGAAGGGTCAGACTCGATTTTCACGAAACAAGGTCCACAAAGGGCTGGAGTTCTACCAGTGTGTCACCAATGTTGTAGCGGATACAACCACCCTCCAAAATTTTGCCTCACATGCAAATTTTGGAGCCTACCTTGGATCCTGCGATCAATCATTCCTTGGTCACTTGTTGGTAAGATGATGATCTCAAGCTCCCCTCCTTGATCTTAAGAGTTGTTCATGTTCTCATCTTTATGCAACATGTGTCATCTTTGGGCATAGGGATTGTTGTTTGTCATGCAAAGGGGATGTTGTTTTGCTTCAAGGGAAAGAATGCATGCATGAGTTGTTATCATCACATAGACATGTTTCACACTCACTTCACGCACTCTTGTCACGAAGGTTGTTGCATCAAGCAGAGTATGTTTTATACATTCTGGATGGTCTACATTGTATCACTAAGTGTTTGTGTGTGATCATAGTCAAGTCCTATCATTGTTTACATATGTGTCATTGATCTCACACTTAGCCATTTCTCGAGCAACCTAGCCTCATCCAGCTTCCCGGAACTGTGCACTTTGCTTCTGAAACTCTCAAGCTTTATCCCTTGCCTACTGGAAATGTGTAGTGCGTAGAGATCCCGACCTCCCTTGGCATCCAAAAGGTCGCAGTTGTTTCCTCTAGTGTCCTTCCTCGAGCCAGAACCCACTATCTCCAGAAACTGTGTAGTATTGCCTCTCAGCTACCCAGGTTGCACTGCACTCAGAAACTGCCCAGGGTTGTCCTCACAGGACCCCATCCCGTAGCAATGTCCTATGCCTCAAAACTGTGTAGTGTTGTCCAAGTTTTCATATCTATCTTTCATATATAAATTGCGCAGATGGGCCTCCCAGGGCCTCATTTCGACAATAGTCACTACCCGCTAAAACTGCGTTGATTTATCTTTCAGTTACTACAAGAAAAGGTGACAAGCTAAGATCACTCCCAAGGAGGTGAGGAGAAGGACCAAGAGACTAAGTGATGGCAAAAGATCAAGACTGCATGCAAACTCCGTCGGATGCATGATCATCTTGAGGGTAAGTATGGTAAGTAAAGAAAAAATTTCAAAGTACGTCCCTTAGTTGAATTTGCAGGGTTTCTTGTCATTATCATATCATCCTATCCTTAGTAACATGCATGTGTGCAAACACAAAAAATTCATTTTATGTGTTTCCTCTACATGTCTTGCCTCCTTTTCCCTTTTTTGACCGACTGTCATCTTCAACATGTTGATTGCTATGTCATGCTTGCGACCTTGTTCTAGTGATTTTGAAGGCTTGTCTTGGTGTGTATGAGTTGTGTTCACCATGTAAACATTTATCGCACTCACACACGAAGTTGTAAACAATGTCGCGCAAGTGTCATCACGGTCCTATCTCAAGTGTCGCACTTGTCGCTCTCAACCTTTAGATAGTCACACTAAGACACGTTATCTTGTTGGTTTGAGGTGTCTTGTTATCGAGTCATGTTGAGTGTGTGTTCGCAAGGTCATATATACACGAATTCACTCACTCACACACTTAGCCATTTTTTTGAAAATCTGTCGACCGGGCCTCCACTAAGCTGCATTGCACAGTCTCAGCTCTTAGTGACCAAGCACTGTTGCCCAGAAATGCACAGAGCTTGAGGCTACCCTCCAGGCAGTCTGCACTACGTAATTCTAGAATCAACTCGATTCACTGTCACCTAGAACAGCACAAAAGTTTCCCAAGAATCCATCTCAATCTGCGTTCCCTACAAGCCTATCCATCAAGCCTCCCATTGGTCAACCAAAGAATTTGACTTGAGCAATGACCCAGGGCTACACTCATCTCCAAAACTGCGTAGAAGTTGTCCATCCTGCCTACCTGCACTTCTTGAAGAAACTGCGTAGACATGAGGGACAAGCATCCGCTACCTGTCATTGCACTATCCGAGGAAATTGTTGAGTTTTGTCAGGCAGTCCCCCTGATGGCCTGCTCTCCACTCCTCTTGAAAACTACACAATTTTCATTGATAGTCCACGTGCTGCCCGACACCCCGCTTAGCATGAAAATTGTGCAGTCATGTCCTGCTTCACTGCCTCCGAGAATTGTGCAATTCTGACCAGTAGGTTCCCACAGCCCAATCCCAACCTCCTCAGAAAAATTGCATAGTTTTCACTACCAGTGCCTTATATTTCCCGCGCTGCCTTCCCGGAAAAAACTGCACAATTTTGCCTCCCAGCTTAGCCATATCCCGCAAATGTCATTGTTGTCCCAAACTGCTCAACTCGGCCTCTAAGTGACCTCTGCGCAGTTTTTCCCGATAATGCCCCAGAGCCTCGCATCTCGACCTGACATGTGATCTACGCTGTTTTAGAGCCTTGTCCTCTCTCCTGGCCACCTGCACCCAGAAACGAAAGATGATGCACCATGCTAGACTGGGGGATTTATGGTTTTGATGGCATCTCGTCATGAGTGATTGCAAAAACATGTACATGAATGAGACATGGTAGGACGATGAATGAGATGAATAAGGAGTGCATGCTAGGAGATTGGATTGAGGTTGGACGAACACATGAAGCATACCAAGTAGCAAGCGAAGGAGACACATGCACATGCATGAACCATCAAGTGAACACCAAGACCATTGAAAAGTTTGCACACTCTTCCATGCAGAGGTGAAGCTATGGTACACCATGAGCACACTCATCACTCAACAGCACAACAACTCGACATGAACAACACAACTAGCATGTGCATACCAGCAGTGTAATGTCGATTTGTGTCATGAGTCACCTTGGCCACATCACTACTTTTGGTCACACTTGTGTAATCAATGTAATCTAACATGGAAGTCCAAGAGACCCATGAATGAAGTTAAAGAGTCATGTAAGACGAATAGTCATGAGGGAGGTTGAAGAGTCACAAGGGTCAAGTTCACCCTTGGCTATATATACCCCTCAGTTATACATGCAAGGGACTTTTCACCTTGGCTCCTCCCACATAGCCTTGAGAGTCTGTAATATTTTCTTTAGGGAGCGAGTAGTGGCTCCAATTCTCCACTATTGGGGCTAGTGATGTACGATGTACGAATGTGTCTTGGAACTTTCACTTAATTTAGAAGCCTGTCACAGGCACGTTTTCATGCATGTGTTGTATTCATTTGTAAGACTATTCTTTAAATGCTTGTAATGCATGTTTGCTTAACTTGTACTAGGATAGTTGAACTACTTCGATTATTCTAGTGCATATATTGTTGAAGATGTGTTTTAATGGTTGCTATTGTTGTCTCGTCCATGTGGACTACTCCATTGGACACTAGACATATTCATTCTTGTATATTTGTTATAACGATCGTTGCATCTGTGTGGACTACTCCATTGGGTGTTGTACATGTTATTCATTTACCTTAGTGTTTGTGACTGTTGCATCTGTGTGGACTACTTCGTCGGAGGCTATGCAAATCTTGTTGTGTTGTGTGTGTCTCTACCTGAGTTGGGACTACTCCCTCTCGACCAGAGACTCACTTTCACCATCCCCCTCTGCAATGAAGGAACTTAGACACAAGTTACACTAAGCACTCACCAAGAACACATACCTCGATGTTTGAAGACTAAGTATACCACTCTCATGTGTTCACAAGCAAGAGTTAAGGCATATCTTTAAGATAATGGCAACCGAGCCATCATACCAAATGGGACTCCTACACCAAATGGTGTATGGTCTAGTTGGGACTTCATACCGGGGAGATCCCCTAAATGTTGGCGGATCCAGCACTATCAACAACACCTTAATGCTAAGCGGCAGGTCACAACGCTCGGTCCCATGGAGGAGAAATTCTTTAGGAGCTCAGCGTTAAAGGAGCTAAAGATATTAGGACTGAGGAGTATCAGGGCATTGCAACGACGTGGAATTTCTTCGATAAGATTGTACAGAGAGTTCAAGGAGCAATCAGAGGCAGTACTTACATCAGCAACATGTACTAGATGCATCTATATTTTCAAAGACAAAGGGAACTATCAATGGAGAAGCATTCTTGGAAGGACTACAATTTGATCTCAACATTGAGCATGAGATTCATCACCTATTTCTGAAGAAGCCAACTTTCCATACCTACACAGAGGTAGATGAAAGATTCAAAAACATGGTAAATTTTTCTATCTCGGGTGAAGAGTGATGGGACCAATTACTAGAGTTGGTCGAATGAGCACAAACAGAAGACCTACAATTTTGGCAACAACGCAAACAGAAGGAGCTGAAAAATAGCTACAGTCAACAACAAATTTCCTTCAAATATTCAACAGAACAACCGAATTTGTCCAGAATTCCTATTATTTAGTTTTGTTACAGAAATATCTATAATTTTGTTAGATATTATTTTGTAATCAATTCCTTTTTGGAATCCAAAGTTAGTTCAATAGAAAGTCTATAAATATTTTGTAATAAGACTTAGAAAGGGTTGGATTATGTATGAAGAAAAGAGCTCTACCTTGATGTAGGTTGTGGATTGTACTCAAAGTAATCAATTTTCAGAAATACAGAGGCAATTTTGTTCCAGGATTCTTGTGTCAAACAAATGGTGATGTTTTTCTTGTGTTAAATTGTTATTTTTCTCAGTTTCCATATGATTTCTCTCCTGATTATTGCAATAAGATTAAGAGTTGAGATTACTTAAGTGTACTTTGCTTTGGCTTGTTTTAAAAAATCTTAATGTTTTCCTCATGAGATTAAATATAAAATTCATTTAAATATGCTTTATATTTAATTGATCATCTACTTTTTCATCTCAACCACACCATAAATATCTGAAGGTCCAAGAGTTTTCCTACCCTTCCTTGTTACAACTACTCTGTCAATTTGTAATTGATTACCCAAAAGTTTATGACTCCATGCCTAATGAACTTTTCCAGTATCTTTCAACCAAAATTTTGAAAAACGCACCTCGAACTTCGATACCTAGCCTAAAATCTAAACATTAAAATTAAAAATCATATAGAGAGAGCCCTCTCTGAAGCTAGAAGGGCTAGATCCCAGCTTTAAAAGTGGTTTGCGGTTAACTTTGTAGTTTTCTTTCTCAGCCTAGGAAAATTACAGAGTGCTGACAGACTGAAAACTTAGTTGAGGCTTAACAAGAAGGGTCTCTACCTTCTCACATCAACTGTCATAACATTAATTAGGCATTGCATTCATTATTTATTTAGTTATGAGTGAAAACATGAAAAGATCCATGACCGATATCTGTCATAAAACCATGCTTATCACTAGCATATAACTAGATAAATATCCATAAGAGAGCATCCATCGAAGCCACATAATAACTAGTACATTTCCTTACCAAAAGCAAGAGAAACTTGTCTTTTATTAACCATAGGAAATTACCAATCGGGTTCAGGACTTCCACGTTCCACCCGACCATAGATTGGTTGAACCATATCTTTCTTTCAGTCAATCATCCCCGCGCCATATTCCAAGCATGAATGTGGGATCTCATGGGATGAACCAATCCAAAGACAACCAAGGGAATCCAGAGGTTAAACCACCTCCACCCTTTCCATACTGTGGTCACACCTAAACCGATGATGAGATCACAAAACTGAACTGAGCTTGGATGTCCTATAATTTCTTCACCATCCTTGAGGAATTTTCTTGTCTCCACCCTTAGGCTTTACCCTGTATCCCGCAGTTACTGGTCTATGGATTCCTGGGCCTTTGGGAATTTTCTTGAGACCACCTCACCTTGCATTCAAAAACCATCCAACAATCCAAATCTCAAAACCGAGAACAATCCCATCACACCATGGCTATTCGGAAATGACAAGGCTATGCTAAAATCCATTATCGAATCCAAAAAAAAAAAAAATACATGGCAATGACAACAAAAGAACCATATACTAACATGCACATACCATGAATGTCAAAATCAGCTAGGAAATCACACATGCAATTTATTACCTGCAAGTATTCCCGCTAAAGCTGCTTGATCCTTACCTTCCTTTTCTTTCCTCGTCCTTCTTTGCTTTTCCTTTCCTTTCCTTTCCTTGCTTGCTTACTTTCTTTCTCCTCTTGGTGTTATTCTCCTCTCTGAAGATAATTCCAAAACTAAACTGACAAAAGCCACCAACTGATGCTCTAAGGTCTTTTTATTGATGTGGCATCTAATTTCTTCATTTTCCCATTATTTTCCTTCATTTTCCTCCTCACATGCAACCTATGACCTTTCACCTTCCTTTTCTCCTAATTTCCATTATTTTCATAAATAATGTGCCAAAAATACCTTTTTTCCTTTCCAAAGCCTTAGCCATTGCCTTTGCTAATTTCCCTTTAGCCATAAACACATCAAGTGATGCCCACTAGGATATTTTTCCCAACATTCAGCTTGGAATAAGTGTCCCTTGCCTGTGGTCTTATTTTACCTTTATTAACTTTTATTACATGAACTTTTAACCCGAGGTTGTTACAAACCCCTCCCCCTTAAGGGAACACCGTCCTCGGTGTTAAACCACACCTAGACCCAACAAAACCACTGAAAATCAAAAACATACTGCCTATGGAGCTTTATAACCCAGCTCGTTGCAATATTTACAATAACATCCTGCTCAAAAGAAAAACCATCATGTAAAACATGACAATATGAAAACCATACCACTTATTAGAGCTTTATAACTTAGCTCATTGCGGTATTTACAATAACAGCCATTCATGAATATGTAAAAATATGAAGACTCATTTTCCTTCACTGACAAACAATGAAGGATACATAGCCCACATCTCATCAACCATCTCCCATGTAGCTTCATCGGGCTTAAAGTGCTTCCACTACACTTTAACCTGCTCAAATGCTATGTTCCAGAGCATTAGATATTTATGTTGTAATATGCTTGGGGTTCCGGCTGGAATTCTCCTTCTTGCTCCACCTACAATACAGACCAATCAATAACATGATCAACATCCTATACATATCTTTTAAGCAATGAAACATGAAAAACATTGTGGACTTTCACTGTCGGAGGTAGTGTAAGTCTGTAGGCCACTAGTCCAATACTCTCAAGGATCTCAAAAGGTTCGTAATATGTGGTGCCAACTTGGCACATGATCCAATCCTCAAGGAGTTATTCTTGGGCTTGATGCGCAAATACACATGCTCCCCAACCTAAAATGCCTTACATACCCTATGCTAGTCTGCATAACTTTTTTGCCTGTCCTATGCTACTTTTATATTCTTATTTATAACCTGCATTTCTTGTTCCATGTCTGCCAACATGTTCAGTCAAATAAGTACCTTGTTCACTGGATCACTCGAGCTGATGGGAGTATTACAACTCCACCCATACAGTGCCTCAAATAAATTGATCCTTAGTGACTCCTGATAACCGTTGTTGTATGCAAACTCAACCAATCGAAAATACTCCTCCCATCTCCTTTGCTAATGCATGACATACATCCTCAACATGTCCTCCAATAAATTGTTGACCCTCTCTATCTGTCCATCTGTCTGTGGATGATAAATTTTGTTGAAGGCCAACTTTGTCCCCAATCCTACAAACAGCTCCTTCCAAAACTTGGAAGTGAAATTGGCATCCCTGTCTGACACAATCTTCTCCGAAACACCATGTAATCTCACAATCTCCCTGATGAAGACATGTGCTACCTCACTACCTGAATAAGTAGTCTTCACTGGAATGAAGTGAGCTACCTTGGTCAACCTGTCAACCACAACCATGATAGAATCATGCTGCCTCAATCTCCTCGGAAGACCTATAGTTAAATCCATGGAAATGACCTCCCATTTCCACTCTGGTATCAGAATAGTTTGAAGCAACCCACCTAAATGCTTACACTCTGCTTTGACTTGCTGACAGTCCAAACATCTCGCCACGAACTCTACCACGTCGTTCTTCAAGATTTGGCTAGTAGTAAGACTTCTTCACTGTTGTCAATGTCTTCTAGTATCCTGGGTGACTTGAATATGGTTTTACATGAAACTCCCTCAAGATAAGCTTCTTGAGTTCACTGTCATCTGGCACATAGATCCTGTCTTGGAATCTCACCAAGTCATTTGATGTAAGATGATAATCCACTTCCTGATCACCTATACCCTATTGCAACCTATGCATAATCTCCCTGTACCTGTCATCATGCCTGTAAGATCTAATCCCATAAATTTGTCCCATATGATCTCACTGTTGCAACATGGTTCAACTGCACTTACCTGCTAAGAGCATCCACAAGCCTATTCTCCTTACCCTTGATGTATCTAATCTCAACGTCAAACTCACTAAGTGTAGCCAACCATCTAGGTTGCCTAACATTCATATTCGGCTAGTCAGATATATATCTTAGTCCACTGTGATCACTCATCAACACAAACCTCTTGCCAAGAATATAATGTCTCCACATCTTCAATGCATGGATAACAGGTGCCAACTCAATATCATGAGCCACATAGTTCTTCTTGTGCCCATTCAGTTTCTTGTAATCATAGCATACCACCTATCCCTCCTGCATCAAGACTCCACCAAGTCCTCCCTTTCAATCATATTTACATGCTACAAACTCTTTATCTGGATCTGCAATCTTTAACACTAGAGCATTTGTTAATAATTGCTTCAACTGCTCAAAATTGGTTGCACACTCTTTTGTCCATTCAAACTTCTTAACTTTCCTCAGTAATGATGTAATAGGATATGCAATCCGTGAGAAGTTCTTGATGAACCTCCTGTAGTAACCTGCTAAGCCCATGAATGATCTAACTTCCTCCACATTTCTAGGAGTTTCCCACTCCATGATATCCTTTATCTTCTTTGGATTTACTGTTATGCCATTCTTGGAAACAACATGTCCCAAGTAGTGTAATTTTGTCTGAAATAAATTTCACTCGTTAAGCTTAGCATACAATTGATGTTCTCTTAGCAATCTCAACAATGTTGCTAAATGCTCAGCGTGCTCTTCCTCGTTCTTAGAATACACCAAGATGTCATCAATGAATACAATAACAAACTTGTCTAGATAAGGACACAAAACACTATTCATCAAACACATAAAAGTAGCTAGAGAATTAGTGAATCTGAATGGAACTACAACAAACTCATAAATCCCATACCTGGTCCTGAAGGCAGTCTTGTAGATGTCCTATTCTTTGATGTGTACCTGATGCTATCCTGATCTCAGATCTATCTTTGAGAACACTGCTTCTTCCTTCAACTGATCAAACAAGTTGCCAATCCTCAGCAATGGATACCTATTCTTGATAGCCACCCTGTTCAACGGCTTGTAATAAATGCACAATCTAAGAGTACCATCCTTCTTCACAAACAATACTGGTGCACCCCAAGGCGATACACTTGGCCTAATACACACCTTGTCAAGCATTTACTTCAACTACAACTTCAAATCCGCTAACTCTAGTGTGCTCACTATAATGTGCTTTTGATGCTGGTGCTAACCCTGCTACCAAATCAATAGAAAAGTATACTTCCATGTGCGGAGGAAACTCTAGAATCTCTGTTGGAAACACATCCTAAAACGGCTACAATAAAGGGTACCTCTTGAATATTTATGCATCCTCAACATCCTTACCCTTGTCACTAGAAATATGAACTATAAACATCACACACCCTTTTGTGCAACTGCGCTTAGCCTAAATAGCGGTAACCATCCTCGCTGATATAGGCTTCTTCTTCCCCTACAAGATTCTCTTCTCTCCATTATCATCCAAGCATTCAATAGCCTTGTCATAGCAATCCACTTTGGTCATGTGAAGATATTGTGAGTCCATATCCAAAAGCATACAATATGATCCCAATGGCGGTACATTCAAATGTGTTGTTGTAGGCATACCATTCAACTCAAATGCACAAGCTCTTACCTAGTGAAGAACTCTCTTCTTCGTACCTGTAGCCAATTTTACCAACCAAGACTTTGCATGCACTTCTTTTCTCAAGCCACACTTATCCACCAGGTCAAGATTAACATAATTGTAATTAGATTGAGGATCAATCAAAATAGAAATAACTTGATCACAAAGCTTACTGTCCATCTCAATGATAGATGTATGGTGATCCACCTACTTGTTGTCCGCAGCTACATAAATCCAAGGACTACTATGACCGTTATCCCCAACTGTCGGTGCCTCCTTAGCACAATAGGTATGAGGCCTACATCCCTAGTACAATGGACAATCCTTCTTACGATGATCTTTGCCACATATATAACACTACAACGGTGCTCTACTATCACCTCTAGTTTGTTGCTCTCCAGGCTGCGACACATGTCCCTTCTCAATTGTATTGAACTTCTTGTAAGGAGCAATATTTTCTTTCTCACTTGCATATTGAGGTCTTCCCTGATTCGATGGCCATTTCCCTTTGACTTTCTTATTTCCTTTCAAGTCACGTTTAGGCTCATATTTTCACTTTGACTGCTCATAACAATGCTTCAATTTACGAATGGCTTCCTTTAACGATGTAGGCTCATCAAACTCAATTCGGTCTCTATATGATGATGGAAATTCACTAATGAATCTATGAATCTTAGACTTCTCCTACTTGAGATATGGCACATACCTCAACAACTCTAAGAATTTGCTAGTGTACTCATCATTTACCATAGAACCCATCTGTAGCTCAGAAAAATCCTTAGCTCTACCATCATAGTACCTCTCTAATAAGTACTTCTTATTGAAGAGTCTCTCGAACTCATCCCAAATAAAGTATTCTTCCCAAATGCCCTTGACATTCTTCACATCCTCCCACGAGATATCTGCCTTCCCTTTAAGACTAAAGGTTGCTATATTAGCTTTCATGTTCTTTGAGTAGCTATGCCATCTGAAGAACTTCTTCATTCCAAGCAACCATGCCTCTGCATATTCTGGCTTCTTCATTTCCCCATCAAATGTAAGAGGCTTCACCTTCTATAACTCCTGAGGCAAATACTTCGTCCTCCTATAAGGATGATGATGGTGATGACTATAATAATATCTCCTAGATGAGGAACTATAAGGATTCCCATACATAATAGTCCTCCTGTAAGGTGTATCTAATGATCTACCACCTCTAGTTGTGTCCCCTCTATCCAACCTATATTCGGACCGAGACCTGCTACCATAGGCTCCATTAGTTTTCTCTTCTTGTTCTTGATTGATCCTCAATTGTCCATGTCTTTGTAGCTTTGACAAGATTTGAAGTATTGTTGCATTAACCTCTACTTGCTTCTCCTGATCCATTTTAAGTCTTTCTTAATCCTCAACCAACTTGTCATTGTCTTCTTTGCAACTTCTGATCTCTGCCCTCAATCTCCTCAATGTATCTTATGTACCAGGAGAATACTCTTCTCCTTGTTGCCCAACTGATATGTAGGGAGATTCATGGGAACTATAGTCTACCATTTTGCTTGTCATCTTTGATTTCTCTTCTTCCTGTAAGTATACCATGTCAGATAAACCAAATAGATAACAAAATCAAATTCATACCTTAGTGATGTTTAGGGGAGGCTTATCTCATTTGCAAGATTAGTCCACATTAGCATGTACATGTATAATCATAAACATATCTATGTAATAACAAAACATCACAACAACATCATGCATGATCATACCAACTGTATTCCTTGATCCCATGCATGACAACCATAATCTTGACAACATCATACATACCCAAAGAGAGCGAAACCATGAAGAGAGCGCAACCCGCTATGATAGCACCATGTAACGTCGCCTCCTTTCACATATTGTTATGAAACCAACTCACAAAAAAATAGAAAATATAGTTGAACGCCTTAGAATTCAGCCTCTTTGAGGGGGCAACCTCCTTTACATTACACAAATGAACCATTCTTGGATGATACAAATGACAAGACCTCCTTTCTATATATAGGAGTCTAAGTGGTCATAATATAATCAAAGCCGACATAACAATAATAATGTAAGGGCACAATAATAACAATAGTGGGCTTCTATGGGGCACAATAATAACAATATGGGTACAACATGGGCACAACAATATACTAAGGTGGTTGTACTAATAACAATAAGGGGTTACACTAGTAGTATAGGGACCTAACATGCCCCTCTCCTTCAAAAAGTGTTGTCCTCAATGCTTGAGTAGTTCTTGATGCTTCTGTATAAATTCTTGTCCTCCCATGTGGAATCTTCAACGGGTAAGCTCTTCCACTTGATGAGATACTCTGAAATTGATCTATTTCGTAGCCTTCGATTTCTTGATTCTGTGACTACTTTAGGTTCCAATATGATTTTTCCTTCCTTGTCAAGTTCTCGCAATACTGTTTGAACTGGGATCTTCTGTAACTTTTGAATGAGTTCCCACTCCTTTGGGCATATGGACATATGTAAGGCCTAATGTTTGGAGGAACACTTCATGGATTCAAATTAATAGCATGATCATGATCACGAATAGGTGGGAGGCCTTTGGGAGTCTCAAATACCTTGGAATGATTGTCCAAAATGTTTTGGAGATCTGGAGAAATACATGATTTCGATGTGGGATCCTCTAGTGAACATAATTGTGCAATTACACCCCGTTGTTCTTTATTTAGAAGCTTTATCATGCTGTTAGAGTTGATTACCTTTCCAGGTTTTCCTTTGATACCTCTCAATTCAACTTCCTTTCCTTCCCAAAAAAATTTCAAGAAAAGTTCTTGAAAATTAAAAGCTATCGTACCCAAAGATTGTAGCCATTGGACTCCTAGTAAAACATCAACACCACCCATTGGAATGGAAAGCATTGGGCTATTCAATACATATTCTCCCATGGATAACTTGATATTATGACACTTTCCAGAGCAATTTATGGTTTCTCCACTTGCAACCATCACTTGACACTCCAGTGCTGGATATAGGAAGCAATTCAATTCCTTGGCTATCTTACAATCGATAAAATTATGGGTACTACCTGAATCAATCAACACTCTTACATTTTTCTTCTTGATATGCCCTTCTATGGTGATAGTTTGAGGAGTGGTAATTTCTTCCAATGCATTACAAGATATGGTCGGATTGATTTCTTGAGACTCGATGTGATCTTTCAATTCTTGAACATTTTTCTTCCTGATATGTCCTTCTATATTGATAGTTTGAGGAGTGGTAATTCCGTCCAATGCATTACAAGATATGGTCAGATTCATTTCTTCTTTCTCGATGTGATCTTTCACTTCTTGAACCTTTTTCTTCTTGATATGTCCTTCTATGTTGAGAGTTTTAGGAGTGGTAATTCTTTCCAATGCTTTACAAGATATGGTCGGATTCACTTCTTCTTTCTCTAGGGTTGGTTCCTGGTGTATATACTGTTCTTTTGACGTTTCTTGATCATTTTCTTCCTCCTCTCCACAATCAATGTAAAATAATTTCTTCTCAGCACACTTATGACCTTTAATGTATTTGTTATCACAATTGTAACAAAGCCCTTTTTCTCTTTTTTCTTCCAATTGTTGTCGTGTAACCCTTGTAGGTTGTGAAAGGCTAGGAGAAACAACACTTCCATCTTTATAGTTGTGAGGGGTAGACTTCCTTGTTGCCATAATTTTGCTTTCCACTTTGTAATAAAGCCTTTTTTCTCTTTTTTCTTCCAATTGTTGTGTTGTTGCTCTAAAGAAGGTGTTACTCTTTGTATCCTCATAATGTGCTATCATTTCCTCCGTGGGAATTGACCACAGAACAAGTTGTTTACAAGAACAAAGCCCTTCATACCATAAAAATTGATCCAGTTCTAAATATGAAGATGCAGTACATACCTTTTGTAACAGTGGTACACCATGTAGATCAAAATATTGCTCCATCTGTAGTATCCAATTTACTGGATCCTTTCCATCAAACTTCCTCATGTCGCCTTTTCTTGATTTCAGGAGCTCGATCTTGAAATGACTGTAAGTCTGCACTTTCGGATCTTTAAGTTTTGAAATTGAGACCTAAGATAGCCCTCTGCGTCTTCTTTCCAATGCCACCAGTCTAATCGAATTTAGATTCTCTAAGAAAGAGTTATGCACAATCTCCCAAGATAACCTAATTATATACCTTTTCAGAAGAGCGAACTTGTATGAAGTGCCACGTGTCACTGTTTTGACCTTAGGATCTGAAAAATATACACAGGAAACTACAGTCCGTCCTCTTTCTGTAACTTCTTACGAAATTTCAATCTGATGCTCAAAACAAAAGTTATGACTATTTTCCCCAGGTCACCTGTTTGGATTGTAATTCGGGAGTTTGCAAAAATCCCAACTTCCTTAGATCATATCTCCGCAAATATAGCGAGAAAAGCTTTGAAATTCAGACCTGTGGTTTAGAATGATTTTGGACCAAATGGGGTTTCTTTTAGCGTCTGAAACGTCACAGAAAAAAAGTTATAGCGCAAATGCCATGATGACCTGTTTGGAGCAGCGAAACCCTAGAATTTGTTGAGATTTTCTGTTTATTAAATTTGGCAAAAATCTCATGTAGGTGACAACAATAGTATTAGCTGCTATATTAGCTCCATTATTCTTGAGGAGGAGTTAATGCATCCTATATTTGTTGTGAGAGAATTTATGATTCAGTTTTATACTCCAGCTATAAAGGAAATGTAAGCCCGTAGAAGAGATTAGAGTAGAAAATAGGGTGAGCTGAGAGTAGGTGTGAAGAATTAAATTGTTGTAATCTCCTGTTGAATAATAAGATAGTCGATGCCTCTGTTTGGTGGATGTAGCCCAGATTGGTTGGGTGAACCACGTTAAATCTTTGTGTTATGTTTTTATGATTTTGTATGTGCTGTGTGTGCTTTTTTTTCTTTTTTTCTTTTTTCTTTTTTTAAATTTCCGCTGCACATTGTTTGCTCCAACAATTGGTATCGGAGCATGTTGTGGAGCTGGTACGTGTGACAGAGACGCTGCGGAAGGATTTTTTTGTTGGCGCGGTTTTGGCACGAACAATTGCGCCAATTTTCGAGCTAAAGAAGGGCTGGCGCGGTTTATTCAGTAACAGTCGCGCCCATTGGCGCGGAAGATTCAGGAACAGTCGCGCCAGCGCGCCAGAAAGGGCTATTGGCACGGAAACGAAAGGGTTAATCACGCCAATTTCATGCCTCACGTGGATTTTGTTTCAGGCGTGGGTATTCCGCAGTCGAGGAGCGCCAGGCATTTTTCCCTCTGGTAAAACTGCAATTTTTTGTTTTTTGAAATTATAATGACATGGTACGGCAGAGGCATTTTAGTATAAGGTAAAGGCATTTGTTAAATAACAACTTCATTTATTAAAAGTTGGAATTGGAGATTGTTTTTTGTTTGTTACAACATGGCAAAAACTCAAAGTGCTCGTTTTGAGATCGAGAAGTTCAATGGCAAAAACAACTTCGAGATCTGGAAAGTGAAGATGCATGATCTACTTGTGCAACAAGGCGTGGCGAAGGCGTTGTTGGGAAAATCCAAACAGCCTTACACCATGACAGATGATGAATGGAGCGAATTGGATGGAAGAGCTCTAAGCGGTATTCGACTGTGTTTGGCGGATGATGTTTTGTTTAACATCGTGTCAGAGAAAACTGCTGCTGGTTTGTGGACAAAGCTTGAGAAGTTGTACATGACAAAATCCTTAACCAATAGGATTCTTCTGAAGCGACAATTGTATAGTTTGCGCATGAAGGAAGGTACAACTATTACTGATCATTTGAATGTCTTTAATACTCTCTTGGTGCAATTAGAAAGTATAGAAGTAACATTTGAATCAGAAGATAAAGCTATAACTTTATTATGCTCATTGCCTGAGTCATGGGATCATTTTGTTACTTCTATAAGTCTTAGTATATCAGAAACCCTTGAATTTGATGATGTTGTTGGAGCTTTGTTGTCCGAAGAGACAAGGAAGAGGTCAAATTCAGAAACCTCTACATCAAAAGCAATGATGGTCAAAGGTCGTTCTAAAGAAAGACGCTTTATTAAGCACAACGAGTCGCGTTCAAAATCGAAAGGGAAGAAGAGTAAGGTAAAGTGATGGTTTTGTGGCAAATCGGGACATTTGAAGAAGGACTGTTGGAAGAGACAGCAAGCATCCAAAGAAGACTCTTCAACAGAGAAGAAAGAAGCAAACACGACAGATACAGGTTCGGCATCCAAGACAGGTATGAATGATGAAGTGTTATCAGTTGATTTGTCTAATCATGATCAACATTGGCTGTTAGATTCTGGTGCATCAAATCACATGTGCATTCATAGAGAATGGTTTAAAACTTATAAATCAGTTAATGATGGAGTAGTTTACATGGGAAATGATGTCACATGTAACATTGTGGGAATTGGAAGCATCCAGCTTAAAATGTTTGATGGGACAAATAAAATTCTAACTGATGTAAGACATGTACCTGAACTAAGGAAAAATCTCATTTCACTAGGAGTACTAGACACTAATGGATATAAAACTTTTATTCAAGGTGGAGTAATGAAAGTTTATAAAGGAATTTTACTAGTAATGAAAGCAAAGAAGGTTGGAAATCTTTTTCAGTTAGAAGGAAGAACAGAGTCAGATCATGTTTCTACAGTGTCTGAAAACGACAGTAATTCTATTCGTTTATGGCATCAAAGGTTGGGCCATATGAGCGAAAGAGGTTTAAAGATTTTATCTGATCGTAAGTTACTTCCTAATTTAAAGTCTGATAAGTTAGATTTCTGCAAACATTGTCTGTTTGGGAAACAAAGCAAGCAGAAGTTTAAAACTGGAAAACATACTAGTAAGGGAATCCTTTATTATATCCATTCTGATATTTGGGGTCCGTCTCCTACAACCTCATATGGAGGTTCGTCATATTTTGTATCTTTTATTGATGATTTCTCTAGAAAAGTGTGGGTCTACATGTTAAAGAAGAAGTCTGATGTGTTTACAGTTTTCAAACAGTTTAGAGCATTAGTTGAAAACATCACTGGAAGAACCATTAAATGTTTAAGAACTGACAATGGAGGTGAGTTTACTTCAAAGGAATTTGATAATTATTACAAGGACGCTCGGATCGAAAGACATAAAACCACTGTATATACTCCTCAACAAAATGGAGTTCCTGAACGCAAGAACAAGACTCTTTTAGAGAGAGCAAGAAGTATGCTGAGTAACGCCAATTTGCAGAAGGAATTGTGGACAGAAGCGGTTTCTACAGCTTGCTATTTGATAAATCGATCACCATCAACTGCAATAGGATGCAAAATTCCTCAAGAGGTATGGAAAGGTCATCCTTGTGATTATTCTAAACTGAAAGTTTTTGGTTGTGATGCATATGCTCTAGTTCCGAAACATCAGCATTCTAAATTAGATCCTAAATCAAAAAGGTATATCTTTGTTGGATATGGTGATGGGACTAAGGGATACAGATTGTGGGATCCTACTACTCACAAGATCATCATTAACAGAGATGTTAAATTTAATGAATCCTCACTTGAAAATCCAGATGTAGATGATAAATTGAAACAGGATAATGTATCTAAGCTTCAACACATTCAGTTTGAAACTAGTTCAAATACTGATGATAATCAAGATGAACATGGTTCATATGTAAGTCATGAACAGGTTTCAGATGCAGATCATGAACAAGTTTCAGATGTAGATCATGAACATGTTTCAGATGCAAATCATGAAAAAGTTCCTACAGATAATAATCAGCAAATTGTGGAAGTACTAGAAACATCTTTAAGGAGGTCCACGAGAATTAAACGTCCTCCTAAAAGGTATGATGATTATGTTACTTCAGTTGCTTTAATTGCTAACGATGATGAACCTTTGTGCTATCAGGAAACTGTAGAAGGTTCTAAAAGTGAAAAGTGGAAAGAAGCTATGAAGGACGAGATGATGGCATTAGACAAGAATGGCACATGGGATCTGGTAGAACTTCCTAAAGACAGAAAAACTGTGGGATGTAAATGGGTTTACAAATTGAAAAGGGGTGTTGATGATACAGAGGACAGGTACAAAGCAAGGCTGGTCGCAAAAGGTTTTTCTCAGAAAGAAGGCATTGATTTTCATGAGATATTTTCACTAGTTGTAAAAATTGTTTCAATTCGAATTGTATTAGCATTAGTTGCTTTACTTGATTTATAATTACAACAACTAGATGTTAAAACTGCATTTTTACATGGAGATTTAGATGAAGAGATTTACATGGAACAACCGGAAGGGTTTGTTCAAAATCGCAACAAGAAATTTGTCTGCAGGCTCAAGAAATCATTGTATGGTCTGAAGCAGTCGCCTTGACATTGGTACAAGAAATTTGATTCTTTCATGATGAGTCAAAATTATATAAGAAGTGAATATGATCATTGTGTTTACTTTAAGAAATTAAGTAATGGCATGTTCATTATCTTAGTGTTGTATGTTGACGATATGCTTTTAGCAAGCAAAAGCATAGTAGAGATCAACAGGTTAAAGGCTCAGATGGCTAGGACATTTGATATGAAAGATCTAGGAGCAGCAAGACAAATTTTGGGCATGGATATTTTCAGAGACAGGAGCAATGGTAAGCTGTGGCTATCACAACAGAAGTATATTGAGAAGATGCTCTTGAGGTTTGGTATGAACAATGTGAAGCCTGTTTTAGTCCCTTTAGCTTCCCATTTTAAGCTTTCTTCTAGTTTATGTCCTAATACAAATGAAGAAAAGGAATATATGTCTCGAATTCCATATGCCAATGTAGTAGGTTGTTTAATGTATGCCATGGTTTGTACTCGACCAGATATTTCACATGCAGTTGGGGTTGTCAGCAGGTATATGACAAATCCAAGAAAAGAACACTGGTCAGCAGTGAAATGGGTGCTTCGGTATTTGAGAGGCACAAGTGATTATTGTATCACTTATAACAGGAGTAGTGAATTTGTTTGCGCATATGTTGATTTCGATTTTGTAGGTGATTTGGATAAGAGAAGGTCAACTTCAGGATATTTCTTTACTCTTGTAGGTGGAGCTATTAGCTGGATGTCAAAGCTATAGAACATTGTTGCTTTATCCACTACTGAAGTAGAATACATAGCTGCTTCACATGCTTGCAAAGAAGCAGTTTGGTTGAAAGGTTTGTTTGGTGAGTTTGGTAGGTTGCAGGACAACATCAAGTTATTTTATGATAGTCAAAGTGCAATTCATTTGGCTAAGAATCCGGCCTATCATAGTAAATCAAAGCATATACCTATCAAGTACCATTTTGTAAGCCAAGTTATCACTGAAAGGGGAGTCTCCCTTGAAAAAGTGCATACAAAGGAAAACTGTGCAGACATGTTCACGAAACCAGTTTTGTTAGAGAAGCTATGTTGGTGTCTGGCTTCTCTTGGCTTGCAGAAAAGATAAAATAATAAATGAACAGGGTATCAGGCTAATTGTTGTCAAGGTGGAGATTGTTGAGATTTTCTGTTTATTAAATTTGGCAAAAATCTCATGTAGGTGACAACAATAGGATTAGTTGCTATATCAGCTCCATTATTCTTGAGGAGGAGTTAATGCATCCTATATTTGTTGTGAGAGAATTTATAATTCAGTTTTATACTCCAGCTATAAAGGAAATGTAAGCCCATGGAAGAGATTAGAGTAGAAAATAGGGTGAGCTGAGAGTAGGTGTGAAGAATTAAATTGTTGTAATCTCCTGTTGAATAATAAGATTGTCGATGCCTCTGTTTGGTGGATGTAGCCCAGATTGGTTGGGTGAACCACGTTAAATCTTTGTGTTATGTTTTTATGATCTTGTATGTGTTGTGTATGCTTTTTTTTAAATTTTCATTGCGCATTGTTTGCTCCAACAAAATTCAAAGCTCTGATACCAAATGTTATGAAACCAACTCACGTAAGGATAGAAAAGATAGTTGAACGCCTTAGAATTCAGCCTCTTCGAGGGAGCAACCTCCTTTACATTACACAAATGAACAATTCTTGGATGATACAAATGACATGACCTCCTTTCTATATATAGGAGTCTAAGGGGTAATAATATAATCAGAGCCGACATAACAATAATAATGTAAGGGCACAATAATAACAATAGTGGGCTTCTATGGGGCACAATAATAACAATGTGGGGACAACATGGGCACAACAATATACTAAGGTGGTTGTACTAATAACAATAAGGGGTTACACTAGTAGTATAGGGACCTAACACATCTACCCACTTTCACCAACTTACTCGGGATAAACATGAGATGAGGGGTTACTATGATATGACTCAACCTCCTAGATGACCTTAAGGAAATGGAGTCGACACAACAAGACTTCACTAACTTCCCTCAGGCACCACAAGACCTCCAGGAGTAAACCAACCCCTCTAGGTGTCCAACCCTTGAGACAACTCACCTTTTCCCTTACCTAAAGCCCCAATCCCTCCCTTTTCAAGGCCTTACGACTATGGGTTCCCAGTTGCTCCCATAGGCCTGCATCAGTGCGATTGTGGCCTTTTTCTTCCAATGTTGTGCCATCGACTACGAGAATTAAGGTTACTTTCCAGGGCTAGGGCTAAGCCTCTGTCCAGAAATCCATTAAACTTTCAAAAATCATAAAAGACATGAAGGCAATGCTTGTAAACCAAAACTAGAACCAAGACTTGACTTGACCATCCCCAACCAGGATTGACATTTTGTCAAACACTTGGTAGATATGCCACCTATAGGTCATGAATGCAAGTCTGAACATAAGGGACTGAAAACTTAACTGAGGTTTAACAAGAAGGGTATCTACCTTCTCACATTAGCTGTCATAACATCAATTAGGTCTTACATTCATTATTTATTTAGTTATGAATGAAAACATGAAAAGAGCCATGATTGAGATCTGTCATAAAACCATGCTTATAACTAGCATATAACTAGATAAATAACCATAAGAGAACAACCATTAAAGCCACACAATAACCAGTACATCTCCTTACCAAAAGAAAGAGAAACTTAACTTTTATTAACCATAGGAAATTAACGATCGGCTTTGGGACTTCCATGTTCCACCCGACCATAGATTGATTGAACCATATATTTCTTTTAGCCAATCACCCCTGTGCAATATTCCAAGAATAAATGTGGGATCTCATGGGATAGACCAATCCAAAGACAACTAAGGGAATCCAGAGGTTAAACCACCTCCACCCTCTCCATGCTGTGATCACACCTAAATCAGTGTCGAGATCACAAAAGCGAACCGAGCTTGGATGCTTTAGAATTTCTTCACCATCCTTGAGGAATTTTCTTCTCCCCACCCTCAGGATTTACCGTGTATCCTGCCATTATCGGTCTAAGGATTCCTAGGCCTTTGGGAATTTTCTTGAGATCACCTCACCCCAGATTCCAAAACCATCCGACAATCTAAAGCTCAAAACCGATAACAATCCCATAACACCATGACTATCCAAAAATGACAAGGCTAGGCTAAAATCCACTGTCGAATTCCGAAAAAATCCATGCCAATGACAACAAAAGAACCATATACCAACATGCACATATCATGCATGTCAAAACCAACTAGGAAATCACACATGCAATCTATTACCTGCAAGTATTCTCGCTGAAGTTGCTTGATCCTTACCTTCCTTTGCTTTCCTTGTCCTTCTTTGCTTTTCCTTTCCTTTCCTTGCTTGTTTACTTTCTTTCTCCTCGTGGTGCTTGTCTCCTCTCTGAAGCTAATTCCAAAATTGAACTGACAAAAACCACCAACTAATGCTTTGAGGTCTTTTTATTGATGAGGCCTCTAATTTCTTCAATTTTCCATTATTTTCCTTCATTTTCCTCCTTACATGCAACATGTGACCTTTCACCTTCCTTTTCTCATAATTTCCGTTATTTTCATAAATAGTGTGCCAAAAATACCTTTTTTTCCTTTCCAGAGCCTTAGCCGTTGCCTTTGCCAATTTTCCTTTAGCCATAAACACATCAAGTGATGCCCAATAGGATATTTTTCCCAACATTTAGCTTGGAATAAGTGTCCCTTGCCTGTGGGCTTATTTGACCTTTATTAACTTTTATTACATTAACTTTTAACCTGGGGTTGTGACATGGACGCCATTGAAGTTAGATTGATTCATACCGATTTTCATATTCATGAAGCGAATCGCCCTCCAAGGGCTCCGGCAGCTGGTCATGTTCCTCCTTCCCCTCCTTAATATGATTTTGGCTGGTTGTTTTTAAATTCTGTAGTGCTTTTTACTGTTTGGCTATTTTGTTTATGGCATACATGTAAAAAGTGACAACTCCTTCTTTGCCTTGGTATTACTCTCCTCGCTAACAAATCCTGTCGGAGTGAAGTTGGGAGAGCAAGGATCATTTGGATTGTAATCAAGCTCTTTTTGAAGAATTAATGCAACTATTTTGACTGACTATATATGTGTGTGTGTGTGTGTTCCATTTTTCTTTAAATAGATTTTATATTAATGACTTTATAATGTTTTAAACTTTTTTTTCCTTTTTAATTTTTTTTTTTTAATTTATTTATTTTCTTACCTTTTTTTTCTTCAAATTTTATGTGAATAATTATTTTTGAAAAAAAAAAACTTCAAATATTATCATCTTCGAACACAAAATTCATGAAATTTGTTATCTTTTCAATATTTTTCTCTTCAATTTTTCCATAAAAATATTTTATTTGACATGTTATTATTAGCCAATGGGTATCGAAATGTGTAATTTTTTTGTAAGTGTTTAAAATTATTATGTTTTTAGTAATAATTATTTTATTGTTATTGAAGTATTTGCGATACATAAATATATAAAAAAATCCTAAGTTCAAAATATTAATTTTATTATTTTTTTAACTTTGGAAAAAAATTGAAATTTTCATTATAAAAAAACAATGCAAAAAAAAAACACAAACTTAAAAAACAAACATCTCATGAAAAAAATGGTTAAATTCACATTTAAAAAATATGCTTACTCGCAACATAGAAAATTTAAAGTGTCAAAAAACGCGTCTCCCCAAACAAGATTAGAATGAAAATCACCAAAATAAAAAATAAAAAAAATTGTCCATAGTTAATACATAAGAAAAATTAAAGTGTTAGAAATATGCACTTGTAAGAAAAAAAGGTTGATATTGCCATCAAAACTTTTCAAAATTGGTATGAAAATCATGAACATTTAAAAAATGGTCATATTTAATGCATAAAAAAAATTGAAGTGTGAGAAATATGCTTCTCCAAAAAAAGGGTTGATGTCGCATCAACACTTTTCAAAATCGACATGAAAATCATGATTCAATGCCACCTATAAAAAATGAGAACTCGGGACAATTCTCGTTAAGTTGGTAACTTTGTTATTACCAAATCAACAAAAAGAGGATGAAACCCCAAATGAATAAAGATTAGCTTTATTTGGAGTTGGGTCACCTAGTCGCACGCTGATCAAGGTGGCTCCTAAGACACGCAGAGGACAAAGAGGGCTTATGGAAGCTCAAAAATCAAAGTGATTAGAATGATTTCGAATTAGAACCAGAGCGTAGATCATGTCGTCTTGATCGCAACAGTGCAAACGGTTCGTCAATCCGAGCTCGTATGGGGGAGAACAAGCCAGTCAAAGTTTTGGTCAAAGTTGGACTATGGGCTAGGTTTAAGTGTCCTACAATTTGACCAACCCCGGGGCATGAAACCTGGCTCCTGAAAGTGGGAAAAATTGTTGCCTCTTTAATTTGTCTAATAACCCTTATGTTAGACAAAATTAAAAAATGGCTTTGTTCTAGTAAAAATAAAAAACAAATATAATATGAGGTGGCGGGCCATGACCCCCGCCACCTCCCTTCCCAACCGCACACATATAAAAAAAAATTATGTTAAAAAAAGGATCGACAGGTCATGACCCTCGCTGGTCCAATCGAACCCTCCAACCATAATACATTAACCATTTAACTACGGGGTGGGCGGGCCACCTCCGGTGGACTCAGCCCACACCCCCCAAACCACATACAATATGCGCCATCAATTAAGCGAGGGCGGCGGGGATTGAACCCGCTCGGCCCATGTGGGCTGGCACCTACCGGGTGGCCCCATATATGGTGCGTACACCAATGAACCCACACCCAACGGTAATATGCAACCAATAAAACAACGCGCCACCATTAAAATGCAACGGCCCAATCCAAATTTAATTAATATGCTGCAGAGGTTATGGTGCGGGCTGCCCAATGTGGACCCGACCCCCAAAATGACTATATGTGGTTGTTTTAACAAAACAAAACATGTTTTAATGTGGAGGGGTCAGGGTTTGACCACCCGACCTCCTCCTTGTAACTCGAACTTTATACCAATTCGCCCAACCAACGCCTTGTAATATTTGCCTCGATTTTTTATATAAACCCTCTTTTTCTCAAGCATGGAGGAGCCAAGAGCATGCACGCGGATCGAGGAATTTTTAAAATTAATTTTTAATGCAGGGTGGAACCATGAACCTGAGAAAAACACAGGCGGAACCATGATTGGGTGAAATTCTCAAGAGGGTGAAATTTTCTGCAGTGTCCAAATTGGACAAATTTTATGTTGATATTACACCTCTGAGTGACACAAACCTGATGGCACAGTCAATTTCATGATCTGAGCAGCCAATTGCAGATAACCCGGAGGAGGGAATCTTTGAGGAATCTAGGGGGAATCTAAAAGATTCCTTAAGCCCCAGATTTTCATTTTCTCAGAATTTAGAACTTTGACAATCGATTTTGTATTATTCGATGCCACAAATCTGATGGTGCATTCAAATTCTCCATTTGCTCATTTATTTTTTGGCCACTTTTCAAAGTGGAGTGCAGGTGTTAGCATTCATGTGCAAGCAACCATTTCCATGAGATTCGACGTCGCGAGATTGATGGTACGACTAGCTTCAGTAGTTTGACATTCTTTTCTTTAGATGGTCCCTGGATGTGAGGTATATGCAATGTGTTCATGTACTTCTTTTGCTATGCATTGTGTTGCACAAATCCCTGTTTGATGTTTGATGTGGGATCTTGTTTCTTCTGTTTGATGTGATGCGGAGTCATTTGTGGGATGTACTTGTTGTCATGATTCATCGTGTTTCGTTTGAGATCCCTTTATCATTATGTTGATGGGATACTCATGTGTCACCATGTATGATCGCATTGAAATCCCTTTTATGCCATGTTGGCAGGATGTTCATCATCATCATGCATGAGTTTATGTCATACTGATAGGAGTCCTTTTTTACTAAGAGTTCCTGTATCGGAACATTTCTTGGAGCCACTCCTGTGTGAGGGAATTTTCCTTGTATGATAGCGATGTCACCTCTTATGTACATCATCACTATTGACAACACTTAATGCAGCGGCCTACACCATATTGACACAGGGGCCCGGAGTCGTAGTCCCTCCTGGACGAACTCCGTTATCAACGTATTGAGTTTTATGTCGCTGATGATTGTTATGTTCCTTCTTCTTTATAGCATGCATTTATGTTCATTTATGCTATTTTAATCACATCACGAAAGCAAAAGATCTTGGTTAAATCCGGGAGTTGAGTCAACTCGGATCAAGTTTGTTATCAGAGCGGTCTTTGTGTGGATGTGAATTGCAAGCATGAACAAGGGAACGTGCAGCGAAAGAGGAAGAAAAAGTGATGTACGAGACCAAGCTCAAAATTTCCAATAGGGTGGAAATAATGTATGAAGCTCTACAAAAAGAGACAGAGGAAAAGGAGCAATTATAGCTTTACTTGCAAGCCACAAAAGAGGCCCTGGAAGAACTGAAGCACAACAACCAAAATCTTCAAACAGAGAACGCTGAATTGAAGATGCTTCTACATGAAGAGAACGAGGAGAAACATAGTTTGCTATGACAGTTGCAAGCAAAGGACGAGGCCTTGGGAAAAGTTGCAGCGTAACCCATGCGAGGCAAAGAGTAGTTCTCCATCTTCATGTATGTTTCTTGATGATGATTTCACATTTTTTGAAAATCATACCCCAGGAATTGGCTCCAAACTGTTGAAGAAAATGGGGTATGAAGGAAAAGGCTTAGGCGTTAATGGCCAAGGCATTGTCAACCCCATCAAAGTAGAAGAATTACCCCGTCAGGCAAGACTTGGGTATGTCAGGAAAGAAGTTGGTGAATGCGCCGAGACAGCTAGCGAACCACCATTAGTTCTTTCCAAATCAACAAGGAGGTAAAAGATGTTGATTTCCTTTTGGTTTTGCCTTCACATAGTATGATTTATGTTGGAGATTTAGAGATCCCAATTACAGGGACAAATATGAGGCTCCTTACCAGGACGAGGCACGAGGAGGAAAAAGAACTTGGTGTTAATAACCAAGGCATAACTCCACCGTTGGAGGTTGTACAGAGACCTCAATTTGTAGGCTTGAGATACGCCGAGGGAGAATTCTCGAAGGTGTCAGATGCTTCTGAGACATCGTTGAAATCGTCGAAGAAAGAGAATGATGGGAACACATCCCCATCATCCCATGGCAATGTCCATGGCGGGGAAAGAGCTGAGGCAAGCTCTCATTGCCATATTTACACCATAGACGACAAGGAATGGTATAACCAGTCTCGAAATTTGAATGTGCATTTCGATTATAATCATGTTGTTAAAAATGAATGTAAATCATGACATCGAAAAACATGTACCTTTTGTGGATTACATAACCATACATTTTCTAATTGTTGGAAAAGAATGGTAGCACACAAAAGGAGGAGGCATGAAAGACCCCCTCAGCAGCAGGTAAAGAAACATGTTGAGCAGATCTGGAGGAAGAAGATGTATTGCAGTCATTACAACAGAGGTGGTCATCAAAGAGCCACTTGTTGGAGGCTCCATCCAAAGCAGCGCCTTAAAGAGAAAGCGTTGGTGCATGAAACAAGTGAAACAATTGTTTGACAAGCAAAACCACCACAAGAGGGTGACCCATTCACGTTGATAAGTGAAAAATGGTCTCTAGATATGTTGGCGTGTCATGGTCGTTCTTTTGTAAATCATTTGTTGCATTTCAAAATGTAAAAGTGAAGATGTGTTTTCCATCACTTGTTAAGCAACAATGATGTCTGGTCTTATTTTGTGTTGCATTTTAAACTCTGAAAATGATGTTGTGTTTCCATCACTTGTCAAAGCAAAATAGTGTTTGGCCTTATCTTTGTAAATCATGTGTTGTAGTGATGATGTGTTTTCCATCACTTGTTGGAGCAACAATGATATGTTGGCCTTATTTTTGTAGCTGGGGTATTGTGTCCATCTTGATGTAAACTTGACCACCGAGTATGTGTTATAAACTCGTGGCAAGTATGGGATGCTTGGGTCATTAGTTGGTCATGTAAGACAAGCATGTAATTTGCAAAACAATGTACTAGAGGTTGCAGGTGTCGGCTCATCGCTTAAGGCTCCGAAGAACAAAGGTGAAGGAGATGGAAGCGAGACCTTTTCAGGATGCTTGTGATGCAGACAAGGTATAGAGAAGTTGTAGGTTATTTTTTATGCTTTTGGAGGACCAAAAGCTTCTCAGTGGGGAGGATTGATCCAGGTGGCTCTAGAGACACACATAGGACAAGGAGGGATTATGGAAGCTAAAAAGTCAAAGTGATAAGAATGCTTTTGAACCAGAACCAGAGCGTAGATCTTGTCGTCCTGATCACAACGGTGTGAACGGTTCTTCAATCCGAGCTCATATGGGGGAGAACGAGGCAGTCAAAGTTTTGGTCAAAGTTGGACTGTGGGCTAGGTTTAAGTGTCCTACAATTTGACCGACTCTGGGGCATGAAACCTAGCTCCTGAAAGCGGGCGCCATTATTGCCTCTTTAATTTGTCTAATAACCCTTATGTTAGACAAAATTAAAGAATGGCTTTGTTCTAATAAAAATAAAAAACAAATATAATATGAGGTGGTGGGCCATGAACCCCGCCACCTCCCTTCCCAACCGCACACATATAACAAAAAGATTATGTTTAAAAAAGGACCAACGGGTTTTGACCCCCGCCGGTCCAACTAAACCCTCCAACCATAATACGTTAACCATTTAACTACAAGGTGGGCGGGCCACCTCTGGTGGACTCGGCCCACACCCCCCAAACCACATTCAATATGCTCCATCAATTAAGTGAGGCCAGCGGGGATTGAACCCGCCCAACCCACATGGGTTGGCCCCCATCGGGCGACCCCATATATGGTGCATACACCAATGAACCCACAACCAACAGTGATATGCAACTAATAAAACAACGCGCCACCATTAAAATGCAACAACCCAATCCAAATTTAATTAATATGTTGCGGAGGTTATGGAGCGGGCCGCCCAATGCGGACCCGACCCACAAAACGACTATACGTTGTTGTTTTAACAAAACGAAATATGTTTTAATGTGGAGGGGTCAGGTTTGACCACCCGACCTCCTCCTTGTAACTTAGACTTTATATCGATCCACCCAACCACCGCCTTGTAATATTCACCTCGAATTTTTATATAAACCCTCTTTTTCTCAAGCATGGAGGAGCCAAGAGTCCGCACGCGGATCGAGGCATTTTTTAATTAATTTTTAATGCAAGGTGGAACCATTAACCTGAGAAAAACATAGGTGGAACCATGATTAGGCGAAATTCTCAGGAGGGTGAAATTTTTACAGTGTCCAAATTGGATAAATTTTATGTCAACCTTACACCTCTCAGTAACACGAACCTGATGGTGCAGTCAGTTTCCTGATCTGAGCAGCCAATTGTAGATTACCTGGAGGAGGGAATATTTGAGGAATCTAGGGGGAATCTAAAATATTCCTTAAGCCCTAGATTTTCATTTTCTCATAATTCAGAACTTTGATAGTCGATTTTTCATTATTCGACGCCACAAATCTGATGGTGCATTCAGATTTTCCATTTACTCATTTCATTTTTCGGCCACTTTTCAAAGTGGAGTGCAGGTGTTTGCATTCATGTGCGAGCAACAATTAACATGAGATTTGACGCCGCGAGATTGATGGTACGACCAACTTCAGCAGTTTGACATCCTTTTCTTCATATGGTCCTTGGATGTGAGGTATATGCAGTGTGTTCGTGTACTTCTTTTGCTATGCATTGTGTTGCGCAGATCCCGGTTTGATGTTTGATGTGGGATCTTGTTTCTTACTTGCTTCATGATTCTTGCTTGATGTGATGCAAAATCATTTGTGGGATGTACTTGTTGTCATGTTTCGTTTGAGATCCCTTTGTCATTATGTTGATGGGATACTCATGTGTCGCCATGTATGATTGCATTGAAATCCATTTTATGCCATGTTGGCAGGATGCTCATCATCATCATGCATGAGTTATGTCATACTGATAGGAGTCCTTTTTGACTGAGAGTTCCTGTAGCGGAACATCTCTTGGAGCCAGTCCTACGTGAGGGCATTTTCCTTGTATGATAGTAACATCACCTCTTATGTACATCAACACTATTGACAACACTTAATGCAGCGGCCTACACCATCTTGACACCGAGGCCGAGAGACGTAGTCCCTCCTTGGACGAACTCCGTTATCAACATCTTGAGTTTTATGTTGCTGATGATTGTTATGTTCCTTCTACTTTACAACATACATTTATGTTCCTTTATGCTATTTTAATTGCAATTCTAATCACATCATGAAAGCAAAAGATCTTGGTTAAATCCGGGAGTTGAGTCAACTCGGATCACATGCTTAGCATAAATCCACTTTTAATACCATAACTTTTATATTTCTTACCTTAATAGAATTTAATCATTATTGTGCAATCCCCATTGCCTCGTGAATTTGTCTACCCTATAAAAACAAGATCCCTTTCAACCTTCTAGCAATAATCTTTGATATCATTTTATAGATGAAATTACATAGTTATATTGGTTAAAAAATTTCAAAACTAGTCAAATTATCAGTCTTCATAATTGAGGTTATGGATGTATTGTTGAAAGATGTAGAGTTTTTCCAATTGTTCTTGATGACTCAACCACCTTCCTTAAATCCTCTTCAATAAAAACATAACACTCCAAGAATAATTTTGTTAGCAGTCATCTAAGGCTCCGATAGTGGAAGTCCATCAACGAATTCTTATGGCTTCTTGGAGGAAATCTTATGAGATAAAAAACAATCCAATTTTTTTGTAATACAAACCTTTCATCTTCTCTTTTTTCTCCAAGTGGGAGTTAAATTTTATATATTTGATATCCAATCATCCCACCTCCTCCAATTTGTTTTATAAAGTAACCAAATAGTTGATTAACTTGGAAACCAACCCCAATAACTTCAATGCCCCTGGAGTGAAGTTTAATTTCACCCCCCCACCCTCGACAATGACAACCAAGCCTTTTTGAAGTTGTTCACTATTAGATTTCTTATTCCAATATTCCATTCTTTCCATATAGGGCCCATAAATATTAAAAAGAGCGATTTCTTTCCCTAGGTCTAGAAAAAACAGTGTGGTCCTTGGACGACTGATAAGAAGCTCATGAATTAGTGTAAGTAAGACATCAAATTTTTCCACCCTTTGATTCAATAGTTTAGGGGTAAAAAAAACAGTTTGAAACATCCTTGGGGTCTTTTGCTATAAGAGCTCCAAACAATGACAATTCTTTTTCACTTTTAACTTTAGAATTTCTTATTTTTATGCCAGAGAAATACAAGATTTCCTTCCTCTATGGGAAGATTTTGATTCTTTCTCTTCTAAAACTCCCAAGCCCCTTTCTAACCCACTTAGAAAAATTGAAGAACCTCTAGCTCTTTACCCGAAGTTGTTTTTTGTTAGCTCTAAAGATTGAATCCTCCTTTCTCCTTAGTTAAATTTCACATATTTTTTTTTTAGAATGGGGACACCTCACCAACTTGAGACCCTCCTAACCATCTCAAAGTTACTAGAGGAGGAGGGTTAGATATTTTATCCAAGATTGACTTGGTAGGAAGTCACTAATTTGTTCCTCTTCCTCATTATCTTGACCTACCACCAAAAATCAAAAACATAAATTTTTAAAGTTCTATCTATTATTAGCGGGTGGGGAAATTTTAGACTTACTCAATACATTTGAAGTTTCCTTTTTGGTCTTTTCAATCTCTTAAATTTGTAACCCTTGTAGGAATATATCCATTAGGTCTTTTGCTTTTGTGGAAGAGGATACCTTTGAACTAGTTAAGATGTTTGAATTGTCCTCAATGGTCACCTTAACCCTAGGATACTGTGAAATAGCCTTAAAAAATCCATTTTGGCACCTTCTTGCTCCTTTGTACCTAAAGCTTCCTTTTACTTGGCAACAGACAATTAATCGTGAGATGGCCATAACAATGAAATCTTCCATACTCAAATGAAATCATTTATAATGGATGGATAGATAGACAATCTTAGATCCCCTTACAATTGTACTAGAATATGTCAAACACTTTATCAATTTTATTCCTACTAGGATTCAATCCATCCCCATATACCCAAAACCATAATAGGATTTATCCTCCTCCGAAAATATTCCTAAAGCATTCCCAATTTTAGTGAAAACACAATCAAACCAAAGAACCAAGGAGAGCACTAGAAGTTTAGCCCAGATCGAGAAATGCTCCATACATGTTGATCTAACATCAAAATCCAAGTTTTTTTGTAGAAACAAAGGTTATGTCTCCCATTTCCATCACTTTCATATAATTTTATCATACTCAACTACAGACCTAGATATCCATAACATCCACCATTTTACCAAAATTAGGCTTCAAGAAGTATAACCTACCTCCACTTTGAAGTTTTCCTTTATCTAAGCCTTTAAAGTATTACCTCCCATTCATTTTCTTAGGAAGAAACCCAGTAATTTTGAGTTCTCTAAATCCATAATCTCACAAATTTTTATGCTTTCACTTAGTTGAAGGTTTACTAGTTCCTACCTCCTCTTCATGCACTTGCAATGCTTCCTTGATTTATTGGCCCATCTAGTTCCCAAAACATCCAAATTTTAAAACCCTAAATCATTGATTAAGAGAATGATATCTTACTCTAGTATAACTTCAATGAAACCCACCTAGTGACATTTCTATCCTCAATTTGAAAAGAGAAACCATATGATCCTACTAACATATTTGATGGGGTTTTGACGAGGGAATTTACTATCAAACATATTGTCCCATGTGCCAATGGTATTTTCCTATTTGGTCATGTGTAGAGAAAGTGAGTTCTAAAATCCACTAGATCTACTAAAGAGTACTTTACTATTGAAGTCCTTTCCTCATGATGACTCCCTATAGGTCGTATAATGTCCCATATTGGAGACCCTTCACATAAACTAACATCATAACATGTATGGGAATGAAATGTGTTATCACCAATTCATTGAGAATTTCCATGTTTCCCTCCTCCAATGGATATGCTTCTGTTTGAATTTTCTTGAAGGGGTAGACACATACTCATTAAGATTGATCATTTGAATGGACTATATTTCTTGGCCTTCTAGTAGATCTTATGAAAAATCTACCACTTGCTCCATTTTTTGTGAAGATCAACAAACACTTCTCACCTTCGCCTCAAAACTTGTCAAAACTCCTCCTCACTCCCCTCCAAATGCGAGCTTATGTATATATAGGCTACTTTTTTATTGATGTAACTACTCCACACATTGTTCTATACCTTCTTGTATTTCTAAGCATCTCACCTCTCTAACGCCAAGGTTACCTTTTAGGTATAACTACTTTTTGGATGGTGCGTAGGTATAATTAGTATTTGCCATTTGTTTGTCTTATCCATGTAAATGATTCTTCAACAACCTATGTGTGCCTTTTACATGGTTATAGGCTTTGCATCTATAGGGTCACTATTCACATTAACACACATGAAATGAAATGATTCACAATAACACATGGGAAATGAAATGATTCATTTCTTAAACCATCGAAGCGAATAAACAATCTTAATTTATAAGCTCATAATATATTGTCTAAGTTATTTATGATTCATTACTGATTTAATTGATATTTCCCATTTACACTCATCCATGCCTCACCACCAAGCTAGTGAAGAGTTGGCAGTTGAGAGTTGCATTAAAAGAGTTTATGAATTTTAGGAATTGTGGGTGCATCACAACCTTGGTCATGCATGTGCCTCAAATATTTATGTTTTAATTCATTATTGTTTATTTCTATTGTATTTGTTATTATAATGTTACATGTAGTGGTAATATCATGGATGTTATGCCCACGAAGATGCCTTCAATGCTGACTTTGGCCTTTGGTCCCTCTTTTGCGTAAATAAGGGTCTTCTCTAAGCTATATCATTATGTTACAATCAAGTCAAGGAGATGTCACCCATTTCAATATCATCCTCGGGATGCACTCTTTAATCTTTTAGGAATCATAGGTCATGTACTTTAACTTGAGCATGTAGATGTCATCGACCCTTTGTACTTTATCTATTTATTGTTGTTTTTATTTTATTGTGCGTGGTGATAATTGACATTTCAATTTTAAGGACACTACAAGTGGTATTAGAGTAGTGTTTTTGGCATAGGAGGGTTGCAACTTCTAACACAACATCAAATTTTTTATTACAAGGTTTGTAGATTTAAAAAGACCTTGAAAAAAAAAAACATTTAAATCAATGGTCATGTGAGTAGGAAATCAAAATTTGGAAAAACTATTAATTTAGCATATTTTTGTTGTAACTACTAATAAAAATTTGGGCTTTTAGCATATTTTTGCTACAACTACTAATTTTTTTTTTGGCTTTTAGCCGTGCCTCATAAGAACTTATCAATTTTAATTTACCAAATTGAAATAATTATTGTCAACTTTAATTGTAATTTCAAAATTTATATAGTGATTTTAAAAATAAAATATTGCAAAATTAGAATGAATTAAAAAAATTAAGTAGCTAAAAAAAATCAAACCAAGGGTCTTGTGGCTACAAAATGAAAGTTTGAAAAAAAACTATTGTTTTTAATATATTTTTGCTATAATTGTTGCAACAATTTTGGGCTTTTATCAGTGTCTTATGAGAATCTGATGTTTTGATTTACCAATTAGAAAATATGTATTTACAACTTTGAATTGATATACTATAGAATTGATTTGGGTTGATAGTAAATAAATGAGGTTCCTTTAAAAATAGGTTAGAGCATCTTTTTCAAGGCAACAAAGGTATTTGTGTTGCATATCTCATCAATTTTGATAAAATGCCTATATTGTATTCGATCTAACTCCATTTGAAATATGATTTATTTGGCTACATATGTGACATGTTTTGGTATATTTTAAAGAATATTGATGAAACTACAAGCTCTGAAAGTTGCTCTTCATTTTTTACCTCAAAACCCTAACAAAAAGGTCAAAATTAATGCGATATTTAAAAGAGTAAGAAAATCAAATGTTGTTCGAAGGAGAGTTTTAGTTATAATCACATATATGTTAGGTTTAGAGTTGCAATAGAAAAATACCTTTATTTATTTAATGCAAATTTTGTTCTCCTCTATGTGTCAAATCCTTACTTGAAAAAAATGTTGACAAAAATTAACAAGGTATATTCAAATAAGATTAGCATGGAAGTGTTGGGAGAAATGAGATACTTATGTGATGTATTTGTTATTGCATCCAATATTATAGAAACTTACAAAACAAACAAATGCATGGTTAGAGTTAGAAAAAGGCTTGTAAATGATGATAAGATATATCCCAAAGATTCAAAAATAACTACTTTCGAGTTAAGTTTGTTTTTGTTTTTTTAGAGGAATCTCACGTTCATTATGATGAATCTCCATGTGAAGAGGATTTTCAAGAGACAAAAATGTCTCTTGTTTCTCTTCTATGAGTTGCTTCTTCCATATGATGAATCCATTGATGTGTAGAATGATGAATATCTTTGTAAATACCATTTGCAAGAGGCAAAGACCTTCTCTTAGACTTCCTTCATAGAAGCTCTTTCTCTCCATGATGAATTTTATTTTAAACATAATGTAGTGGTGAAAAAGGAAGTGAAAATCATAGAGGAAAGTCATGAGAAAGAAGTGACAGAGAATTTTCAATTTGGATTTTTCTTCAATACAAATGTTCTTTCAAGCCCCATAACCAATTTTTTGCCTCTAGATGCCATTTTCATTAAGACAATTCCTTATGTCTTGGTTGAACCATACTTGGATCTTTATGACTATACTAAGATTTTTTATCATGTCAGTGCAATGAATGAGTTCACATGGTTTATTAGAGAAGGTTATTCTCAAAGCTCCTAATCATTCGATTCGGTGCAGATGCCTATATTTAAATAAAGGCCAAAGAAACATAAGAAAAATAAGTCACATAGTTAAGCTTGTCCATTGTCCTCAATCTTTTGGGATAAAGATTCCCAAGGAAGAGCTCATGTTGTGTCTCCAAATACAACATTTTTGTTTTGTACATAATCTCATAATTTTGGTCCTCTAAGCCTCTAAATCAATGAGAATGTTTTTAGCTTCTTAAGAGGAGAAACCCCGACCCTGCTCATCCATCAGTTCAACCAGCTTATCCTCAATAATGCACAGTGTCTGATCATCCTGGGTGCATTTGGTTTTTTCCCATTGAATAGATAGGCTCTTAAGTTCAATAAGGTTGCGACAAAAACCTTCTGCCATAGTCCGCCCTTGAGTAGGTGGGTGATATCGCCAGAAACCAGTGACCAATTTGTGATAATCGAGATCCATTAGCCAAGTTGAGTTGAATTTAAATGGTGCTCTAGGTTTTTGAAAGGGCCTTGCCAACTCAAGGTAGATAGGGTAATGGTCATAGATACCACCAAATCCTACCCATTGTCGGTAGTTTGACAGGGTGCCTAACAAGTGTTCCTTAATAAGGAAACGATCTAATCACCGGGCTAGAGCTATTTCTCCTATTCTTCTATTATGCCAGGTCGGTTGCTTCTTATTCATGGGGATATCAATCAAATGGTGTTGCTCCATAAGTTGCTCCATAAAATCCAATAGGGGGTCCAGCTATGCATTATGTCCCCAGGATTCCGCATGACCAATTATGAAGTTAAGATCCCCTCCCATAATTAGATTGTTGGAATTTGTCTGGGAAAGATGCATTAAGCGATTCCAAAAATCAACCCTGTTGAGATAGGGTGCATATACATTGATGATTCAGAAATCCCTACCCATCTCCGAGGAGTAAATATCCATGCCTATAAATCCAGGACCCCCCCAATGTTGAGATGAGGTTGATAGTGCGGGTATTGATACCAAGTGCAATTCCCCTAAATTAGCCATTGACATCAAGTGCATGAAAACACCATCCTGGCTTCATAGAGAGCAGAACCGGGATGACCTGCTCAACCTTCCCTAAGGTTTCTTGTAAAAAAATGATGTCAATTGGCTCTGAATCCAGAAGTCTTTTGAGGGCTAATTTTTAGTGGGGCTAGCCAACCCTCTACAATTGAAGGACATCCACTTCATGGATGAGACTGAGAGAGGGTGTTCGTTGCTCTAAGAACCCTGTCAAGAGTGGATTGTCTGCCCTGGGCCACATTTGCCCCAACTTGGATGATAGATTTCGAGATAAATGATTGACGTCCCCGAGGGATCTTGGTGGATTTAGGAGGGGAGATAAGGCCAATCCCAGATGGCTCAGGTGGGAGAGGCACCCGAGAGTAGAGGTTGTAGGGACGAGATTGTCGAGATGAAGTGGAGGGTTTCAGAGAAGAGGTTGTGACGGATAGACCAGGTATAGAAGGTGGGGTGGTTGAAAATGTAGAATTAGGAAGATCCAAGGGACAAGTGAGAGGAGTGGTAGACATGCAAGCAATGGATGCAAATGCAACATGTAATTGTTGTGTAGAACAAGATAAAGAAACAGAGGAGCAAAGAGGAGGAATAATACCCGAAGAGAGAGTGGTCACAGTTGCAGCTTGAGATCTCATCATGGGCAGAGAAGGAGATCGGGGAGAGACAGATGAAGTCAGTTGAGCAGTGCCACCATCCATTGCCTGCGGTCGGGTGGAGCGAGGAGTCTGACCAGCCATTGGTAATGCCTCAGGTCTTGGAACATCTGTGCCTTTGGAAGAGGGCGATGTCGAAGTTACCAAAGGGCATTCTTTGAAGAGATGTCCAACCTTATGACACCTAAAAGGCACCCCTTCGTAATCAAGTATTTGTATACGGGTGAAATGTCTCCAGTAAAGTGTAATCTGCTCTTCTAGACCTTCCTTGGTATCCAGGTGAACCAGGATGCGAGCCAAAGATTTATTGCCCGAAGTGGTATAAGACTTATCATAGTCCAAGAAAGTGTCCAAGGCATTACCAATGCGAGTAAAAATATCTTCCGACCTGAAGTGCAATGGAAGCCAGGTAGGCAAACCCAGATCGGTCCAACGCCTAATTGTTCTTGCTGAGGATTGAAAAGAGGGCTCAATCTCTTGAGTAGAACAAGAGCCAATTCGATGTGCCAATATCGGGACAAAATCCAAGTGATGTATTCTTCTGTGTGAAAACTGAGAACGAATCATCCCCGCACCAAAGTCGTAATAGTCGGTAGTTCCTTACGAAAATTTCCCCAATTCTCCATTACCCAGAGACGAAGGCGTACAACAGAATAAGTTCTACCCCTAACACGACCCACCAAAACCCTATTCGTTGTGTCCACCACCTCACCCATATTAACACCTTCACCAAAACAGAGGGAGAGGTCCTTACGAGATGCCTTGATGCACTTGTTCTTCTTAGCCTTGCCAGATCAGGGTGCTGTCGGATGGTCCTGAAGGGGATCTCGTGAACCTTGGTTATCTACCTGTGAGTTGGGGTTACAAGTCCGCGATTGACGACCGAAATGTCAAAACAGTCAGAAAAGATAGATGACCACCCAAGACCAGTGGGAGGATTAAGGAGGGTGGGTGAGATCAAAGTATGGGTGGGTAAATCAACAACAGGTACAAACCCTACTGATGAGGGAGGGACGAACGAGGTAGGATGAAGGGTAGAATCATGTGATGGTAAATCGAATGATGGGGAAAGGGTTATGTAGGAGACAAGGAGATTGAGAGTGGCAGGTGAAAGAGGTGGGCAATTGAGACCCGGTGAGGCAATGGAGAGAGTAGAGAACGATTGGTAGGGCACAGAAGTGTCGAGATCCACAAGGACAAACAACGATCCCGTCCACGGCAGTGGATGTGCACATGGTGGTCCTGAAACTGACACTTCCGGCGATGCATTAGGGTGTGACCAAATAGGCTCGTAGGGATTCAGATCAACCGAATAATCGACAACATCAATCTCCATTCCGACAAGCAACAAACAGTAAAGAGACCAGAGGTAACGAACCGTAGATAGGATTGACAACGATCCACAAACTGTCACAGTGCTAGTGCCACGTTGCAGGTAGAGGGTGGATGCTTCAACAGTGACTGCAGTGGAGATGGTCGTGCGATACCATAACCTAAGCCCTGCGGGACTCCATCCTTTGATCAGTCTTACCACTCATGATGGATGTTGTCAAATTTACTTAAATTATAGATATTTAATTCACTTATTTTAATTATAGATAATGATCGAGACTACTCAATTTATTATTCCCAAAGTCATTGTAAAGCATCAAACTTAAAGAAATGAAATGGATTCAACAAAGTTATTAATATTCATACGTGGGTTTTTTGAAAAACATATTAACTTTGCTCATTCCAAGTAAACTAACCTCTTAACCCTAATTAAACGAGAATTATCTTTCCTCACCTCATATCATGTGTATTTCTAGTGAAGGCAAGAAGCTAGTTTAGGGCGTTACACTGAAAGAACTTTGATGTCATTACATGCTTTAGACCAAATAATCTCATTTCTGCCCATTGTTTTCTCCAAATCTCAATACCTTCCGTAAGTCTACCCAACGTTTTCACCAAACCCTAACCCTAGTACCAAGCGAACTTTGATCGAGGGCTTCTCCAACTTTAACCCTAATACCGTCCTTAACCCCATGGAACTTTTCCTCCACGGTATAAGATTCTTGTGAGGGTTTTCTTGCCTCCCACGGAGCGAATGGTTTTCCTTCAAAACAATACATTAGGGTAACAGGTCGCTAACCATATCACAATTGTCGGACCACAGGGCCACCATCCGGGAGCAGCTATCGTGAAGACCCAAAATACTATACGGTTCTTTGACAGATCCTTTACCCATACCCTTCATCGGGAGGGGTAAATAAAAAAGGCCTTGTGAATTGCTCCAAAATAGCTCAAAATTCGCATTACTTAACCTGAAAAATAAAGATTCCTCACAGTTTCCAGGCGATTCCCCATCGAAACGGGCGCCGGTTGAGCTTCGGACGGCCCCTCATTTTGCGTTTCCCGCTTAGATTTCATACGTCTTCTAGTCTCATTTTTTACGCTTCATTGCTTGGTCTGGGGCCTTGGCCCTTCACTACCCCGAAACCCCAATCAGATTTTGACCGATAAATACAGCAGAGGTGGCGTTTCGGTGGTCCTGACTCTGCGCCTTAATGGTGGAAATCGGCACCATAAGTGTCCGGGACAGTCACGGGTTCGAATGCGCTTAAGAAACCTAGAAATTCGATGTAGATCAACGAAGAACTGTCAAAGACGGCGAAAAAGACCCGGGCGCGATGAATTCTGCCCGAGAACTGAGTTTTGTGCCCAAAAAAAAGGTAAGAAGCTTGTGGACATTTGAATTTATATGTTCTTGTGCTGTTTGGAATAAAGGTACAGAACCCTAAATTTTTTAATGCCCTAAACTTTATTGAAGAATCACTTGATATTGTTTTTGAGCATGCCTAGTGTCTGAGAGATTTGTTATCGAGGACATGACCATCTTATAGTTCATTACACGTCCTCTTAATTTTTAGGGCGCACACGATGGTTTATACATATAGTTATTGATTGTATGTATCGGAAAACTTGCAGGACACTTGAGGATTTTCCACCTAACAAGTGGTAAATACTGGATTCCTATTCTTCAGCTGCTGTTTGTTTGAAGAGAGAACGGAATCTAATTCGACTTTGAGAATTTTCCTGTTGTCGCCACCCCAGTTATAGAAAAACTATAATTACTTGATTATTATCTTTTTAAAGAGGCCTTGTTTGGTCTTTTGTTGTGTACTTATATTTACGAGTACAAGGGCCGAGGTGGACATGCCCCAGAGTTTACGCCCTAGCTTGAAGCCGATTGGTGTTCTTCAAACAATTACATCTGTGCTTGTTCCAATGGCCGATCGGCCTTCAAGTACAGATGACGATTTCAAGTCAAGTTATAATGATCCTTTGGCATTAGCTGCACTATCTGGTCCCGACTTACAATCATGCCCAGACCTTACCTATGCCAATGAGCAAAGAGAGTCATTCAATAAACTGTTAACAACATGCTTGAAAGAATTTCCCCATACACGAACCAGGCCCCTACCAGTCATTATTTCTGATGGAAAAGTCGTTGATCTTTATGAGCTTTCAAACATTGTTAGAAAGCAAGGTGGTTTTGATTTGGTTTCTGCAAATAAAATGTGGGCGTCAATTGCAGGGGATTTAGGATTTGGCACAGAATGTGCCCCTGCTCTAAAGTTGGTTTACGTGAAATATCTAAAATTGTTGGATAAATGGGTGGAGGGAGCTGGAACTCCAAAATGTAATGGGTTAAGTTTAGATCGCCAAGGTAAGAAAAGGAATGGTGAGAAGCTCTCCTTTCCAGACGAGGATTTTGTAATTCAGCATGTTAATTCATTTCATGGCACGGGGCTTCGACAGTCTCCTATTGTAATCTCCGACAACAGTGAGCAAACTCTCTATTTACCAGATGCAAATAAACAAACTAGTGGTGGTGTGCATGAGACTCCCAATGTTTCGCTTTCGGGCATGTTGGAATGGATAAACTGGGTTGCGAGGAACCCCTGTGGTTCTATGAAAGGACAAGGTGCTAAGATCTCTAGGCGGAGGGAGCAGTGGTTCCAGGAATGTTTGAATCGGGCAAAACGGGCTCGTGAAGTTTTATATCTGCGAAGACAAGAGTACCAATTTGGAGACATGGTACATGCACAGGTAACTATATAAAATATTAGTTTATAAAGTATCATTCAAAGTTTTGGGAATGTGTTTCGAGTCTAAAATGTTTGCTAAACTTTTTTTATATATAATGTTCAGCCTGGTTTCTGCCTCACAGTATTTTATGTGGTTAATTACATAAAATACATATGAGAGTCTTCAATACTGTCAGATTCCTTAGATTTCTGATTCTAGGTTTAAATTATAAAATGACAGTCAAATGCTTAGAAATGAATTGTTAGTCTCCAACTCTGTCAAGATGTTTTGTGTAGAGTTTAGTGGCCACTTGGTGTCTGTTGACTAGCTTATGGGCCATACCAAATGAAATATTTTTGTGTGCATGTCTTGTTAATTTCCTTTTGGCAAATTAAGGGATTTAGATGTGAATATGCTCAATATGTCTGTCTTCCCCATCAAGCACCAGGTAACTTCGGTTACAAAATGTTGGATGTTTAAAACATATCCGTGTAACCTTTAACAATTTGAAACATTGAAAGGGATCATCTTTCTCACAAGCTGCCATCTCTTATGGAATATTTTCTTTTGATGTGAAGATACCTGTTTCTCCAAATTTTGCTAATGCATCGTGGAAATTTCTAAAATTATTAGCTTCATGAACTTCATTTGAATTACTTGAGGTTCCTTGGAGCTACTTCAAAGAACCTCCAGCATTTTGGCTGAAGCTGCATTACAAACTATAGTGGCAGCATACTTCACTTCTGTCCAACCAAGCTCAAGAAAATAGTCATCGAAAAAGGATAGTAGATTCACAGTCCTCTCCTTCATCTACCAGATCACGAGGAGAGCTCAAAGAAATAGACACCAAAAATATTTATTCGAAGGGGATAAGATATGATATGATAATTTTAGTAATGTCCAACAAATGACCACAAAAAATTGTAGTCATGATTTGTTCCTTGAGGGGCTCTTAGACAAGGAGGCTTGAAGCAATTACAAGAATATACTCATTATGAGCTCAACATGTCAGATGCAGGAATTCAACCTGGTTGGAGAGGATAACAACATTTTCCCCAACCCTTCATCTACCAGATCACTCAAAGAAATTATTTATTCGAAGGGGATAAGATATGATATGATAATTTTAGTAATGTCCAACAAATGACCACAAAAAATTGTAGTCATTATTTGTTCCTTGAGGGGCTCTTAGACAAGGAGGCTTGAAGCAATTACAAGCATATACTCATTATGAGCTCAACATGTCAGATGCAGGAATTCAACCTGGTTGGAGAGGATAACAACATTTTCCCCAACCAACCTAGTTACATTCACAATGCCTAGGGCACAATCTGCTTCACCAACTAGACCTTGTTATACTTTTATTTGCCACCATAGGCCTTACAAGGAAGCTCTTAGATGTTATAAGGCTGAAATTACATATTTGAGTAATTTCTTATAAATATTTCACAATGAGTAATTATTTTGTTACAATTTCATAATTATGAAATAATAATTATTTAATAGTTGAGAGAAACTCATAATTGAAAAGAAAGTTTACAATGAGTTGGTAAAAACTCATAATCGAGCATGGAACACAAAAATATCATAATAGAGGAAAAAAAATCACCAAGAAAACACTTGTAAACAATGAGAACACAAGTCTGATTTTTAGATCTGTAACATACAAATTTGTTCAACAAAGGAACGCTTCATATTATAACACAAGCTATTATACCAATACCCCAACTCATCCCAAGTTGGGATAACAAGTTTGTTTAGCTTGTCCAAGCAAGGACACTGCAATTGCTTCCAAACCTTAGCTAGGGCATCCACCATCAACAAAAAATTGTTAATTTTAGGTATGTTTTCTGCTTAGAGCAATTTATTTCAATTTTCTCGGTTAGCACAATATATTTTCCAGATTAGCAATCACATTAGCATTATTGTAAACTTAGATAGAACATAAACATAAATCGCAGAAGACAAGCCAAGACAAGCCAAGACAAGCCAAGACAAGAGGACACAAGATGTGGCGCTAGCCAGGGACAAACCCCAATGTTGGAAAACCCTTGATCAATACTTCTTTTATGTTCTTCAAAGTTCAACAGAGAAAGAGAGAGAGAGATAGTACATTTGCAATAGAAGTCAGCACTTTGACTTTTGATATCTGCATGAGATCAGTTGAAGACATATAGTTTCAACTGATTCTCCAAGGTGATTGCTTCACCTATCATAGTATGTTGCATTCATCATACCATTCATTATCATTGTGCTGCACTCATCATCACTGAGTTGTTCTCATCACTGTGCTGCTCCCAAGCTATTAGGTAATTGAGTCCTTCAAGGGCTGCAGACCATCTAGGAGAGCCCCTCCTAATCCATACTGCCACTTGCATGCTGCACTATTCCCATGGAACAGCCTTAGCTGCTTGCTATGGCTTGCAGCCTAGCAAAGCAGCTGGCTGTAGCAATCTATTCTTCCAACAGGTCTCATTCAACCTTCAAACAACAACCCCATAGCTTCTCTTCATTGGATACTTATGCTTAGCATATTATACCAAAACATGACCATGTTGTTACTTACAACAAGTGGCTAGATGACTGTGCAAGGCTTCTTTCAGGACAACAACCAACTGCTTTTCTCCTGAAAACAACCTACCTCGAACAGTCCTCCTCAACTGCGGATTGAGGCCTTTAATGACTGCGTCCTAGTGCATATTTAAATGCTGCTGTTTGGAGCCACCTTGAGCTGCCTATAGCACCCTCCTTAACTGCGGCTTAGATCCCTCCATGGACTGTGTATACATCTCTTCCTTGACTGCGTCTAGGGCACCAGCGTGTCCCTTCTTGCTACGTATATGCCCTCATGGATTGCGGCCTTAACCTTAAGTGTCACAACTAGGAGACTGCGTTTAGACATTAGCCAGATCTCTTTGTTTACTTCCTTACTGCGGTAGGATAGATCTTCCTTGATAGCGTTAGGATCTCTTCATGACAACAATAGGATCTATCCTTTATGACTGCGTTTCAATTAGAACAGCAGTTAGGGCATTCCTTATTTAGGACAACGTTTGGGCCTCCATGTTTGAGCGTATAAGGGCTCCTCCTTGACTGCATGTAAGGGCCTCTTGTACAACGGATAAGGGACTCCATAATAGTGGATAGATTAGGTCTGTTTAGTTCTCCTTTGTGCAGTGTATAGAAACCTTCTTTGTCTGCGGATGTAGGGTTTAAATAGGACTTGCGGTAAGGCTCCTTCTATGCCTCTTTTGTGACTGCAACTAGGGCTTATTCATAAGCTTGCAGCTTACTGCGGCTAGGGCATCATCTTTAGGCCAACGTATCTTCATTGTGTCTCTCCTTCACCAAAACCCAAAGACGTGGAGAGGAGGAGTCCACACATGAAGAGTATGTGTGTATTTCAAATGACTTCAAGTCCTCTATATTTATACTAAAACGTAGATGATGAATAGACATGTCTATTGGGCTTCTGAGCCTACATAGGATGCTGGCTGACTTGACAATATGTCTTATAATACAAATAAATTCATAACTCCATGAATACTTATCGGAATCGGATGATCTTTAGATCAATCCTACACCTCTCGATGAGAGGGATCCAAGAAAAATAGCAGCGCTGCCGTAAATAAGATGACCCATATGGAGTTTGGCCCTAGTTGCCAATTTTAACAAAAATCCTAACCAACTTGATCACAACTCAACAAGGCATCTTACCAAGCTCTACTAGTTGCAACAGAGGCTCCCTAACTAGCTAGCATAACACCAAGAAGTCCATCCTTGATCTCCCACTCGTGTCACACAAGGAGATTCTCTTGGTTGCTCCACACGTCTTTGTGCAAATTCTCCAACTTGCATCACACAAGCACCACTAGTATCAAGTGCTACAAGTCTTCTTTAGGTTTCATGTCACAAACTTTAGGTCTTGCTTACACCAAAACTTTAACCCTAGCGCTCCAATTCTTCACCCAGTCCTTTCAACTCTTGCCTCATACAAGCAAAAGGACTAAGATAAGTACACCAAGAAGATACAAATGATTTGCTGACTAAGTTGTATATTTATATAAGGACGCTTTCTTACCTTTATGTAAGATAGATGAGGGAGGCCACCAATAAAAAATGGACCATGTTCAGAAACAACCTAATCTAAGCCACTATAGGAGGTCCATGTGAGGAGAGATCCTCCCCATGTTGCTAGGTGGTTGTACTCCACTACCTAAGTGGTGCACTCTCCAAGCCAAGGCTCCATGTCTTAAAGGAGATCCTCCAACTTGTATCACACGTCTTCAAGGAGATTCTCCAACATTTGCATCGCACAAGTTGCACTGGTATCAAGTGCTTCAAGTCTTTTTTAGGTTTCATGCCACAAACTCTAGATCTTGCACACACCAAGACTTCAACCCTAATGATCCAAGTCTTCACTCAATCCTTTTAACTCTTGCCTCATACAAGCATAAAGACTAAGTAAAGTACATCAAGAAGATACAAATGATCTAGTGACTAAGTTGTATATTTATAAAGAGTTGTTCCCCCACCCTTTAGATATCATGCTCACAAGTAGCCTTATCTAAGGCACTAGAGTAGCTCCATGTGATGAGAATACTTCGTCATGGTGCACATCTGTCTCTAGGTGGTTGTACTCCACCTCCCAAGTGTGCACCCTCCAAGGTAAGGCTCCATGTGTCAAGTCAAGAGAGTACACTTGTTAAGTAAGGCTCCATGTGTCAAGTCAAGAGAGTACACTTGTTAAGTAAGGCTCCAAGGTCCAATGCTCCACGTGTGGATTGGATCCACAAGTCCCAAGTAGCAAGATTCCCTCAAGGAAACCAGTCTACCTCTTATGGTTGGCCATGTGGTCTCAATGGCTTAGTGCCTAATCCTCTTCCTCAGGGTACCTCCACATCCAATGCTAGAGACTTGTCCTCTTCAAAATGCGCACCATGTAGAACATGTCAATGCCACACAAGATAGCTAACTCCATAGGAATTGCATCTCCATGAGCAAGTATCTCAAGGAAAAACATTTACCTATGGTAATCTCTCCAAATGTCAATCAACCAAAACTATTTAAGATACATCAAGGCTCTAGGGTTTAACCATGCATCCCACATTACAAAAACTGTACCCTAGCATGGTGCAAACAATTTGAAGCAACCCAAAAGCTAATGACTATTGAAGCATGCATTTGTTTGGTAAAGGATGCAGTATAACTTTCGACCAGATTATTTTGACTAGATCATTATTATGGTAGGAAACTCCATTGCCCCCTTTCATACTTGGGGCATTTGAACTTGATATTAATGGTGTCACATCCTTCATTATCACTCTCGTTTTGGCCCTGGACAAAACAAACCAAAAAGAAAAGATCTCATTTTGTTTAAGTTGACTCCCATTTGTTGCTAATTATCTTTCTTTTGCCTCTCTACTTATAGACGGTAAAGTCGACTTTGAGAATGACTATTGTTATACTTGAATTTTTTCTCTAAGGTACCTGGCTAGATTTCCCAAAAGTGGGATAATGTTCCTCAAGTCAGAGAGATTATCAAATAAGAACATTCTTATTGGTGTAGCCACTTTGTTTTGACAATTCTTTTATAACAACTACATTTTGGAAGATCAAACTCCTTGTTTAAACTCAACTTATTTAATATTCTTTGAAACCAAATAAATTTATATTTAAAATTGCCATGTAGTTTGTAATATTTGTCATATTAATATAATGTGATATAATGGATTTTTGTGGGGTTTTAGTAGTTTTATGAAATCTGGAAATATGTTATAATGACAATATTACCTTCTTTCCATTGAATTTCAATATATGTTTTCTTGTGTTTTGGGGGAAAGTGAATTGTAGGGTTTCGTAGTTTTGTAATGAATTATAAGAAGGCATCATTGTCGCATTGTTAGAATTTTGAAAGTAAATTAAACAACAAAGGAATGCTTCTGTAATGCAAAGAAGAACTATCTTATTGACTCTCTTGCAATGCAAGAAAATGATATACTTTACTTGAGTCCATAACCTATTTTTTAAATGAAATATGGGAAGGCATTATTGCTGCATTGCTAGAATATTCCAAATAAATTCAATAGCAAAGGAATGCTTCCATAATAGAAAGAAGAAAATTTCTTCCTGGTTCTTGTAACGCAAGAAAATGATATGGGTTACTTGAGTCCACAACCTAACCTTAGTGGGGTCAACGAACTTACCAAAGTAGTGGGGCTATATTTCTTTTAAACCCCATAGCTGCTTTAGTAACTTATAAAAGTATGAAAAGGTAGGTTTAATATGTAATTTTAAAGTGAGATTTTCATTTCAATATTATCAATAATGGCAAGGATACATTTAATATTAGATGGTGCCATATGAAATGCCAATATTCACGTTGTTATTCTTTTTTATTAAGCTTACAATGAACATCTAACACAAGTGAAGTTGAAAAGTCAAGATAGATCCAATGCCTTGAGTGGATTTACAATAATCATACAACTTTTCCTTGTATTATAACTCCATTGGATAATTGATCTCGAAGAAGTGAGTGAAAGATTCTGTAAAATGTAAGTTAAGGTGTATTGTAAAAAAATAACTTATTCCTTATCTTATTCATTCACATAGTTGTACTGATGTTATTATGTCTACTAGAATAGTTCTTATAAATAAAGATATGTAATTTTTGTTGAAGATCTTTAAAAAATGATGAGGAAATCTAGTGTATAAGTTTCAATATATTATAAAAGGACATCATGTAGGTCTATCAATTTGAAGGTTTGTTAAAAATGCTTTTAGTATAGGTGTGATTTTGAGTAACTTCTTGTGAAGAGGAGTGCATCAATTGAACAAATTTTTAAATGATACTAGTGCCAACCACATCCTTGGTCTTTGTAGTTGGACTCTGGAGGCTTTAACATTTCCATTTTACATTTTAAGATATCCACACTTTCTTGTTGTAGGTGCATGTAATGATATTGCTTTCTTGTTTGTCTTTGTATAGATTTTGTGGTTAATCTGTAGTTTTTTGTTCCAAGGAAAATCCCATGGGAAAACTCTTTGAGACTTCCTCACATCTATGGTTGATACTCTATTAAAGCCCGCAAATATTGATTATAACACTTGCTGGGAAGGGACATCAAGTGGGGTATGCAACATAGCTAATTGGCTTGGGGAATCTATCCTAAGATTCCTTGCGTAAAGCTTAAAGCACCCAAACACTCATGCTAGTCCATCAGGTTTGATTTGTAGTTATCTTGGTGTGGATTTTATGTATTTCTATTGAACAAAGTTTTATTTTGAGGGTTTTCCTCTTCATGGCATCTTATTGCTTTTTTTTTTTTTCATTTGTCTTAGCGTCACCAAATTTAGTGGTCATTGTTATAAATGCAAAAATATTAGGAAAGCATAGGCATTTGTCACTTATTTCCAATGACATTCCCACATACGATGCATGCAACCTTGGGATCAAAAATCATATTCACACTCGTGAAATGTGTTTTTGCTTTGTTTTAAGGAAAACCTAATAGGGAAACCCTAAGGCACTTCTTGCATTTGTGGATGGCACCTAATGCAAAGCTGTTGATGTTGATTACCATATTTGCTTGGTAGAGACATCAAGTGGGGCATGCAACACATTTAAATCTTAAAACACTCAACCACATGAGTTGGCACATCATGTTTCATTTATAGTTATCTCATGGAGATTTGTTTTTTTGTTTTTGTTTTTTTTTTAATTAATGAAATAATTTATTTCATTAAATAAGAATTTATTTTGAGGCTTGTTCTCTTAATCACATCTTATTGCTTCATTTTCATTTGTCTTAGTGTCGCCACATTTAGTGGTTAATGTTGTAAATACAAAAAATTTAGGAATCTATAGATATTCATTGCATATTCCTAGTGTTATTCTCTCCCTCTCTCTTTTTTGGCAAGGGAAAAAGCTAGTAATTTTTATTTATGGAAAATAAAAGTTACATCCACATATGCTATTAGCATTCTAGTGGCTTAAACAACCTATAGGAGAATGCCTAAAATATTATCATTGCTTAGGAATAGTAGTTTCATACAAAAAACCAGCGAACCAAAACTTTCTTTCCATCTAGCTTTCATGATCTTAACAAGTTCTCATAAGGAATGACGAATATGTTTTCTTGTAGAGGTTGTGCTTTCAGCTAAAGTGTTTTTGTCACAATATAGAGCAAATATAAATTTATAGAAAAAACTATTTTTTAAATACACTACGACGTATCCAAAATTTTATACGAAAACGTTGTGCGATATGAAAGAACGGTGAAGGGTCTTTGAGGCTATGCTAATTAAGGGTATCCATCCAAAAATTGTCTACCTAGGAAGATTGATTGTTTACTGTCGTAAGTTAAGAAAATATTCAGTGCATTGGTTGTCTTTGTGTTAAATGATTTTTTGGCTACCTTCGCCCATTTCCATTCCACCTTTTGAGAGAGCATCTGCCTCTTGATTTTGGTATCTCTAAATATGATAAAAAAATGTAATGAGAGAGAAATTAATAATATTTTGTATAATGCATTTGGTAAACAAGTAAAAGAGTGTAATTTCTCGGCTTGGAAGAACCATTCATCTAATCCATAACCACTTTTGAGTTGCCATAAATGCTCCCAGTGATATTCTCACATAAGGTGCATGTAGACTTACGGATTAGAAATCATCTTCATAACTGTAACCATGTGATATCCCATTAGATATTAACTGATGTTACGTACCTGTCCTCCCTCACAATGACATAAGATACATATAGTTTGTTGAAAATTAGCGAGAAAAGTGATTCCTTGATTTGTGCCTTAATTCAAGGAGTCAAAGTCGAGTTCTTTTTTGTGCATGGTGGAGTTCCTAAAATTTAGGAGTTTCCCTAAAAATTAGGAGTGCATGAGGTAGTTAATTGATGTGTTGAAATTGAAAGTCAAGTTCTTGATTTTCTAATGTGAGTTTGGAAAGTGAAAGAACAAGTGGAGTTAGCCTCCTAAATTTTAGGAGGAACTAGTTAACAAATTGTGTTAATTGTTGTTAACTAGAAAAGCACCAGTTCGACTTTCCAAACATAGAACTCACTAATTTTAACCATTCGAATTGCCTTTAAAAGGAGGAACAAAGGCACAAGTTTATTCATTGTTTTGTTGAGCACGAGTTGTTGAGACCAAGCAATAGGAAGCACAAGTTTGTGCATGGAGCTTGTGAGAGGAAGAGTGTGAAAGAGAAGCTGCTGCACAAGATTGATAGAGGAGCAAAGATCAATATTCTTGCAGGGGTTTTGAAGCCTAGCTTAACACTGAGACAAGCTTGTATTCTTTATTGAAACATTGTATTGTAAGAGATCAATTGCTCAGTTTTTCTATCATAAATTTCTCATAAAGTATAGGATTTTCCCAGTTGGGTTCCCTAGAAAAATAGTGTTTAATTGTGTGATTGTGCCTTATTTTTGTTCTATTCCATTGCTATTTGGTAGAGAAATTATGTGATTGTGTGAATAGAAAATTTGTTTTTAGATTGTTCATACTAGCAGATCATAATTTCGTGCAAATTCTACATGGTATTAGAGCATGGATCAAACTAAAGACCAAGACAAGTGCAACACTTCATAGTAGAAGACACTTCCGTGATGGGCGCAGCCTAGCAAAGGAGAGAAAAGGGACTATTAGTGGTGCTATTTTCTCATGACAACAGGCCGAGTTATTAGAGAAGGAAGCTAATGAGAAAAGGAGAAGTTCTGGGCTAATTTTGTGCCTAGTTTGAAGGTGTTATATTTTTGTTTAGTAGGCCAAATTTCTGTGTGACCTCAGGTTGGACAGAGCTCTAGTTTAGAGCAATTATGAGCTAATTCAAGTCTGTTATAACAACTTAGGAGGCCGAGTACAGTGGAAAGGCAGGGCTAGAAGGGAGGAAGGACAATGCAGAGGTTGTGGAGGTTTGAGGCCATGTTGAGGGTTGTTATAGTGGTATAGAAAGCCCTAACTAGTGGGTCAGAAAAACGCAGAACCAAGGGCACAAGACCGAGTTGAATCTCAGGCATAAGAGTATGTATTTGTCTTCGTCAGTTGTTGTTTTGCTAAGTGGATATTGTTTAGGTTGGACAATGTGTGTTTGGAATCTTAAGAGCAATGAGGAGGGTTGCTAGTAGGTGTCAAAAGGAGCCCTAAGTGCAGACCTGTGAATGAATATTAGGTTTGCTAGGGGAGGCAATTTTAGAGGCCCTAAGTACCAAGGGTTGAGAGCAGGTCACTGTGTAGAGGGAGCATTGAACTTCATAGCTTGGAAAGGGAGGATCACAATAGTGCTAGAAGATAATGGGGTGGGAGAGTACATCAAGCAGGTGATAACACCACCTCAAGACCCCCGACAATTGGGACAACATAATAAGAATGATATCAAGGCAAAGAGGATCATTCTAGAAGGGGTTAATGATCATATAGTGCCTCACATGCATGAGAAGAAGACAACGTATAAAATGTACGATACAATCCTGAAGTTGTATTCGAGTACTAGTGATACCAAGAAGCTTGCTCTTCAGGAGAAGTTGAGGAGTATCTGGATGAGCAAGGATGAGCCCATCGTCCCATATTTGTCAAGGTTCACTCAGGTACAAGATGAATTAGGTGGGGTGGGCGAAGTTGTGTTTGATCATGATCTTGTGAGTTTTCCCTTACTTGGACTTCACAAGTCGTGGAAAGGGTTCCAAGATGCTGTTAGTGGGAGAGAGAACTTCCCAAAGTGGGAAAGGTTTTGGACTGACTGCATACAGGAAAAGATCTGAAAAGGAACCATAGAAGGGAGATTGGTTATCACAGAGGACGAGGAGAACTGTGCCTTGGCAGTTAAGGGTAGCAAGGCTAAGGGCAAGAAGGGCCAAGGGGAGGCTGGGTCCAATGAAAAGGGCAAGAAGAAGGATCTAAGTAAGATCAAGTGCTTCCATTGCCATGAGTTTGGACACTATGCTTCTAATTGTCCTGGTAAGAAGAAGGGGGTCGGGAAGGATTATACTGCTACATCAACGGAAGTAGATGACTTTTCTGCCCAGTTCAAGAAGGATTTCTCGTTGATGGCTTGCATGGAAAGCTCAACAGATAGTAGTATGTGGTATATTGATTCAGAGGGAGTCAGGTAATTCCCTTCATCTCATAGATGTTCTTTATGTTCCAGGATTGAGGTAGAATCTTGTTTCAGTAGCCACCCTTGAGGACAAGGGATATGATATCATCTTCAACAAAGGTAAGGCTTACCTCCAACACTTAGCTTCTAGATGTAAGAAGCAGATAGGTGTGAGGGTGAAGAATCTCTACAAGTTGCAGGTAGAGACAGGTGCAACCTTGAGCAGCAAGGCAGGTAGTGCACAAAGTAGAGAAGTGGTGGTTGAGCAAGAGTAGGATAGAGCTCTCAAGATGGAGCCTCAACCAATATCTTAGTTTCATGTTAAGCTAGTTGGCAATTGGGTTGACCAGTAGGATAATGATGAGGAGCAGAGCTCGCAAAGTATGGTGGGAAAGAACAGGTCTCAAAGCTGGTTCTGCAGAAGAAAGCAAGGAAGCCTTTTAGTTAAGAGGGAGCAGCTGCAACAATGAAGAACTTGGTAGTGTTGGGGATATATCCAAGTGGTTGAGGTTCTTCTAGGAACACCTTCCTTGCTAAGAGGGAGTGTTGAAAATTAGCGCGAAAAGTGATTCCTTGATTTGTGCCTTAATTCAAGGAGTCAAAGTCGAGTTCCTAAAATTTAGGAGTTTCCTTGGAAATTACGAGTGCATGAAGCAGTTAACTGATGTGTTGAAACTGAAAGTCAAGTTCTTGATTTACTAGTGTGAGTTAGTTTGGAAACTGAAAGAACAAGTGGAGTTAGCCTCCTAATTTTTAGGAGTAACTAGTTAACAAGTTCTGTTAACTATTGTTAGCTAGAAAAACACCAGTTCGACTTTCCAAACATAGAACTCAGACCATTCGAATTGCCTTTAAAAGGAGGAACGAAGGCACAAGTTTATTCATTGTTTTGGTGAGCACGAGTTGGTGAGACCAAGCAATAGGAAGCACAAGTTTGTGCCTGGAGCTTGTGAGAGGAAGAGTGTGGAAGAGAAGCTTCTGCACAAGATTGATAGAGGAGCAAAGATCAATATTCTTGCAGGGGTTTGCAAGACTAGTTTAAGGCTGAGACAAGGTTGTATTATCTATTGAAATAATGTATTGTAAGAGATCAATTTTTTCTATCAATAAGATTGTCATCAAGCAGAGTGTTTTCCCAGTTGGGTTCCCTAGAAAAACAATCTGTTTTATTGTGTGACTGTGCTTTTATTTTTGTTCTATTCCGATGCTATTTGGTAGAGAAATTTTGTGACTACCATCAAGTCGAGGGTTTTCGCAGTTGGGTTCCCTAGAAAAACAATGTGTTTTATTGTGCGACTGTGCTTTATTTCTGTTCTATTCCGCTGCTATTTGGTAGAGAAATTCTATGACTATGTGAAAAGAAATTTTGTTTTCAGATTGTTCATACTAGCAGGTCAGAATTTTGTGCAAATTCTACATAGCCTTCTCGATTAATGATTCTTTTCTTGAATAATTACTAGCGCATAGACTTAGAATTGTTTTTGATGAATTTTTATGGGTTCATTATTATCATTAGCTTTGAAGAGAACTTTCTAAACTTGCTTCTCAATCTTCTGTTATCATCTTTGTGGGTCCTCCTTTTTGTCCCCTTAGTGTCTAATGATTGTAATGACTTTTTGTTGGATTATTGATCATGCCAACCTTAAAGTCTCTTTTGGTGGGTTTGAGTTTTTCTCAATAAGATATGTAAGAAGCTTAAAGGGTCTTGACCATCCCTTTTTGGGTTCATAAAGTTTGTAATTGCTCCAATGAGTGATTAACAAATATTTTCATGTAATGATATCAATAATTTGATCTACCTCTAACAAGTTTCCACACATTCATGGTGTGACAATACCCTTAACTATTGAGACTATTGTTGGCATATTGTAAAATATTGGAATGAAAGTTTTCAACATAGACTCATTGTAGGTTTTATTGTAGAGGCTAACATGAACTCGAGTTCAATACTCAATCATTAATTATTATTGCCAATTCGAGAGGAAGCATGGAGGAGATTGTCGATACTTGTGACGATAAAACCATACATACATTAGGCAACTTTGTTAGCTCATACAAATTATTGAACAATTGACTTCCAATGCTAAGATGCTACAGATCTTGACTACCTCAAGTTTACACAGTCAGATTTTAGTCATTATTTGGATGTTAATGAATATTATGCTTTGGATCATCATAGATGATTACGAAATTTGGATAGTATCACTTGATAGGCTCAGATATCTTAGGATTACGATATTTCATAGAGCAATGTGTCTTGAAAAGCCCACATATCATGTCATAGAATTCTCAAAGTTTCCCATGAGCAACTCATCCATAGAGGGATTCGCAGGGAATAGGTTCCACATAATTTGAGATGCCCAGGAAGCTATCACAAGGATGTTCACAATTGATAACAGAGTTTTTAAACGAATGAGGGAGATCAACATTACACAGGAACGAGCCATAGAGCACTTTGCACAATAATACATCACAAAGAGGTTTATATGAACAAAAAAGATAAGCTTCTATACCTTAGATAATAGGCCTCAGATCCTTTTAATAAATTGGCCCAGAAGCTCAGCTATTGCACCTAGTCATAGAGACATAGAGGCTCTTTCGCATATGATATAGGAATATTATGCACCTGAGTCACAACAGAATGATGCCATAGGTGCTCATAGAGCCTCAAGAAACTCTCATGCCTTGGGAAACGCACACAGTGCCTTGCATATCCACTTTAATTTGGCCTATCTGCTTTTCAATGCTCCCTCAACTCTCGTTCCATGTTGATTTTACTAGGGCAATGCTAGAACAATTTTTCTTATACAAATCATAGCTTCAAACAATCATAATTAGTATTAACACTTTGCATCATTTATCAATTATAAGAAAATTCATTCATAAGCATTGTTGACCACTCCATGTTAACTACCCCATAGCTGTACATTTTTCCGCACAAGGACTTCCATCATGTCCAAATGCTCAGCTGATCTAGAGATTCATCATTATCAGCTATATGTACATTGGAGTTTTGTAAACGGATTTTGCATTTTGTAATGTAAATGATCCTCGTAAGACATGCATGTAACAACCTAGGTAAATTTATTTTTCTGATGATGATTTTTGTCCTAGGAGGTTTTTCATCTCATCGATTCATGTATGTTTCTAAACACGGATGATCGGCATAGTTTTTCTCTTCAGGCTCACCCCAAAGCTAGGATGGATTTTGTCATTAGGATCTTAGATGAGTCCTAGTGTTATTTAGCGAGTCTCTGTAAAAGCGATTTGGGAATAATTCTAGCTATTTGGTTAGATTACGTTATTACAAGTCACTTAGTCTACCAGATCATATTTTGATTTGTAGAAATGGGTAACTTAATGAGGGTCTATAACGAACGGGTGTTCCCCCTTCATGGGTTAGAAATGTAATATTTCATTTAAATAATATTTTAGCTATAATTAAGTGTTAGAGAGCCATAAAATTTAATTAATTGACTGATGAGAGGATTATTAATTTTTCCAACCCTCTAATACTTTAGCATTATAGCTAAAATATTTTTTACATGAAATATTACATTTCTAACCCACGAAGGGGGAACAGTCGTTCATTATAGACCCTCATCAAGTTACCCATTTCTGCGACTCAAAATATGATCTAGTAGACTAAGTGTTTTGTAATAAAATAATCTAACCAAATAACTAGAATCATTCCCAAATCACTTTTACAGAGACTCGATAAATAACACTAGGACTCATCTAGGATCCTGATGACAAAATCCATCCTAGCTTTGGGGTGAGGCTGGAGGGAAAAACTCTGACGATCATCTGTGTTTAGAAACACACATGAATTGGTGAGACAGAAAGCCTCCTAGGATAAAAATCATCATCAGAAAAATAAATTTACCTAGGTTGTTACATTCCTTTGTCTTACTAGGATCATTTACATTACAAAATGCAGAATGGGTTTACAAAACTCCAGTGTACATATAGCTGATAATGATGAATTTGTGGATCATCTGAGTGCTCGGACATGATGGAAGTCCTTGTGCAAAAAAATGTACAATTATGGGGTAGTTAACATAGAGTGGTCAACATCTGGCTCTACTTGAGTACATGTTGCTTCATCGAAGGAATGTGAGAATCCAAAATCTGCAGCCAAAAACACACAAAATGACATAAGTAGTGTCCATCCAAATATAATCCAAAAATCATCACATAACATTATATTTATGAAATAGAAGCTCTGTAACAATTCTACAAACATGAAATGTAAATTTAATCTAAGAACACAAATAAAATGCTAAAATGACAAGGTGTAGGGTTAGGAATATGATACAAAGGATGCCCCATGGCATTAGATGATTTCTTTGAAGAACAGCTTGAGCATTTGGCCATTTGCAAGTAAGTCAAGTTGGTCGCCTTCCAATGTGCTCAAATGGAATGCATTTGGACTAGCAATGCTTTAGATGATGTAAGGTCCCAGCGACAAACTGTCAAATTTCTTATGGTTTCCTGGTTTTTCATTTTTGCAATCCCATGGTAGAACCATATCTCCAACCTGCAAAGATCTAGACGTAGAAGATTTGCAAAGCTTTTCTTAATGTTAGATTGATTTTTGCATATACTATCAAAAGCTTTCTTGCGCGTTTCATCCAACTCCACGATTTGATCAATCCCGTTTTGGACAACATCTTTATAATTAGAAAAATGTTGAAGGAGTTGGTAAGATGATAACTTAAGATGGACAGGTAATGTCACATCCATGCCATCGACAAGTTCAAAGGGGTTTTTACCAGTAACTTTTTTTTAGTTACCTTATCTACCCATAAAGCGTACTTGATTTTGTTGTCCCAAGACCAACAATTTGATGGTTCGCTGACAATGCTAAAATTGATGATTGAGTGCGTGAAGTCTTCAAACATTGGTAAACTCTTGCTAGACTTGCTTGTACGTAGAAAAAAAGGAAGCTCAGAGCGAAACAATGATGATTGAGTGCGTGAAGTCTTCAAACATTGGTAAACTCTTGCTAGACTTGCTTGTACGTAGAAAAAAAGGAAGCTCAGAGCGAAACAATGTTTAACTATAGATTAGCCATTCAAAATGTGCTGCTAACAACCACATAGAGAAAAAAAACTAGATCTAATCTACATTCATGAAGAAATTTTTTCCAACAGTGAAAAAATAAACGTTATGACGCTGTACGGAATTGTATAGGCTGTATGGTGCGTGAAGAGGAGAGAGGAAGGGCTCACTAGAGCAAAAGTTATTAGCTTTGAAAGAAATCTTTAGGCTTGGTAGAAAAGTGGCTTGGTAAAAAAATTATGTTTGGTAAATACCAAACTTAAAAAATGTGCCTAAAAAATTTAGGTTAAAAAGTTAAATTAACTAAAGTCTAGGTAAATTTAATTAAAAAAATGGGCAAACCAAACCCAAATTTAACAAACCAGTAGTAATTCCTTACTGATTTTGTTGTTCGGGATCAAACTTTGAGGTTAGATTTAAAAAAAATGTAGTTTTGTAGCGAAAATGTCCAAATCTAAAGATAGGCTTTCCTCTCTTTTAGATTTGATAGCAGATCTACAAAGTAATAAGTGCTCAAAAAAATGTTACTATTTTTTTTTTGGCTGAAGTAACAAGCTTTGATATAATGCTTCAATAGTGAAAAATATGTTGAAATATATAACAATATAAGCAAAATAGAAATTTATTAATCCAACCTCCTATCCATCATAACATTTAATTAACAAATGAAAGGAGGCAAAGGAAAGGACACCCCATATTTATGTGGTAAAATCCCAATTGGGGAAGCATCCATGAGAAGGTAATATCGTCTTTACTATCTTCAAAATTCTTCAATCTTTTACAAAGAGCACCAACACAAATTCTTTACCTATTTACAAAGATAAGACTTTGATTTTTTGTTTCCCTAAAATCTATTATATACCAAGAGATATTAAGGAATTACATCCTAATAATACATGTGGGATAACGTAATTTCACCTCTTTATGTAATAGATTAGACAAGGGTATTTTACTCCATGATGGATTGTGTGATAGTGACACCTTCCAACATAGTGGTGACTAAAAAAGAAACTAAACCTTTGATGGATTCACAATTATACTGGGGGGGTTGAATTGGTATAATACACTTTTTTTGTATTTATAACTGATCATACAACATAAAACATTAATCACATGGTTAGACCATAGAACACAAGATATACGTGGACACACTTAAGGGAGAAAACCACAATTTTTTATTATTATTTGCTCTTTGTATGCACCAACCTACTGTTAGAATCTTTGTAGGCACCAACGTGCAAGAGACACCAATCCCCTTAGCTTTGCAGGCACCAACTTGTTGGAGACACCAATCCTTATTTCTTTGTAGGCACCAACTTATTGGAGACACCAATCCCCTCACATTTGCAAGCACCAACCTGCTAGAGACACTAATCCCCACTGCTTTGTAGACACCCAACCTACAAGAGACATGAATCCTTAGAGATATGTAGGCAACAACTTGCGAGAGACACCAATTCATTGTAATCTTTGATTTGCAATTTGATCTTCTCCGATCCACTTTGCTCTTCTTCAATTATTTTTTATTGACCTCATCAAATATTTTCTCATCTTCAATTCTTTGCAAATACCTCTTGAACTTCAACTTTGCATTAAACACTCACCCTCTTTACATCACATATCCCTCTCTACTAAACAAATTTTACTTTCAATTGCTCAAACACCTCTCTGTTGTTCAGATCTCACTTTTAACTGTGGGGATCTCGCTTTCTATTTATCAGATATCACTTTCTATTGTTCATATTTCTCTCGTTTTATTGCTCAAATCTGTCTTTCTACTGCTCAGATCTCCACTACACTACATTGATATACAACTCTGAAATTGTGCTTATGGAAGATGACTCTGACTACAACCTTGACTTTAGCTTTGGCTAACTTTGGCTTTAGGCTATTGGCTTTGGTTCTGGTTGTGGCTTAGGCTTTCTTGTTTTTGATTGATAGGGTTTAGAAACTTGAAGCTTAGTTGTCAATCATTGATATTGTCCCCTTCTCAGATACAAAGTGAGATGTTGAAATTTGTTTGTTGCAAGATGTGTCAATACCTAGCAATGAATTATACAATATGACAAAGATATATTCTTTGTTGTTGACCCTGATTGTTAAGAAGCAATCCGCGCAAGGTGAATCTCTACGCTTATAGGGTTCTTATGTTTGGAACATCTGTCTCAATGATGATTATGCTTTCCACAATACTCACAAGGATGGTGGTCAAAACACTGATCCTGCATGTGGCCAACTCAATGACAATGTTGGCATTTGTGAGTCTAATATGGAAGTGGAACAAGTGAAGATGAACTTTCTTGAAGGAACCCAAAACTTTGGCCAACATTGGTGTTCTAGAAGTAATGGCCAACACTCTTCTTTGGTAAGCCACTTGAAAGGGGGGTGCCCCATTGTCTTAAAAAAGCGAAGAATTTTTGGTTAACCAAACTCTTTAACAAGTTAAAAATGGGGCAACTTGCCTTTTCTTGAGATCCTTTTGTCCCATCAAGCCCACAAGCATTGATCCACAATGTCACCCAACCATCCATTTGATCTACCTTTGTCGAAAATTGTTTACATTTGAGCAATTGATGAGAAAATAAGAGAGTTTCATGAGCTTTACATAAATTGCATATTCTAGGCTCATGTCTAGCTTTCCTTTAAAAGACTTCCTATGTTGGCACCTTATTCCTTATAACAAGCCACGTAATATTTTGTTTTTTCTGGGGCTTTGACCTTCCATACTTCCATTGCTACGCTTTGTCTTTTGGATTTGAGGAGAAATTAGCTTAATATTCTAATCTAGTTTAGTAATAGCCAAAGTTGGATTCTCGACCACACAAGCGTGTCTACTTCCTCACTGATTGTGACATGACTTATGTGTAAGTTTTTCAACATATCCATTCTTAAGAGAGTTTATCATCATCTATTGGCCCTCTTCTACCCATCTTGCCATATATTGGCGTGCTTTTGATCTGCTACTTGGTCAAGTATATAAATCCTTTTAGCCTACTCCAGTTCCCTTAGGGTATTCTAGAGCCTACATTCATTCTTGTGTCTTACGTGGGGGTTTACTCCTACCCTTTATTGCTCCCTTAATTGCACCTTCAAAACTAACTATTTTCCAACCAATTGAAGGACTGTAATAATGTCCTCCAATGGATAGACACATTATTTATGGGCATTCCCTCTTTCCTTTTTCAATTAATTAGTAACCTTGGCTTTAGTAACAAGCTCTCTTGAAGGATCACTCCCCATAAACGTTTTGTTGCCAAAGATTTCCCAAAATAGTGTATATTCTTTAGTGCCCACCCTCCCTCCTCTTTTGGCTTGGCAATTGTCTTGCACTTGACTAGGGGGACCCCCTTTATTTGTTTCTTCCATAAATATAAAGACCTTTCTAATCTTCTCTTGAATTCCTTTTGGCACATAAGCTAAAGAATGCCAAAGAATTGGCTCAATTATTTATTACATGATTTTTTGATACTTGCCTCGGTTTTTTTAACTAGCCATTTCCATTCCTCTATCTGATAATCATTGGGCTTAAGGGGAGAACTCAAAAGTATAAAACCTTCATTGAAGTTTATACATCTACACAAGGAAATGTCTCTCCTATCTCATTATTCATTATCTCTTTCAATTTTTTGAGTCCCCTCATTGAACCATTAATTAATAGCTAAGTCATCTGACACGATGACACAAGACACGAAAATGGGATTATTCAACACGAGAGACGACAACCTCAAAAATAATACACGGAGGACACGATGGTGACCTTAGAAATAGGACACATACAAACATATAATAACAAATTAGTGAATTACAGATACAAAAATGAAATATTGAAGGATGCCTTGATGTACTTCCCAGTTAAATTATTCCAAGTTAGAATTTACTATTAGTGATAGCCATATATATATATATATATATATATGCATAATTTAATATTAACATTTGTAGTTGTTTCAAGCTAGTATTATGCACAACCCTCACACTCGCCAATTAAAATCTCAAACAATTTGAAAAGGGGTTGAGTGACATTCCATTATTGGCCACTAGACATGAGCTTTAGCTTTAAGAAACTTAAGTGTAACTACTTTAAATTTGTAATAAGGTCCATGAACAACATATCAAGGAGAACTATCATTATATTAATTTTTTTCCTCATTTCTTGTTAATGATGACTATATTAAACACAAAAGGCATTCCCTTTTCAATAGGTTTTGCAAACTTTTATAGCTGTGTTGAAAACTTGTTAATTTCAGATAACATTGTGGTATGTTCTATGCTTTAGAGAAATTTACTTCATTTTTTCTTATTAGCCCAATATCAATTTCCAGATTAGCAATCACATTAACATTATAGTAAATGCATATAGAACATAAACAATAAGCAGAAGACAAGCCAAGACAAGAAGACACAATATTTGGCGGATGCTAGGGAAAAACCCCAATGTGGAGAAAACCCTTTGATCAGATCTGATTAATCTTCAAAAGTTCAACAGAGAGAGAGAGTACATCATACAAAATTCACTTGCCCAATCACTTCAAAACAATCCAGCCAAACAATAGTCAATGGAATGCCCTAACCAGAACGGCCTAAGGAAATCGAATTTCCTGCCTGAGAAACATAGTGAAAGGAGAGAGTTTGACCCTCGGTCAATGCTGGTCAACGTCCTTGTAATTTGCCCAAAACATATTTGTAATTTTTGGCTTGAAATTTCAGTCAACCGAAGTAAACACATGAAGAAGAAGATGCTCCTGTTTGCTGTACAAACCAATGAGAAGAAGGGAGAGAAAGATGTGTTGATGATGTGTCCAAATGAGGAAAATGCCTCTTCTATTTATACACAACGTTGAGGGTGAAGAGACATGTCTGTTGGGCTTCATGAGCCTAAATTAGACTTCTGGGTGACCTTGACAATTTGTCCATAGAAGAAATAAATTCATAATTTCATTTCTACTTGTCAGAATGAGATGATCTTTATATCAATCTTGCACCTCTCAGAAAGAGGAATCCGATAAAAATATTATCTCCACCATATGAGCTATCCTAGGTGGAGCTTGGCCCTAGTTGCCAATTTTAACACTCGCTCTCAACTAGGGAGAAATCCTCCTGCCAAATCATCTGTCAATCTGTACCATCTATGTCATCCTTGCTCTGTTGAACCATGAAGAAATAATGAAGAAGAAATGATTGAGTGTGAGTCACAAGACCTTGCCACTCACCACGGACCTGAAGTGAGTCTCAATTGATCCTGGATCAATATCAAACATCCTAACATAGGGAGTACGACAATACACAATGCGTCCATCAGTAGTGCTATGGTCCCTATCCTCATCTCTCAACTCATTGGCTAGATGAGAGGTACTTTCCATGAGTCCCAGACTGCATGGGTACTGTTGTCGCACAGATTGCCACGACAACGCTCAGACTGGGGGCTGTCACCCTGATCCCCGATCTCTCCGTTTAAGCCTGTCTCCCGCAGCTAAGGGGGTAGACCCTATGGGACAATGGATGACCAATTGTGGACTAGTTGGGTTGGGAGACACGAGGGAAAACAAGTACTTACTTAAGTTAATCAACCAGTGCCTTATGGAGTTAATGACTGAATGATTATTTATCAAATGCTTGCAGAAATATGAGCTCATTAACAATCATTTATCATCAAACCCAAGCAATGCAAGATATCCAGTAAATTCACAATGCTTTAACGATGATCCAGCAATTATACTTCAAGAAAAATTAAATGCCTTAAATGATCATAAAATTTAAACGCTGATCAGTTACCACCTTTACATAGCTAACTTTAAATAAACATTTAAGTGCATTTAGATATAGAGAAATGGAACATAAATACTGCAAAAGTCACCAAAAATGAATTTTCAATTTTTTTGTTAAGCCTTTTTAAAATTTTTTAAATATTTTTTATGATTCTAAGTAAAAAAATAAATCAAAATAGAACAAAAATTTAAAATCCTAAATTAAAATCTAATCTAAACCAAAATCTAATAAAAATAAAAAGGAGCTTTTTAAGCTTTTATGAATTTTTTATTTGTTTTTTTGATTTATTCTAAAAGTAAAGTAAAACTAGACTAAACTATAACAAAAATGAAAACTAAATCTAAATTCTAAAAATAAAACTCAGATCTAAACTAAACTATGGGCTAAACTAAAAATAAAACTAAACTCTAATCTAAATCTGATCTAAATATAATGTTAATTTATTTTATAAAATTTAATTTTTTTTTTTTTTTTTTCTTTGTGTGTGTGTGTGTATGTTAAAAACACATGAAAACTAACTAAAATTTATCCTAACTCCAAAGAATCAAAATCTAATCTAAATTTAAAACCTAAATTAAATAAACTCAAAATCTAATTCTAAAGCTTAGAACCTAACTTAAAAAAAACTTAAGAGGAACTTTTTTATGCTTTTTATGATTTTTTATATTTTTTATTATCTTTATTTATTTATTATTATTATTATTTTTTATGACTTTTGATTTATTTTAAGATCAAAAAATAAAACAAAACCTGACATAATTCTAAGAGCAGAAACCTAAGCAAAAACGAAAGGTAAATAAAAAAAATTCTGGGTATCAAATATATACAAAAATGTAAATCGAATTTTTTAATTTTTTGAAGCTGTAAATTCAAAATTTAAATAAAACAAAAACTGAAATAAAACTAAAACTAAAACAAAAATATATGTTACTCTAATTTGCATATATGATACAAAAAATGAAAAAAGAAATAAAAAAAGGGAAATCCAATATACCAACCGTAACTAAACAAAACCTAAAATAAATATAAACAAATGAAACTCAAAAAAAAGTCGAATGTGCATTTGCTGTTATGCAGGTCAGCAGAGCAATGTACGCGGAAGGGAAGCTTGCTTGTGTTTGCAGGTATGCGGATGAGCAAGCTGCAAGCGAACAGATGATGGGCAACGTATGGAGCAGAGATAAATGGCCGCAGAACTGTTTGTATTGCTGACTGCAGGTTTGCGTGGAGAGGAGCTGATAGACAGCGTGGGAGTTATGAGGAAAATGTAAGCTGGAGAAGGCTGCAGCGTAGGGTGATGAAAAATGAGTGGAGGATGTTTGCAGGGATTGGCACGGATGGCAGCGTTGAGAGCTGGAATGAATATGCAGAGAGGGATTGAGTATTATCTGCGTGGAGAGATAGGCGGCGAGCACATGGAAGAGAAAGCAGCGTGCAATATGGCTGAGTTTTCGAATGAACACAGGGAGAGAGGATGATATTGTGGTAGAGGGATATGTGTGCAGCGTGAGAAAAAAAACGTGAGAGATGCGTTGAAGTTGGAATGGCCAACGTAATAGAATAAAAATGAATTCACGCAGAGCAGGGTATGGCTTGTGCAACTGAGCAATTGAAAACTGTGGGTAGCGATGAGAGCTGTGACTGTGTGAGAAAATTGAAATTATATCCAGCTGTGTGAATAAACACAGCTTGCCTTAAAACATCTAAAAACTTCTCAACCACTGAAATAAAAACCTAGGAACTCAAAAAATCCCACAAAAATTTCCGGATCTGAAGTTTGAAACCCTCGAACAGCAAAACGGAGACCCTGCAAAAAACTAGTTTCTAGGCCAAATCTTACCCTCTAGGGCCTAGATATGGTTTCCCACAAAAATTTCTTCTCAAACCTGCAACCTGTAATGGAAAAACAAACACCCAGAGAATATATATATATACAAGGATTAAGACTCAAACCCTACAAACCAGCTACAATATTTACAGATTTATGACTCTATAACAGCCAGATTTGTCAGTAATCCACAATAATATTTTCAGAACTTTAGATTTACTATGAGGCACTTCAGAAAACTTCTCATGCATTCAAAAGATAAATTAAAATGATAGACCCAGAATTAAAACTGGCAGGGCTCTTCAAGAAAATGCTTTGCGGGAGTTGGTTGGTTCAACCGCGAACATCCCCAAGCGCCCACTGATCTTCTCAATCTAGATTTCCTGCACAACTCACTTCAACCATCAATAACGAGGGAAAAAACAGTAATAAATTCCAGATCCAATGGAGATACCTGCCATTACTTCAGAAATTTTATTACCATTCAAACCTTAGTAAGTGAACAAGATTCCTGCGTTCAACATCACTCTACATCAAGCTATTACCAATGGCTGAAAATAGAATTATGCAGAAAAGAAAGCAGCTTACAACACTTCAGGAGAGTAACACCAGCGAGATTTCAACCCCAAAGTCTTTCTTTATTTGCACAAAAAGAAGCTTACAAGAGAGTTTTCTTTAGCACAAGACTCACAGATCGAATCTCAAATGACCCCTAACACCCTATTTAAAGGAAAAATTCCCAACGGCTGGTTCGAGTGATCCATGTCAAAATGATTTCGACCATCGATGAGGATCAAAATCCCTTTTAACCTCATCCGTCGAAAAATTAAAACTTTGAATTTATTTTCTCAAAAATTGACTTATTGTTATTATTATTTTATTTTATTTATTTATTAATTTATTTTTTAAATTTTTATTTTATTTTATTTTTGTAATTTATTATTTTATTTTTTAGTTATTTTTTATTTTTTTTATTATCTATATCTTTTATTTTTTATTTTTGGATCCTTGAACTTACCCTTTGGAAAAATCACCTAGGACTTGGGACTTATGAGGGGATTAAAACATTTTCTAACCCTCAAGACACTTTACATCATGACTTTTACAATTTTACATCTCAAGGGGGAAAACCCATTTGACATAGACCCTCATAGACCGCCCAGTTCTGCGACCAAATATAATCTAGCAGATCAACGCACTAGAATTTCCTTAAGATTTTAATGATAAAATTCATTCCAGCTTTGGGGTTAGGCTGAAGGAAAACTCTGCCGATCATGGATCGAGGAGACAAAGAACCTTCCAGAACGTAGATTATCACTAGAAAAGTAGGTCCACCTAGACAATTTACATACATGACTCAGATGCTAAGATTATTTACAATTTACACATGTAGACTGGGTTTACAACATAACATGATCGCGCTGATGATGACAGTTGGATGGCACGGACATATCGATCAAGTGCTATCCCTTTTTGCGAAAAAGGGGGTGCACTGCTATGGGTAGTTGACACGCAGCGGTCAACAGGTACCCCACTCACCCTGTTCATATGCCATAGGAGAAGGTGAACCGCTCATCTTATTCATATGCCATAGGAGAAGGTGAACCACTCATCCTATGCATATATCAATCATCATGGGGTATCACAGGGGAAGGTGAACCACTCACCTTGTACACAATGCACCACTAGGGGAAGGTGAACCACTCACCCTATGGTCGCTCATAGCTCCAAGAAGTACCTCAAGCCTCTGAAGCTCCCAAAGCTCAATATCCAAGTCAAACAGGACCCTCATAAGAGTGTCTTTCCACGACTCCAAGTATCTCACGGTTAAGAAAAGGTTAAGAATTTGACCTTCCCCAGGGGCTTTGTAAGAATATATGCAACTTGTTCATCAGTCCCAATGTGATGGAGTCTTATTGCTCCCCATTGTACCATATCTTGGATAAAGTGGTACGTGATATCAATATGTTTGGAGCGGTCTTGAAACATAGGATTCGCGGAAAGACGAATCCCACTTTGGTTGTCGCAGTAGATCACAGTGGTATCCAACACAGGCCCAAACAACTCACTAAAGAGCTTCCTCAACCAAACAACTTCATAGAGGCTATACTAGTAGCAATATATTTGGCCTTGGTGGTGCTCAAAGCAACCGATTGTTGCTTCCTGCTCATCCAGGATATCGAAGCAGAACCTAGTGAGAAGCAACATCTCGATGTGCTCTTACGATCCACCACACTGCCAACCAACCTAGTCATCGTCAAGATAACCATGGAGCCTCAAATTCCCGATAGTGTATCTCAGTCCATAGGTGATTGTGCCCCAGAGATATCTCAAGAGATTTTTGGCAGCAATCCATTGTATGTGATGAGGCTCGACCATAAATTGACTCAATGTGTTCACTGCAAAGCATATGTTCGGACGAGAGTTCACCAAGAACATCAGGGCCCCCACGAGTTGACGATACTCAAAAGGATTTGATGGAAATATTGAGGGGGGGGGGGGAGAATTAGTATTTGTTTTTCAACTATTATTTTACCAATTAAAAACTTTTATATTTAGAACACAAGAATAACAACAAGTATCAATGCTTTTATTAATATAATCTTTGCAATAAAATAGATACAATATATAAATGGTTGTAATCAGTTGCCAAGCACCAACTTGGACTTTTGTGAGGCTCCAACCTCTAGAGCTCCAACTCTGTTTCGCCAAGGCAACAATCTTGGACTTAGGAGCACCAACTCCCAAGTACTTCAATCCTTCCATTTCTTGAGACACCAGTCCCAAGGACACCAATTCTTTTTACTTTTGAGGCATCAACCCCAAGGACTCCAATCCTTCTTACTTTTGAGGCACCAACCCCAAGGGTTCCAACCCAATCTTGCCAAAGCATGTTTGATAGTAATGTTATGCTCTCAGAACTCTTCTTTACTGAGTTCTGTCTGTTTATAGCTTTACTGTAGTCTTCATGCCACAACATCAATGACAACCAGTCTTCTTATGAAGGAGTCTATACAACTCTTCATACTGTCCACACAGAGTCTCTAATAGCCTTCATGACCTCTGATAATGTCTCCACACAGCTTTAGTGAGTCCACTATTAGCTGCACTAAGCTCTGCATAAGAACCAACTTTCTGTTCAAGCATTTGTTCTCACTGTCACAGTAAATGCTTCAACATGACTCCTTCTCTGCTGGCTACTTCTCCCTTCAAACAATGTCAGATAAAACTTTATTTATTACATCCCAGAATTGTTCTACAGGTTACATTGTGTACCTGATTAATTCTTTCACAGGGTAACACGATTAGCTGAGAAGCTCACCCTTCGAATGCCTCCTGTCTTGTTGGTCCTTTGGCCCTTTTCTGTTTTGCTGGACCCTACAGCTGCCTCTGTTTCCTCCAACTTTTTCAACAACAATACACTTTCCTTGTTGTCTGTTTTTATATCTTCCTGATGCCTCTGACCGTCGGTTTCGTCTTTCCACTGGCTCTTTAGCTTCCGCCTCAGTTGCTTTAGTTTCCTTTGCTTCGCTTGATCCTTCGGCTTCCCTCCTCGGTCACTGTGGCTTCCTCTGCGCTGGCTTGTCCTTCGGCTTCTCGGCTTTTGGCTTCCTCTGTCTCTTCGAGTTCACCAACACTCCAGGGACACGTAAATTCATAAGAGAGGACCGAAATACATAGAGAAAACATGTTGCATATTAAAACGGTAACAGAGCCCCTTTTTCAATAATAATAGGCATACACAGGACTTTATTGTTTTACGGAGAGACTGTACCAATTAGGAGGCCCCACCTGCCATGTCACCATTGCAATCGCAATCGGCATCGTTCAGGCCTCCTGAACTATCAGAAGCGTTTCTCATGCATTTTGGCCTTCAAACCCCGCGCAATACAAATATTCAAATACACAGGAATATATGAAAAACAACTGGTCGAAACGCTAAAGGCGGACTTCAAAAACATTACACCCACATCTATACTGCATCAGGTCCGCTGTGTAATCGCAATCGGCAGTTGCAGCTACCCGATGGCCGATGGCTGATTCACCTGCGGATGTGATATGATATTAAATCAAACTGCAATGTTGCATCGGGTCCGCAACATACATCGCAATCGGCGCTTGCAGGAGTGACAACCCTTTGTGTATTGCGATATGCGAGTACCGATAGGGCGGATGCGATATAACAATAAAGCCTTCCATAATGTTGCAGCGGGTCTGCAACATATCGTAGTTATATATATATATATATATATATATATATATATATATCGCATTTCGCATGTTTTAACATGGCAAGGCTTAAAGCCCGAATATATGAAATACACTAAAAAGCCATGCTTCGATACACTTAGCGGACTTCACCTGTTTATACACCCAGACATATATGTCGTCAGGTCTGCACATATATATCGCTGTCGGGGGTTTTGGGTAGTGGCTCATTGTAGAACCTGCCGATTACAATATCGCCGATTATCTATATATATATATATATATATATATATATATTTCTTCGCTCCGATAGTGTATTCCGATATAACTATGTTTTCCGCCTCCGATAGTGTAAATTGTATATAAATGTTATATGCTGCTCTGCCTTTGCCTTTAACTCTTCTGCACATATCTATATATATATATATATATATTCCGCTCTTTGGTATCATTGGCATATATTACTCCCGATATAGCCCCTTGGCATGTATTACTCCCGATATGGCTCCTTGGCATATATTACTCCCGATATGGCTTCGGTAGCTCTGATAGCTCCGATAGCTCTATTTTTCTCGTCTGATATGCTCTCCAATAGCTCTGTTTTGCTCTTTGCTCCTCTGATATGCTCTCCGATAGCTCTGTTTTGATGTCTTGTTCCTCTCGGTTTCTCTTGGGCATGTATTACATGCGATGCTCCTTTGATGTGGCTCCTCTTGCTCCAATGTCTTCCTTTGGCTTTGCAATGTCTTTCAATGACCTTCTCTGATAGCAGACTCTTACTCATGGCTTGGTCCTGATGGCCTTGCTCCTGTTTCTTCATGGATCTGCTCTACTTCCCCTTGGCGTCATATCATCATCTAGTATCTAGAATATTGCCATATTGACATCAATGACAACCTAGGTCAACATGATTTCCCAAATCGGGCCCAACAACACTTTCGCATAGCTTCTTGAAGTTGAGTTCCATCAGAGTAGTCACAGGCTTACAATCCCAAATCTTTCAAATCATCTAAGTAGCTTCACAATATATTTTCCTTGGGGAAGGAAAATCTCACTTGGCTTTTGCCAGATTTCCAAACCTAGGAAATAGTGCATTAATCCTAGGTCCTTCATCTCGAATTCGAAAGCCAACTCCCTCTTGCATTGATAAATAAGAGGGTTTGCACATGTCAGAAAGAGATTGTCCACATAAAGTACCAAGATGAGAGATCTATCATTTTCAACCTTGAAATAAAGGTTCAAATCAATGTCACTTCTTGTGAAACCCAACTTCATGAGATAACTGTCGATCCTCTCATACCAAGCCTGGGGAGCTTGCTTCAAGCCATAAAGGGATTTCCTCAACCTGCATACATGTGTCTTTCGATCTAGAACTTCAAACCCCTCGGGTTGTTCTACATAGACTTCCTCCTTAAGTGAACCATGCAAGAAGACGATTTTGACATCCATTTGATGTAAATTCCATCCTTGAGAGGCAGCAAGGGCAATGATTGAATGGATGGTGGTATATCGGGTAATTGGTGCAAATATCTCATCATAGTCCACACCTTCCTTTTGAGAGAAGCCTTGAGCAACAAACTTGGCCTTGAACTTTTCAACACTTCCATTAGCAACATGCTTGATCTTGTAGAACTATTTTGAGGTGATAACATATTTGTACTTGGGTTTAGGGTCCACATCCCAGACATCATTATTCATAATCAACTCATACTCTTCGTTCATAACATCCTTCCAAACTTGGTGCTTCATAGCTTCTTCGAATGTGCAAGTCTCAGTTTGAACAATGTTGCTCATGGCAGCTATGAACCCTTGGTACCTGTTGACCACTATGTGTCAACGACCCATAGCAGTACACCCCATTTTTTCGCAAAAGGATAGCCCCTGATCGATGTGTTCGTGCTGTACAACTATCATCATTAGTTTCACTTCCAACATATTATGTAAACCCTGTCTGCATGTGTATAATGTAAATAATCTCAACAGATTCATGTCGTGTATGTAATTACCTAGATAAACCTACTTTTCTGGTGACGATCTACATTCCGGGAGGTTTTTTGTCTCACCGATCCATTCTCGGATGATAGACAGTTTTCCTTTAATCTCACCCCAAAGCTGGAATGTATTTTATCACTGGGATCTTAAGTGAGTCCTAGTGTTCTAGATCGAGTCTACGTAAAAGTGATTTGGGAATAATCTTAACTATTTGGTTAGGTTATTTTATTACGAATTGCTTGGTTTGCTAGATTATATTTGTGTCGTAGAAATGGGTAGTTTGTGAGGGTCTATTACAAATGGGTTTTCTCCCTTGAGATGTAAAAAATATGAAAATCATGATGTAAAGTGTCTTGAGGGTTGGAAAAATAATTTATCCCTTCATAGGTTAATTTATTAATTTTTTTGGCAAAAAATTAATCAAAATCCTAAGCTAGAAATTTAATTAATTCTAGGTCCTAGGTAAATTTAAATTCTCTAAAGACAAAAATTCGTCGGTCCTTAAAATTAAATTTTAAGAGGTCCATGGACTAAGGTAAATTAATTATTTTGATAAATTTAAAGCTTTCGATCTCTGGGGTTAAGTCAAAGTCAACATTTTGAGGAAATTAATTCAAAAATTTAATTTTTGAATTAATTAAAATGCATTTAATTGAAAAATTTGAATTTCCTTAAGAATTTAAAATTGTGACATATGAGATTAAAAATAAATTTTAATCCTCATCAACAGTTGAGATTACTTTGACGAGGATCACTCGAATTAGCTGTTGGAGGATTTATCTTTAAATAGGAAGTCATTTGTCAGTTCATTCATCCGACCTTTGAGTCGTGTGCTACGCGAAAAGCTATTGTGAAAAGTGATTTGAGTACAGGTATCTTGCTTAGTGGCCGAGGTTTAAGTGATATTTTAAATTTTGAATGTAATAGCAAGTATCTCTATTTATCTGAATTTTATTATCATTTTTTTGCTCTATTTTGATCGCTGGATTGAGTTTTGCAAGAGAATCTTGATTTTTAGATGATTAGCGTTCGGGGAAGTTTTCAGTTGGACCAGTCAACTCCTGACCCATGTTTTCTGAAGAGCCCATCTGAATTTAATCCCGGGCTTATCATAAGAATTTCACTGTTGATGAATGAAGGGCTTCGAGCTAAGCACCTCCTTTTAAATCTAAAAAAAATCATTTTTTATGTACGAACTTGATAGATCTAGGCCTTGGAGAGTCAGATTTGGATCTCTGGGGTTTATCAACATCATTTTGCAGGAATATTATCCAGTATTTTGCAGTCCAAGAGTATTTTTTAAATCTAGAAAAACGATTTAACGAGGGTTTTCATTGATAAATTTGAAGCATAAAAATTCATTAGTGTGAAATTTGTTTTTTCTGGGTTTATCTTAAGTTTTGGGCTACAATTTCTTTGCTGCCTGGTGTTTTCTAAACATAAAATTTAGAATTTGTTTTTACGATCTTCATCTTGGGGTTTTCTGGGAAATTTTGATTTTTTTTTATTGTCTGTGTTTGGTTTTTTGTTTGTTTGTTTTTTTTTTGTAATTAAATATTATATTGTATTTGTTTGTTTAATTGGATTTTTAAATCTGGAAAATTTTGTGTTTCTTTTCACCCTTGTCATCTGCGTTTTCTCCCATACGCTGCTCATTTACCTTCGCTGCTTGATCCTTCTCGCAACCATATTTTTCTCTTTGCATTGATGAGCGACTTTCTCTCCACATGGGCTCATTCTCTGCATTTCTTTTTTTCCCGCGCTCCTCAAAACCCTCATCCCTGCTCACACATCCTTCATTCTCTGCATAACTCAACACTCTTCTCCATTTCCGCAACCTTCCTCTTCCGTCACTGCCTAAGCCCTGCGATTCTGTCCCTCTTTGTTGCTTTGCCTGCTTGTGGCCCTCGTTGCTGCTCTCCCTCTGCCAGTCCGTCGCACTCCTCACTGCAACAATATCAACCTCTCGTCGAGCTGCAAACCTTCAATTAGCTACCTGCAAACCCTCCTCCCTCTCGCTGCTCTGTCGTGCTGCATATTCCCCTGTCGAGCAGACCTTGACCTCCTCCGCCGCCAAACCTGCATGACATAACATCCTTCATTCTCTGCATAACTCAAAGCTATTCTCCATTCTCGCAGCCTTCCTCGTCCGTCACTGCCTAAGCCCTGCGATTCCGTCCCTCTCCGCTGCTCTGCTTGCTCGCGACCCTCATTGCTGCTCTACCTTTGCCAGCGCGTCGCACTCCTCGCTGCTCTAGTATCAACCTCCCGTTGAGTTGCAAACCTTCAATCCGCCGCCTCAAACCCTCCTCCCTCTCGCTGCTCCGTCGTGCTGCATATTCCCCCGTCGTGCAAACCTCGACCTCCTCTGCCGCCAAACCTGCATGACACAGCAAGACACTTCAATTTTTTATTTATTTTTATGTGTGCGTTAGGTTAGTTTAGTTAGTTCTTTTTTAATTTTTATTTTTGTTAGGGGTTAGGGTTATAGCGTATACTTTTTGTTTCAAGTTTCATTTGAAATTCATTTAGGTTTGGTTTGGTTAATTTCATTGAACAATTCAAATTTTTTTGTTTCGGCTTTTGTTATTCGATTCTTTGTCTATTAATGATTTGATTTTATTTTTTCACTTTTTTTTTTTTCTTTTTTCCATTAAAAACATTAAAAAATCTAAAACATTCAAAATAAATTCTAAAAATTAAAAAAAAATCTAAATAATATTTCCTGGTGGCTAAGGAATTAAATTAAAAAGGGATTTGCGGTTTCACATCAAAAATTTTAGTGTGGCCTATGACCCATTAAAATTTGAATTTATTAATCCTTTTGATTTACTTTGTCATATTAAAAATTTAATTTACCACATTAAATTAATTTTGTATGGAACAATTGAATTGATTACATAAATTTCCTTGTGTCATTTTGTGGTAATATTTCTCTATTGTCAAGTACGATTAATGTTTCAAAAAATTATATTGGCGATAGGAGGAAGATAATTAATACTAGATCTGGGTCATTAATGAAAATTATTTTAAATCTAGAATCTCTTGCATATTGCAGTTTTGGGCGTTTATATTGATTATTCATGATTGTCACTATTCGTCACATATTGGAAAATTGTTCTGGATAATTTGTTTTCTTACTTAATCTACGGTTAATTGAACATAAGGGCACTAGTCTATAATCATTTTTATCTTGTGGTCGTGTCTTGGTGCTAAAATTGGCAACTAGGGCCAAACTCCATGTGGGTCATCTTATTTATGGCAACTAATATTTTTCTTGGACTCCTCTCATCGAGAGGTGTAGGATTGATCTAAATATCATCCGATTCTGATAAGTATTCATGAAGATATGAATTTATTTGTGTTATGGGACAATTCGTCAAGGTTAGTCAGCAACCAAATAACCCACACATGTGCTCAACGTTTTAGTATAAAAAGAGACGACTTGAGAGTCATTTCACACACACTTCATTCTTGATTTCTCTCCACTTGTTTTGGGTTTTAGTGGAAGAGAAGTCTAAGAGGAGGTAGCCGTAGACATAGGCGGAAAGGAGACTAAGGGAGTTGCCCTAGCCCTAGACACTATCTAAAGAGACCTAGACGCATGCACTATGGATGTAGTCATGAAGAATGATTATCATTGGAGAATGGCACCTACGCTGCTCTAAAGGAGGCTCCCCTACACAGCCCTTAAAGAGACCTTATCACAGTTCTAGAGTGATCCTAACCGCAGTCTTTAGGATGCCCTAACCAACAAAGAGGGATTGGACAACGTGGGCTATTTCAAGGTCATTGTGAAGGCCGAGTTGCTGTTAGGAGGGCCGAGGTACCTTCTTAGAGGGTCGAGCCAAAGGAGGTTAGTGTCAAGTTGTTTAGCATTTGATGTGTGGTCTAGAAACTCAGTTTCGAGGAGGCCGTATGCTACAACAAGATTGTGTGGTAGGCCGTAGGCCATACCACCACAGCAAGGGATAGCGTGGAGCTGGCTAGGGGCTGTCTATGCCCAGAACAATAGTGATTTGAGCCACCACTTCTCCTAGGGTAAGCCGCAGTCAAGGAGTGGTGTTTTGGTGGATTCCTTGATTTTTAGATCATCATGCGTTCGGGGAAGTTTTCAGTGGGACCAATGAACTCCTAATCCGTGTTTTTTGAATAGCCCAAATGAATTTAATCTCGTGTTTATCATAAGAATTTTACTGGTGATGCATGAAGGGCTTTGAGCTAAGCACCTCTTTTAAAATCTAAAAAAAAATCATTTTTTATGTACGAAATTGATAGATCTGGCTATTGAGAGCCTTAGATTATCAGATCTTGGAGCGGAGTTGGACTTAGATTTTATAGATTTACCATTCTTGTAGATAGATCTGTAAATTATTTTTGGTTTTTTGTCATGGGTTTTTTTGGGTTTTAAATTTTATCATTGTATATATCATTTGGGTGTTTTCTTGTTGCCGTGCAGCCACAGATTTGAGGAAGAAATTTGTATAGAGTCCAGATCTAGGCCTTGGAGGGTAAGATCTAGATCTCTGAGGTTCATCAACATCATTTTGCAAGAATATTATCCAGTCTTTTGTAGTCCAAGGGTTTTAAATTTTTTAAATCTGGAAACGATTTAACGAGGGTTTTCATTGATAAATCTGAAGCATAAAAATACATTGGTGTGAAATTCATTTTTTTGGGTTTATCTTAAGTTTTGGGCTATAGTTTCTTTGCTGCTTGGGGTTTTCTAAACAAAAAAATTCGAATTTGTTTTTACAGTCTTCATCTTGGGGTTTTCTGGAAAATTTTGAATTTTTATTTTTGAATTTTTTTTATTTAGTGTCTACGTTTGTGTTTTAAATTTTTTTAAATATGGAAAATTTTGGGTTTCTTTTCACCCTTATCATCTGCGTTTTCTCCCATACGCTGCTCATTTACCCTCGCTGCCTCATCCTTCTCGCAGCCATATCTTTCTCTTCGCATTGATCTGCGACTTTCTCTCCACTGGGCTTATTCTTTGCGTTTCTCTTTTTCTTGCGCTCCTCAAAACCCTCATCTGTTGCCCACGCATCCTTCATTCTTTGCATAACTCAACCCTCTTATCCATTCCCGCAACATTCCTCTGCATCCTTCATTCTCTGCATAACTTAGCCCTCTTCTCTCATTCCGTCCCTCTCCGCTGCTCTGCCTGCTCGTGGCCCTCATTACTGCTCTCCCTCTGCCAGCCCGTCGCACTCCTCGCTACTCCAATATTAGCCTCCTGTTGCGCTGCAAACCTTCAATCCGCCACCTGCAAACCCTCCTCCCTCTCACTGCTTCGTCGTGCTGCATATTGCCCCGTTGAGCAGACCTCGACTTCCTCCGCCGCCAAACCTGCATGACACAACAAGACACTTTGATTTTTATTTTTATTTTTATTTTTATGTATGCGTTAGGTTAGTTTAGTTAGTTCTTTTTTTTATTTGTATTTTTGTTAGGGGTTAGGGTTATAACATATACTTTTTGTTTTAAGTTTCATTTGAAATTCATTTAGGTTTGGTTTGGTTAATTTCATTCAACGATTCAAATTTTTTTGTTTGGGCTTTTGTTATTTGATTCTTTGTCTATTAATGATTTGACTTGATTTTTTTACTTTTTTATTTTAAGTTGTGACTTTTTTCATTAAAACATTAAAAAATTAATAAAAGATTTAAAAAAATCTAAAAAATTCTAAAAATTAAAAATCTAAAAATTTAAAAAATCAAAATAAAAAATTTAAAAGAAAATCTAAAACATTTAAAAAATCTATTTTTTTTTGTTCTTCTTTGTCTGGTGGCTAAGGAATGAAATTAAAAAGGGATTTGCGCTTTCGCATAATTTTTTTTTAATGTGGCCTATGGCCCATTAAAATTTCAATTTATTAATCCTTTTGATTTACTTTGTCATATTAAAAATCTAATTTACCACATTAAATTAATTTCATAAGGAACAATTGAATTGATTACATAAATTTCCTTGGTGTCATTTTGTGGTAATATTTCTCTATTGTCAAGTGCGATTAATGTTTCAAAAAATTATATTGGTGATAGGAGGAAGTTAATTAATTCTAGATCTGGGTCATTAATGAAAATTATTTTAAATCTAGAATCTCTTGCATATTGCAGTTTTGGGCGTTTATATTGATCATTCATGATTGTCACTATTCGTCACATATTGGAATATTGTTCTGGATAGCTTGTTTTTTTACTTAATCTACGATTGAACATAAAGGCATTGGTCTATAATCGTTTCTATCTTGTGGTCGTGTCTTGGTCACATTAGCATTTAATCTATTCATTTGAGTTAATCAAGACTCATTTACATTCGTCAAGTTGTCTAGCTTTAAGTCTCCTAGAGCCTGTATTTCACAGGTTATTCTCATTCATTCACCTTAGGGACTACCTCCCTTGACTTGTCTAGGGAGAGAGTCTAAACAGAGTGAGTAAGGCTTAGAGTGACAACCTTTACTCTGAGTGTTGTCGCGGTGCCTAGACACTTTGTGCAACAACAATACCTATTTAGCTTCTTACTTTCACAAAATGTACCCCTTGGTGCAATATGTCTCTTGGCATCTTCGAGAGTGTCTCTAAGCCATGAGGGTCTCCTTTTTGAGGAGGAGGGCTCATGGGGAGGTGGATCAATGGGATCCATCGGTCCTTCAACATCAGGGATCAGCTCGTCATTTAGTTCTTCTTGCTTTCTTGTATCTTCTTCTTTGTCCTTCCTTGGAATAGGACGGTTTCTAACCTTCCCAAGGGAAGCATCTTCATCGAAGGTGTCATCATGACTTATTTCCACTTCTCTTTGACCAGGCACTTAGATTCTATATGCCTTTGAAGTTTCACTATAGCCTAGAAATGTTCCTTTTTTCCCAGATGCATCCAATTTGCTTCTCTTTCGACACATGAAAATACACGGGGCTACCAAAAATTCTAAAAGGAGAAACATCAGGATTTTAACTGGTGAAAACTTCTTCGGGAGTTTTGGAGTCCAATGCTTGACGAGGGCATCTATTTTGAAGATACACAACAGTGTTGGCAACTTCTCCTTATAGGAACTTCAGAAGGCCTTGATTATTTAGCATGGCACGAGTGGCTTCTATAATAGAGCAATTCTTCCTTTGAGCAACACCATTTTGCTCAAGAGTATATGCGGTAGTAGTCTCCCTCTTAATGCCAATGTCTCTACAGTAGTCATTGAACTCATTTGATTCATATTCAATTCCATTATCGGTCCTCAATATTTTGATCTTGTTCCCTGTTTGATTTTCAACCAAGGCTTTGAAAGAGCGGAACCATGTGAACACTTCGTCCTTTTTATTTAAGAAATAAATTCAGTTTTGCTAGAGAAGTCATCCTTCGTCCTTCTTATTTAAGAAATAAATCCAATTTTGCTAGAGAAAGTCATCCACAAAGATAACATAATACAAATATCTTCCCAAAGATGTCATGGGCAACATACCACATAGATCAGAATGAACCAATTGCAAAATGTTGGTAGTCTTGCTATCACTCGAGGGGAATGGTCCCCTTGTATGTTTTCCTTCTACACATCCCTGGCAAACACTTTCATGTTCTACTTTAAATTCGGGCATACTTGTCACCATCTTCCTTGCATCGGGTAGAGCCTTATAATGAAGATGAGCAAACCTTTGGTGCCATAATTCGGATTGAAGAGATGTGTCACAAGACATAGCTCCCAGTGGACTGCCTCCAACTTGATATAAGCTGTCAACCTTGAATCCAAGAGTGAATGCTTCTTTGAAATTTCGTTTCCAAACACGTACTTTTCAATCAATGAATGCCACCTTGAATCATTTGTCCTCCATCGTCGAGATAGATACTGAGTTCTTCTTTAGATCAGGTACATATAGTACTTCTTGTAGATGAATGGTGTTACCTTGATTCAATTGAAGAGTAACATTCCCAACTCCTTTCACGAGATCGCTGGCATTGTCTCTAAGAATGATTTCCAAATTTGTATAATTTTCTATCAAATTTGAAAGGGCCTCCTTATATCCAGTGAAGTGCTCTGAGGCACCACTATCAATAAACCAATTATCTAAGGTATTTGGAGGAGAGGCAATATAGAGGGCAGATATAAGATAAAATTCTTTTTGCTTGTTATCTACAACATTAAATTCATCATACCTGGAGTTTCTTGATCTTTTGGGAGGCCTACCATTTCCATATTGAGTAGTGGGAGGATTCCTCTTTCCTTTGCTATTGAACCTGCCATTCCTTTGATTATTGTTGCCTCAAAAATTGTTGCGGTTGTTGTTGTTATCATTATCCCGAGGTGTATCCCTTTTATTAGGACACTCCCTAGCATAGTGGCCAAACTTGTTACAATTGAAGCATCTTCCCTTTTTTTCATCTTTGAATACCTGTCTTCCTTGTCCTTGTTTCTTTGAACAAACATTGTTCTTCTTTTTAGCATGAACGAAGAATGCAGTAGGATATTTCCTATTTGAAGGCATGTCTCTCTCCATCATCCTTGTTTCTTCTTGAGTACATCTAGTCAACAATTCATCGAAACCTGGAATCTAGTCATTGTTGAGGATAATAGTGTTGAACACATCCCATTCACGAGGGAGACCTCCAAGGGCAATGAGAGTGAGCTCTCTATTAGTTATAACTTCTCTAATTGATAGAAGATCATTTTTGATTTTGGTGATCTTCATGAAGTAGGATTGGATATCTTCTCCTCTTCCCTTCTTTATGTCCTTCAACTTGTTCTTGAGATAAAAGACTTGGTTTGCATTGTTAGCTTTAAATATGCTAACCAACTTGTCATACATCTCCTTAGATGTGCCCAAATCGGAGATGTAAGCAACTAAATGCTTATGAATAGAATCCTTGATGATCTTCTTAGCGTTGACCTCACCTTTCTTGTATTTTGTCTCAACGGCAGCCAATGCATTTGAAGGAGGTTCAACATTTTTTCCTTGCACATAATCCATAACATCATGCTCTTCCAAAGTCAAGTCAAGATACATCTGCCATGCATGATAATCAGACATATCATTGAGCTTGTCGTCAGATTTGAAGTAAGATGAGGAGGCCATTGAATCTTGTCCTTGCCCAACAAAGCTTAGTGATTGATTTTCTCACTCTTGCTTGGGCTTTGTCTTCACCTGACCTTTGATACCATGTTAGTTTTAGATAACAATGGTATGTTCTATGCTTTAGAGCGATTTACTTCATTTTTTCTTATTAGCCCTATATAAATTTCCAGATTAGCAATCACATTAACATTGATAGTAAATGCATATAGAACATAAACAATAAACAAAAGACAAGCCAAGACAAGAAGACACAATATTTCGCAGATGCCAGGGGAAAACCCCAATGTGGGGAAAACCCTTTGATCAAACCTTCCTATAATTTTTCAAAAGTTCAGTAGAGAGAGAGAGGGTACATCATACAAAATTTACTTGCCCAATCACTTTCAAAACAGTGCAGCCAAACAGTAGTCAACAAGATGCCCTAACCAGAAAGTTAATTTTGGTCAAACCGACAGAAAGTCTCCTCCAAATGAGCTCGGTCAAACCCAGTCAACTCGGCATTCAATGTCAGTCAAAATCAACCCAAAACAATCTTGAAAAGCTCGGTTAAACTCGGTCAACACAGAGTCTGCGGGCAAAGGCTATGCGGTCAACGTTGGTCAAACATTTGCAAATTCCTTGATTTTTGTGCCAAGAGATGTGGCCTAAATAAATTGAATTTCTTGCTTGAAAAACATAGTCAAAGAGGAGAGTTTGACCCTCGATCAACACTGGTCAATGTCCCCGTAATTTGCCCAAAACAGATTTGTAATTTTTGGCCTGAAATTTCAGTCAACCCAAGTCAACGCATGAAGAAGAAGATGCTCTTGTTTGTTGTACGAACCAATGAGAAGAAGAGAGAGAAAGATGTGTTGATGGTGTGTCCAAATGAAGAAAATGCCTCTTATATTTATACACAACATTGAGGGTGAAGAGACATCTCTGTTGGGCTTCATGAGCCTACATTAGACTTTTGGCCAACCTTGACAATTTGTCCATAGAAGATATAAATTCATAATTCCATTTCTACTTGTTAGAATGTGATGATCTTTAGATCAATGTTGCATCTCTCGGAAAGAGGAATCCATTAAAAATATTATCTCCATCATATGAGCTATCCAAGGTGGATTATGGCCCTGGTTGCCAATTTTAACAAAGCCACTATAAATAATTTGGTTTTCAAGATATTACATTCATATTTTAGATTAAGAAGGGGATTGATTAGGAATGTATTTAAACATTTATTACTCAATCCATTTCACAACTATTTGATTGTTTTCACAATGCTTGGGGTTGGGTTGATGGAAGCACTGAACTTGAATGAGTCCTCGAAACCCACATGCAATATGTAAAAGTTGAGATGATCCTAAGAAAGAACAAGAAAAGTAACCATAAGGATCATCCCTTTAAAATGTTATATTTTTTGTTTTCTTGACATGGAGAGTGCTTTTTGTAATTTTACTTTTGAAAATCTATTTAAATCACTAGAAATCCAAAATGAAACCCATCATTCAAAACCCATGTTTTGAGATGCAACTTATAAAAAAATTTAGATTCAATGCATTCCAAAAAATATGAATGGGAAAAATGATTAGATTGTTCAATAATCAATGTCCATGATTGTCAAAACTGAAGCTCTGTGTGTGGATTATCCAAAAACATCCCTAAAATCTGCCCAGAAAACCCTTGAAATTTGCCAAAAACATACCTGAAATTTGTTTGGAACATCCTTGAAATCTGTCTGAAATGTCTTGGGGAGGACTAGCAAGTCCCCAATGGAGTCCCAAACAATTTGGGGACATTTCCCAAGGGTCCAAAAGTCCCCGAAATGTTGGGACACAGTGTACGTGAGTATTTTTTTTTGGGGGGGGGGGGGGGGGGGACGGGTCTAGGATAGATTGTTATAGTAAAAAGTTGTAGCCAAGCTTAACCATAGGATGGGAGGGGAAACTTTGTCTTGCCTCTACTCTTGAAGGGTCATTAAGTAGTTCTAGGAATCACTGGATTTTGACCAACACGAAAGGATTTTGATTTTATTTCCAAGCTAGATAAGAAGTGCGCAATGAACTTTCTAGCTTGGAGTAAAAGTAACCAAAAGCATTATTTTTTGTCATTGCCCAAAAGAGGTTTTTTATCTCTTTTGGCATCAAAATTAGTGAGCTTGTTTGAAGAAACTATTTTTGATCATTAATTATGAATGGAAAGGCTTAATACCTATCTAGTTTTAGTATGCTCCATATGTTTGAGAGTTAGGCAATTTATTTTGAAGTTGTAGGCAACATTTTATTTCAATAGAATCATAGTTTGAAAATTATGGATTTTGAAAGCAAGCACCATCTTTTTTCTTCTATTATTTTTCTTTTTGGAGGGACGTACATCTTAATTGTGTGACACACTAAGGGCATGTGCTTGAGTTGTGGAACACATTGAAGGCACATGTTAGAGATAGGGTTGCAAGGGAGTGTCCCCCCGACTCTGCTCCCTAAAAATTTTGCACTCCCTAAAAAGTTTGCACTCCCTTCCAATTCAGGAGCGATAGAGGGAGCTATTGAAGATTGGAAGCAATAATTTTTGAGTGGGGCAACCTAATATTCAAGCCTATGGCCCTAGTATTGATATGCAATTCATGGTAATGTTAAATTCTTATCTTTCATTTTCATCCTTTTACTTAAATTTTTAACATTACCATGAAATGACTCGGGATGTTTGAGAGTGGTTTCGATCTCATTGGATTTCATATGGAGAAAGTAGAAGTTTAGATCTCACTCAAAATCCAACAAATTTATCAGTTTTTCAGGATTTCATGATTGGGGCGATTGTAATGTTTCCATTGGATTTTGTCATGTACTAGGGTATGGAACTCATATTTTAATCAAGAGCACCAAGCCCTCTATGTACCTTTATGTTAGTGACATTGGTTGTCGAACTCCTCTATCATGACCCTACTAAAAATGTTCCCATTACTCGAACAAAATCTAACTTGACATGCTACATTTTTCCTATCTTATGTTAATGCTTAGAGGGTGATATTGGTAACAAAGATCCCAAGATAGGCAATGATTTTGATGGTAGGTAGGTATTTGTTGTAGAATGATTTCTTTGGATGCTAGAGGCCATCTAGAGCTTAATTGTTGATGTATTTTCGGTTCAGAGATGGATTAGACTATGTTATTTTGGTTATGTGCACCCTTACATGCTATATAAATGAGAACTTTTAATTTGTAGGCTTGTTATTGATGAAGATTATATCTACTTGATGAATGATGTTATATGGTTTAATCCATGTTTTTATGCTTTTTATCACTAATTCATCATTCAACATGCTTTTGTTTACATATATGCATCAAAATATATATTGATATATATTATATAAAATTCGCTCCCAAAATTGCTCTCCACCTTGGAGCTTTTGAAAATGCCGCTCCCTGCTCCCGCTTTCCCTTTCGCTTTCGCTATCGCATCCCGCTTCCGCTTCGAAGTAGCCTTGGCCAGACACGCGTTTGGCATGTGTCTTGTGAATACAACAAATGTCAATTGTGTGTCAAACACGTGCCCTCATGAATATATGTCTAACAAACCTCTGTCCAACGCAAGATCTCATGAATCTGTGTTTGACACGTCGGATTCGTGACATGTGAGGGTTTTTGACCTTTTAGGTAACTTAGATGAATCATAAGACATCATCATCTGCATCTCTGGGTGACCTTATGTCATGTTTCCTGCCTGCTTGGTGCTATATTTCCTTATTTGAAGGAGCTTGAAGCCCTTATTTTGGTGAAAGTGCTTGAAGAAATAACTAATGGTAGGTTTGTTTCCATTCAACTGTAGTTATTTTTCCTAATATTTTACTTTAAGAATGGCTTTGACTAAACCTTCAACTAGAATTAGGAACAATTGTGGAGAAAGGGGGGAACCTCACTTGGGTAACCCGTTGATTAGCACAACAAAGTAAATAGATGCTAAACAACCCGATATGTTGTTCACTATAGGCAAACGTAAGGCTACGGGTAGAAGGATCAATATTATGTATAGCCCCAACAAGACCTATTATAGGCTTTAGTTAAAGCTCTCTTCATGACAACAATTGACTGGTTTTTTTGCTGCATAGTATGTATTCATTATGTGCACTCCCGATTGCATTAAATTGTTCTTTTGGTATTCCTTCTGAGAAAATCCTTTGACAATGAATTTTGGCCAATATTTTTGCACCGAGAGGCATACTACAACCCAATATAGGGTAGATGTGTAGGTGTAATGTAAGTATGTAAACATTTTTACATGTCAGCTCACTTAAATAATAATAAAAAGTTAAAAGTAACATAGAGTGCAATGAGATGCTGTAGTGTCTGTAAAAAATTACAAATAATAAAAATAATAAAATTCAATTTGTTATATTGTAATCTTGTTTTCATTAATAGAATTACTAATAATTTTTACATAAAAGAAAATCGTGATATACATATCATTTAAGATATATAACATATAAGTAGCTATAAGTTAAGATCCATTTTACCTTATAAATTAAAATAATGATTTTGCAATCATATTTAAATTTAATCAATAACTGCATAAAATTTTTAATAGTTACAATAAACTTACAATATAACAATACTTTTAACCAATGGATATTCACACCTACTTTACCATAGATATTGTTAACTTGTAAATAGGCTTTGTTACAATAGCATGGGCCAATCCCATGGCTCTTTAATACCACATGCCAACAGATCATCCCTCCTTTTCACAATCAAAATATCTTATGAATAATTTATTTAAATTTAATTTTATAACATTTATTTAATTAAATTTAAAAGCAAAAAAATAATGATTACTTTTGAGATATATCTCTACCCTTTATCACATTAAAATGTATAAGATATGAATAGCTATAAATTAAGATCTATTTTACCATGTAAATTAAAATAATTTTTTTTTAATAATATTTAAATTTCATTAGCAACGTGATAACAACTTAATACTTACCATATAACAAGATTTTTAACCATGGATATTCACTCCCACTTTACCATGGATATTATTAACTTGTAAATATTTGTAAATATGCTTTGTTACAATACCATGGGTCAATACCATGGTTCATTAGTACCGCATGCCTAAAACCATCTCTCATTTCATGATCAATATATATTTGTTTTTTTCAAATATAATTTTATTACGTTTTTAGGCCAACAGACACTCTCCATCCTAGTATGGAAGAGATGTTGTAATACTTGTTATGTTATGCTATCTAAACATTTTGACTTGATCAAATTACATTAAAAAATATATAATTATCAGTTAAAACAATTTGATACATCAAAATAAGAACTAAACTATAAAAATAAATAAAATAAAAAAATAAAAGTAAAAATTATAATTATTAATTATTAAACTAGCCTAGATCCTTCTCAACTTCGGATCTATCAAACCCCTAGGAGGATCAATTCTTTCGAGGTGCAAACCTTTCCTCAAGTTTTGCACTCATAAAAGAGGTTTGCACCTTGAGAGATTTGATCCCTCTCGGTGCTTGATAGATTCATAGTTAAGATGGATCTAGGCTAGTATATATACAAGTATATAATGAAGGTGGCCCGAGTCTTCAAAGCTTTTCGATTTGTCCTTTTTGGGGTTTAAAGATAGGAAAGTGGGATTGAATGTTTCAGGAACCTTCCCTTATTTTTTGGCCTCCTAAATCACTCTTGTAAGGTATTCTTCTAGGAAATCATAGAATCTAAATTTCATAAGCCATCCGCTTGGCCTAGGACTTTTGTATTTCTAGAAAGATGACAACACATTCTTAAGCTTGTACTTAGAAGCATTTTCCACAAACATTTGAGTTGATTCCTTTGTCACAGACCTTGGAAAATATGAAGAGATTTTGAAAATCATAGCTACGTTTGCTCTGTTGGGGTTTTGATTTACTATACAGTGTTATGATGTAATAGTCTCTCTCATATTTGCTATTCATGAAATATTTTTTTTCTTTGCTTCCATTTGCTCATTGCATTTAGCAAATTGTGTTAGTCTTCCTATTGTTTTGCATAATCATGGAAAAAATTTGTGTTTATTGTCATTTCCCAACCATGCCACTTTGCTTTTGATCCTTTGGTTATGAAGGTTATATTCAATCTCTTTTAAATCCTTATAAACATCTTTCGAGGCAAATGTTGATGCTGCCTTTTAAACCTTTTTCAAGGTTTTTGCAAATTGGAAACTTGTAGTATATTTCATGACGGGTCAAATCTTACCCACTCTTGCTTGACCATGTTTACACACCCTTCATACTTCAACCACTCTAAGGTGAAGTTAAAAGGAGCAACATTCTTAGAGTCTCCTTTATCTATTTGGAGAAAATAGATTGATGGTCTGCTTCCCCACCCTCCCCCCCCACGTTTTGATTTTCTTGACCTTGACCTCACATATAAGGATTAGACTTTCCAACTCCCTGCACCTTATTATCTCTCTGTGTTGGCACCTTCTTAAGGGGCTCCACATCTACCAAACCAATCTCCTCTAGATTATACCTAAAATACCTCACCAAGTTTGTCAGAGCTTGTAATTTCCTCCAAACCTTAGAGTTGCTTGGTGTAAAATTAAGATCCCCTTCTACAATAACCATTTAATGCCCTTCTACAATAACTCTTAGGAAAGTAATTCATTGGAGAAGGGATTCTTTTTGTCATATGCCCATAGCTAATAATCACCTTGATTCTCTATGCTAGTTTCTGGAATTGAAAGTTTGTACAAATTCCATAAGCAAGAAACAAGGAATTTTAATAAGTGAATATTACTTCTCCATTTGGTAGTTATTGTTAGAAGTTTTGCAAACCTAGCACTTGACACTCAATTCCTAGTAGATTAACGATCTATTGATTAAATGCACAACTAGGTTCATTAACACAAAAATTTAGTGGAAGCAAAATTTACTAATCTTAATCATGAAAAATGATGCCATAGCCAATTAGAGTTCTTCATTAAATCAAAACCTACTTGGGCTCCCTTTTTTGGAAAAATGTCCCAACTGAGGAAATACATACAACACCAAATTTGATCCAATTGGTCAGTTCCTCCTTGAATGATTTGGATCTCCTTAGCGCCCCCTTCCTCGAATCCAACACACTAGAATATCTCACTCCTCATGGAGATGCCGCTCAACTTTGTGCTGTTGGATGGTGTCTTCTCTTTCTCCCTAGCCTTGCTTTTATAACTTTACATTGAGCTAAATCTCTAACCCTAATCTCTAAAGTGATTGATGGTCAAGATTAGTTCTCGCCTCACTTGAGATCAAAGGCTGAGATTACAACTTAATTCACTAAAGTAATTTATGTACTTTTCCCAAGTTTACTTTAGCTCAATAAGCCAACATAATAGTTATGTGCTTTTCCTAAGCCTAACTTAGGCTAAGTTACAAAAACAACTTGCTCACACTAGAGCAAGTGTCTAAGGGTATCTTGGGCATCTTTTGCACGCTTGGATACCTAGGCCTATATAGAAGTACTTGCTTGAGCTACAAACATCAACACTCCCTCTTAGTGAGGGAGGTACTTTTGTCAACTAGATCTGACTTCGATCCCCCTTGACATTGTCTTCTCTGCATTTGTTGCCTTGGCTATAACCTCTGAATTGGAAGCCTTACTTGCCATTTGGTTTGGAAACATCCTTGAAATCTTGCTGTCTTTGGCTTGGTTCCTAGAATGCTCTTGCTCCTGAACATCCTATATGGTCATCTCGTACCAAGAGACCTTCTTGACAAACATGGGGGAATTTGTTGATTGCTCCTCCCTTCCGGAACTTGAAGGTTGACTCCCTCTGAGCTGATCAACCTTTGAGGTTCCCGCTCATTGTTCTCTGTCACTGCTATGGTTGTGGCCCTTTTGCCACGTCCTTCTAGCACCCACAAGAACCTTGTTGGTGTATAAATATACAAAGATCGTTTCTCGTGGATTTGTTTAGGTCCTTTGAGCCAATTACTAAATCTACTGCCACACCCACTACTGGTATGGTCCCTCTCTCTCCCTCTGAGGGCTGATCTTTGCCAGTCCTGTCAACAAACCCTACTGATATGGTCTTCGTACCATGTTCTATCGACCACTACTTTCTCATGCCTGTTAACAACAGAGTCCTTGCCTAGAAATTTCTTGTTGGGCACTACATCATGCATCGACTTGATCATCCCCATTGCAGCACATTGCCTTTGGCACAATCTTTTGCAGCTTGTCTCTATTGAAACACTTGCATCGAACCTTGCCGCTCCCTTTGTGACTGATCCATCCATTGCTCAAATACACACTGTCCCGACATGCCTATCACTGGTTACACGAAATCCTTTCTCAATGGCTCCTCATGCATGGCATCAATATCCCCTACGCATATTCCTTATGTAGTATCTTTCCCACTATTTACATTGCTAGCCATAGGATTTTTGCACGATGTTCTGTCACTCCCTTGATATTGTCTTCTTTGCATGTTAACACATGACATACATCTGCATAGCTGCCATGTCGTTTGCTAGTGGCTCAACCTCTTTTGGCTGCTGTTGACCTCTTTAAGATGCCCCTGTCGCATCTTGCACAGGTTGATCAACCCGCTCCCATGTGCCCAATCCAACTCTATTGCTTCCTGTCTGAGCTCTGTCCAATTGCTTTTTCTACGCAACCCTTGTGCAACCTCGTTGCGTTCCTGTTCCGTCACTTGGTTGAATCCCAATCGGCTTAACTCGTCTTTGCCTATACCCATGCCTTAATTATAGTGATGGCTTGTTGAGACTTTGTTTTTGCAGGCAGTTTGTGCTTGCCCAGGTTGCTTGCATCTTCGTCTTACCTCTATTTCCAACCTTCCTCCATCCATGTAACCTTTAGACACACCTGTTATCCACTTAGCTGGATTTGCCTTGTTGCATGGTCACCTTTGTGCAAAGCCCAACCCTCGACCTTCGTTTTCAACATGCTTGCCTATTGCCATTCTCGGCCTGACCACCTACCTTCGTTTTCAGCACACTGCCCTACTACCACTGTTAGCGTGGCCACCGTTCGCCTTTGCCTGTCCGCTCAATTGATCTGCAACTTGTCTCCTTCATGCAACATTTGCGCGTGCTATGTCTTCTACTGTGGGGTTGGTTGGTTGTCTGAATATGGGTCTTGGCAATTGGTGGGTGGGTGGTTTGTTGACCTATCCCAACCCTTTTTATTTTTTATTTTGTTAATCTTTAACTTAGACTAAAAAACAATTTTCGCCCCTAATAAAACTTCTTCAACGGCAGTCGGGTTGTACATTCGATTACTTTGGTCTCCCTTTCAAAAATTCCGCTTGTACAATCATGTTTGAATTGTGCCTCGATGATCCTGTTCGAACATGGCACGTGATTCAAACATTGGTTTTTCTTAGAGTTTACACTGATACCATTTTAAAACCTTGCAAACCTAGCACATGGCACTTAATTCCTAATAGATTAATGATCTACTGATTAAATACACAGCTCGATTCATTAATACAAAAATTTAGTAGAAGCAAAATTCATCAATCTCAATCACGAAAAATGACACAATAGATTGTACCCAATTAGAGTTCTTCATTAATATTCTTCAAAAGTTACTTGGGTTCTCTTCTTGGGAAAATGGTGAAATACATACAACATTGGATTTGATCTAGCTAATCAAGCCCTCTTTGGTTGATCTGGATCTCCTTGCTGCCCCCTTCCTCAAACCCAACACTAGCTTATCATACTACTCATTGAGATGCCTCTCTCATTCTTGTGTTGTTGTATGGTGTCTTCTCCTTCCCCCTACCCTTGCTTTTATAACTTTACATTGAGCTAAATCTCTAACCCTAATCTCCAAAGTGATTGATGACAGAGATTAGATCTCACCTCACTTGAGATCAAGGGCTAAGATAAAATTTTATTCACTAAATTAATTTACTTTACTTTTCCTAAGTTTAATTTAACTCAATAAGCCAACATATTAATTATGTGCTTTTCTGAAGTCTAGCTTAGGCGAAGTACAAAAACAACTTGCTCACTTTAGAGCAAGTGCCTAAGGAGATCTTGGGTGACTTTTGCACGCCTAGGTTTGGCCCGTGCAAAATTACCTGCTCAAGCAACAAACATTAATAGTAATCCCTCCAAAAAATCCCATTTGAATCTAATGCTAGAAAACCCTAACCTTTTATAAGTTTTAGCAAAATCCCTTACTATCCTTTTTCCTTCCTCCATAGTTTCTTGTGACCATATTAAATCAGGTTGTTTCACTTTATCCAATATAGTAGGCCTATTCTTTTTGAGGGGTTGATCAATTTCTTGACATTTAAGGATAATATAATCTCAAGGCTTTGTGCTGTTTAAGGATCCCATTAATTTTTTTTGTTTCCCTTGTTGGATCATTTTCAAGGCTTTCTCTCATGTAGGTTGAGGATAATATTTTCTCTCTAGGTTATTTTGGTTGATTCCTCTTATATGATAAGACCCTAAACCACCGTCATTACTACTAGTTGGATTTCATTTCTCAACCTTTCTTGATCTATGCTGATATTTGGAAGTTCGCTGATCCATAAGGGTTTCGTCTGAGCCAAAACTTTGGGATACAAAATCACTATATAGACTAGCTCCTGTACACATGAAATCTTCTTTATCCCAGGGCATGGTCAAGTTTTCCTTTTCTCTAGGGTTACAACTTTTTTCTATCTTCTTAAACCCTTAACCCCATGGCCACTTTGCCCCCTTATAAGTATGTTACCCTTTTCTAATGGAGAAGGTTGTTTTCCTTATCCCAAGAGTAAAAAATTCCTTCTCTATTGGGAAGAAAAGAGTTTGGATTTTGATAGTCTAAATTTTCAGACATATCTTGGAGCTTTGCAGTTTTGATACTTTTTCCTTGTTGAGGTATTGTTACTGATGTGAAAGCAATGGTTAAGCATGGTCAAAATTGTTAAGAAGTTTGTCATTAATGTCAATGCAAGGGAAGCCCTTAGTCTAGACTAGAAGCCCTTAATGTTCAAATGAAAGCCAGAAACAACCCCTAAAGTAAATCAAGATTTTGGTGGATAGAATCAAGGCCAACATAGGAATGGATTACACCATCTTGTAGTGCTCATCGAGACCTTTCCAATGGTAGGTGGCACGCCTCCTAAGTCTTCGCCACTGAGGAGATATCAATTTTTGAAATGCATATGTTGATCTCCTTGCTAGAGCTTAGGTCAGCCCTACTAGATGTCACATTGGCCTTGTTTGGGAGGCATTGAAGCCTATTAATAAACAATCCTCTCTTAATTCAGCCAACAATTCGGTGAAAAAAGAAAGACTTAAAACCTGTTGAGGAAGCAGTTGAGAGAGGTTCATATGTCATGAACCATAGAGTTGTGAAACAAGATTTTTTGCAGGCTCTTTTGTTTTTGGTTAGGGCATTTTGAAGCTATTTTGAACTATCTATGGAGCACATCTTGGAGCAACTTTGGGACAATTTGGCCCTAGTTTGAGATCTAATTTGGGCCATGTTACTCGGCCATGTGGTAGCCTCAGTCTCGACTTGTTGCGACCTCATTCTTGGCTTGATTGGAACCTCAGTGTTTAGCCTTGTTGCAACGCTAGTGTCGGCTTGTTGGAGCCTCAATTTTCGTTCTTTGCAACCCTAGACTCAACCTGTTTTGGAGTGATTTAGGAGCTTGTTTTGTAGTGAATTTAGGGCTTGTTTGATCCGAACTTAAACAAGGACACAACAAATTACAAATATAACCATGAATACAGAGATGTAATAGAAATAACACTTCATTTCATTAATATAAAAACACTGAAATATGCTTACAAACAAAATGGAAGTAAACTAGCTCGGGTGATGGTAGCTTATCTATGAGAAGAGATGTGACAACTACATGCCTCTAAATTTTGTTACAATGAGGCTCAAGGGCTATTTATTATTGAACAAGAAGGGAAAACCTTAAACAACCAAAACCCTAACCCCAACAGATGGAACTTGGTCATATTCTCTTTGTTTGGCGCGTAAGATACCTTGTTGGAAAGGTCTTTGAGTAATACAAGATTTGCGGCAGGCCTCTACCTACGGCTATATGCCTACTACGGAGCTTCGAAAAATGCCGTTTAGGGGGTCAAAACCGCTCCAAAAGTTCAGGACCCGAAAATCTGCTAAAAATAGTAAATGCTACAATAAATAAGGAAACTAATGAAACCAGCTAGAGGTCTAGGTGGAATAGGTGGGTGGCCACCAATATCCACCTGGATCATTCCTCCCTCCTTAGGAAGCAATGGCCCCCATTGCGTGTAGAGCCTCCATGAGGTGAGGAAATTTCTGTTGAATCCTGGTTAACCACTTACCTTGGTGAAGGAGTTGGCCTGTGTTGACAACTTGATATAGTTGGATCCTTTGTTGGCGAGTGTTTTTGATTTGTGTCCATGATTTGATCAGTTGTGTCTTGTTCCATGTAGTTTGGGTTTAACTCTGTTAGTGTGAGTTGTTCTGCAATCTCGGATGTGTCTAACAATGGTGGAAAGTATGGCCGAAGGCGGTCTACACTGAACAATGGGTGTAGACCAAGGAACGGTGGAACGCTGAGCTCGAAGACATTGTCCCCCACAACCTTGGTTATGGTGTATGTCCCATATCAGAGCGGACGAAATTTGCAGTGGGGTCTAGCGAGGCGCTCCTTCTGCAAATGTAGCCAAACTTTATCACCCACCTAAAACTTGTGTGGCACTCGATGCTGATCATGGCGCTGCTTGTACTTAGCATTGGCCCTGTCCAATATATCATGGACCTGCTGGCGAATGTGGTGAATGCGTTCAATGAAGCTGTTAGCCCTGTCGGCTTCCCACGAACGTGAGCCGAATTAGTTGAGTAGTTGCAAATGGTATGCCCACATCAATGGGACATAATAGCTGAAATCCTAGCCCTACCTCAAAGGGGCTATGGCCCTTTGAGCTATGGAGAGCTCTGTTGTAGCTGTGCTGGACATAGGGAAGGCTTTCATCCCATGTGCGTGGATGCTTCGAGTTGTACATGCAGAGAAGGTGTAAGATCATCCTGTTGACGATCTCTTTTTGGCTACCAATTTGGGGGTGGAAAGATGTGGACTTAGTAAGTTTGGTATCCAGCATCGACCAGAGACTTAACCAAAATGCACTTAGGAATTTGCTGTTCCGATCCGAGATAATGCACTGTCGGATCCCAAAGTGTACCCACACGCTCAAAGAAGAGCTTAGTAGTGGCCTTTGCTGTGACACTCTTCTTGTAGGCGGCCATGATGGCCATCTTAGAGAATCCGTCGATGACCACGAAACGTAGTCGTTGCCGTGCATAGTAGAAGGAAGGCCCAACATGTAATCCATGGAGATGGATTCCCAAGGTCGACTAGTAGGCAGAGGAGTATATAGGCCTTGCTTCTTGATGGTTGGTATGGCAATGGCGCAGGCGGTGCATGATCTAATGTACTTCACAACATCCTGACGAAGGTTCGACCAATAAAAATACTTCTGCAATGTTGCCACTGTTTTCTCTACTCCGAAATGTCCAACGATCCGACTGTAGTGTGCCTCCCAAATCATCTTGGCACGCTCGCTTGAAGGAACACAGATGTGTCCCAGGTGGCATAACAATGCATCTTGTAGGTGAAAATGTGGGACTTGCTTACCTTCCAGGAGTGTCTGGTATGTGCTGCAGAATTTTGGATTGCTCTTGTAAAGATGCGGCCACCTCGAAGTTTCGTGCCTGCAGGGGTCTATCACAATGATCATCGCCATGACTGGTGGTCGACTGAGGCAGGTTGCAACATTATCAATTGGAACTGTTGCAGGTATGTGGACCATTTATGATGGTGATTGTTTTGAAACTTCCCTTGTGTCTGTATGAATTGCAGGGGTCGGTGATCTGTGTGGATGACCGTTTCCTTCCCCAAAATGTAATACTTCCATTGACGACAAACCTACACAATGAAATACATTTCTTTGCCATAAATCGGATACTTTCGGACTGTGTCTGAAAGTGTCTCACTGTGGTAAGCCACTAGATGCCCCTGCTGAGTAAGATTTGCACCAATAGCATAGTCGGAGGCGTCTGCCTCAATCTCAAATGGTTGCTGCGGGTTTGATAATGTGAGCATTGGTGTAGAGTAGAGGCGATGCTTCAACTCGACGAACACTTTGTAAAAGCTTTGCTTTCTCTCTGCCCTTGGTGACTTGACTTGAAGGCCAAGTGATATGAGAGAACCCCAACACGAACCTGCGGTAGAAATTGGCAAGACCCAGAAAGCTGTGAAGCTCTATTAGAGTGGTTGGGGTTGGCCAATCCCGAATGACTTGTATCTTGGCTGGGTCCACATGCACACCCTGCTCATCAATGATGTACCCCAGATATTGAACCTGGGTCATGCCAAAAATGCATTTCTCCAAATTGGCACATAGTTTGTGTTGTCGTAGGGTTTGAAGGACCCGTCAAATATAGTGGAGGTGCTCTTCCCAACTCTGGTTGAAGATCAAGATGTCATCTAAATACACCACCATGAATGCATTGGTGAAGGGTTGCAAGATGTCGTCCATCAATCTCATGAAGGTTGCAGGGGCATTCGTCAACTCGAAAGGCATGACCAACCATTCGAAAACGCCCTCCTTGGATTTGAAGGCAGTTTTCCACACATCAGAGGGTTTGATAGGCACTCGGTGATAACCAGACTTCAAGTCAATTTCACTGAAATATTTGGCCCCCTTGAGCTGGTCCAGAAGGTCATCAATCCGTGGGATTGGGTACCTATTTCGGACAATGATCTTTTTCAACACCCGATAGTCAATACAAAGTCTCCAGGTCTCGTCCTTCTTTTGTACGAATACAATCGGGCTCTCACTGGGTGACGAGCTTGGCCTGATTTGCCCTTTCTGCAATAGCTCCCGAGTCTGCCTCTCGATCTCTTCGTTCTCTAGAAGAGAGCGTTGGTTGATAGATCGGTCCATTGGGTAGCGGCACGCCCAGGGTCAGAGCAATGAAGTGCTTGACCTGACAGTGTAGAGGTACCCCTGTAGGTGAGGCGAAAATGTTCCTGTACTCCTCCACGACCTTGTCCATCCGTTGTTGCTGCGTAGAGGAGCTTTGTCTAGAAGCCGTGGCCACAACCTTCTTTCCTTGAGGGCGAATCATAAGGAAAACAAATTTCCTGGTCTGGGAAATGATATTGATGCATTTCTTTACAGTGATCAAAGAGATGGCAGTAGGCAGGGCTACCTCAGGTATCCTTTACAACTTATTGCCGAAAGTAGTAATCATAGAGCGAGGTCTAGACTCATATACAACATGTCTTTTCCACAAGTATGGTTGTTTTAATAATACATCACAAACTTCAAGAGGAACAACATCACACAATACCTCATCCGTGAAGGGCTTGATGTTGTAGGCAAGGCAACACTTTTGGCCCACACGAAGATCTCGTCGTTGGTGAAGTCACCAGATGGTGTATGACTGCAGATGTGTTGTAGTCGGTAGGCCCAACCGCTTCATGACATGTTGAAATGAGGTTCTTTTGGCTCTCGCTGTTGACAATGAACTGCAATGGAGAACCCTTCAACCACATTTGTGAGTGGAAGAGGCGTTCCCCCTCCTTTCGATCTTCAGGCTCTTTCTTTTGGATCTTGGTGGTGGCCACGGTGGCACTAGGCTCTGCATCAATGATCTGCTTCCCTTTGTCATTCCCCTTGTCGGGTACTGACTCAGAGTCGGAACATGCGTCTGATTTAGAAGCCTTCAGCTCAGCCATTAGTGATTGCTTGGCTCGACACTCACTTGTGTTGTGAGTGGAGCTCTTATGGAACTCACACCATTTCTCATGTCCTTTTTTGTCTTGGTGGTGTTGTTCTTTACTTGTGGCTTCGACGGGTCATCTTGGGTCACCCTGCCTTGGCTTTGGCCTTTGCTCTGTGGTTTGGGGGTCCCTTTCCTTGCTTCAGATTCACAGATCCAAAGTCTCGCTTTTTCTGTTTAAACTTCTGCTCAATCTTGACAGCGTATCAGTACGCCGTGCTGAGCCAAGAGATTTTAGGAACTCCATCTCGTCCTGCATGTACTTGTGTAGACAACTTTGGTACTTGAGTACCAAATGCCACTCAGAATCCTTGATACCCAGCTTCGTGCGGAGGGTATGGGAAAAAATTGTGCACTTCGACACATCTTGGTCTCCTCCCTCTCGTAGCGTGGTCCACTTTATGTATTTATCTTCATAGCTCCTGACAGGGTACTATTGTTCCTTGATGACGTCTTGGAAAGAATTCCAAGTGGATGCGGCTGAAAATAGTGAGGATTCCCTCTCGTCCTTTTGTTCAAAGTAGGTTTCCCACCAGTCCTTGACATGTGGGGCGACTTTGAGAAGTGCAAAAGTAATATTTTCCCGATTGGAAAAGTCATGAACTAAAAAATATCCTTCCAACAGATTTAACCATTTATCTACAACATCTGCATCTATCTGGCCCTTAAATATGGGAATATCAAAGTTAACTTGTACCTTAAAAGGAGTGGTGCCTAGAAAGTGGCTGCTGGATGAAGATGCATCACATGTGGGTAGTTGTCGAAGGATTTGGGCAAAGTTATCCATCATCGTGTTCCTCTGTCGCTCGAGGGCTTCCTCGAGCAATATTTTGAAAGGATCTCTTACCCCCTCGTCTTTCTTTTCTTCTGCCATGGGAGGCCGTCGGGGTTTGCGAGTTGGTCTTGCAAAGGTTCAACCAGTTCGAGCCCTAACTCGTTATACCCTGACCTCGTTGGGGACATGCAAAGAAAAAATAGAGAAAGAGCAGACCGCTTTGATGCCACTTATCCGAACTTAAACAAGAACACACCAAGTTACAGATATAACCATAAATACAAAGATGCAACAGAAATAACACTTCATTTCATTAATATCAAAATACTGAAATGTGCATACAAACAAAATGGAAATAAACTAGCCTGGGCGATGGTAGCTTATCTTTGAGAAGAGATGTGGCAGTTACATGCCTCTGAACTGTGTTACAATGAAGCTCAAGGGCCTATTTATTATTGAACAACAAGGGAGAACCTTAAACAACCAAAACCCTAACCCCAGGAGATGGAATGCCAAGAGTTTGTGGGCCTCGTTGGGGTTGTTCGGGCAACCAACTTTCCAAGGTTGTAACTTGGTCATATTATCTTCGTTTGTCGCATACGATACTTTGTTGGAAAGGTCTCTCAGAGTACCGCAAGATTTGCGGCAGGCCCCTGCCTACGGCTACGGGCCTCCTACGAACCTAAAAAAAAGCTGTTTAGGGTGTCAAAACTGCTAAATATAGTAAATGATGCAATAAACAAGAAAACAGATGAAACTGACTAGAGGTATAGGTGGAATAGGTGGGTGGCCACCAATATCCCCACCTGGATCATTGTTTTGGAGTGGTTTTGAAGCTATTTTGGAATAGGATTCGACTTTGTCCTAGGCTGATCTTGAAGGCTCATTTTGGAATGTTTAAAGACAGCTCTATTGTGCAGGCATTTCTTTTCAGTTTGTGGAGGTCAAGGACAACCCAGGTGGTTGTAGTCAGAGTTGAGAGTGCAAATTTGAAAATTGCATGGTGAAGTGACAAACAATTGAGATAGAAGGAATTGTTGAAGACCAAACGACTAAATAGTAAAGACAAATCCAAAGTACAAGTTGGAGCCGAGTTGGTGTTGAGTTGGAGATTGGAGTCTCCTGTGGGTTGGTGCCCAATTGGGGGATTGGTGTCTCTTGTAGGTTGGTACCTATGAAAGTTTCAATTGGAGATGATAAACATGATTGTACTCTTTATATATTAAGATAAGTTGAAACTTATTTTGTCTCAGTTATAAATCTTTAGTGTTCATGTGTTCAATCTCAGATGGTTAATATTGTGATGTGTTGATGGTTAAATATTGGTTAATTGACTAAATACTGAATCATCCCACCCTTAGTGTTTCCAACATTCCTTAATCATTTTGGCTTAGATACCTTCCACTTACAAGCTTTCTTTGTGTATTTGATAAAACACTCATTTGTTAAATGTCCACAGGTATGACATCTTACACACTTGAAATGGATTCTTATATGGTCTATAATTTGTCTACTGGACTGGGACCCCATAACTATTTTTATGCTTCCATGAAGACCTTTCCCGATGTTGATTTCCACCACTATTTTTGCCAAACATCCAATGTCCTTGCAATTTTTTTTTTTTGATTTGTCCAACATTATAGGAGAAGACTTGGAAGCTTGGTTCAAACCAAAAATTCGTTTATGGGTTCAACTCTTTGGTTGAAACGTGGATGTCTTCTCTCCAATGCTAGGATTGTTGAACCCCAAATCTATTGTTGTCCCAAAATTCTATTGCGATCTATCTTCGACCTCGATTACAAACCCTAGCCCAAGAAAGAAAACAAATTTGCTCTCAACCAAGCTATTATCTTCTGCCATCTGATACCCATGAAAGTGATAAATTAGAGCTAAACCTTGGTATCCCTCTAGCAACTCCTTCCACTTCTTCATATAGAGCCAAGGTCTCCTTCTAGATAATTTTCACTACTCCTTGCCCCTAAAATCCTGCTTTTTCTACTGAACTCCCAAGATTTTTTCTAGTAAATGTGGCCCCTCCATGCACTCGATCTTCATGGAGATCCTTCTGAAACCATAGTATTGAAAACCAAAACTAGTGACCACACCAGTCCACCTATCAAACCAAGTTTCAAATCGGAATAGGTCAAACCTGGATTGGTCATATCTCAATGAAATGGTCTTTAAAAAGTACATGAAATAATTAATTTTTTAATGAAAAAAACTAATTTTAAGATTTAAAACCATGATTCCAGACCAATAGAGACAAAATATGCAAAGTTTGCTAATCTATATACCATGTAAAGGTGAATATATCAAAATGGCACCGAGTTCAATACATATCAGCAACAAAATACATAATAAATGAGGCTCTAAATGGCCTATATAGACCAAAAACAATGCTACAAGCAATGGGGCCACTGGCCTACTACAAGTCTACATATCAGTGATCAACATGATCACTCCTCATCATGTTCAAACAAATCACTGCTACTAGAAATGGGATCATCAACAAGAGATACATAAACATCATCTAGCTCAAAGTCTTTAGGCTTGAAATGCTCAACCTTATAATATGATCGAATTTGAAAAAGTTTAACATGCCTAACCAATGATTTTGGTTTGAGTGAAGGGTTCATCTCCTCAACCTTATAATGTGGTAGAAAAAGCTTAGCATGCCTAACCAATTATTTTCCCTTGAGTGAAGGGTACATTTTTGTTAAGGCCATGGTAGAGGAGTTCAACAATCAATACCACTAACATCATCAACGTTCAACAATCAATGTTACCAACATGAAGGTACTCAAAGGGTTTCACGCTCTTGATCAAATGCCAATCTCATACCCTCACACATGACAGAATCAAATGGAATCATTGCAAAACCCCAAACCATGAAATCTTGAAAACCATTAAGTCTACTGAATTTTGAGGGAAATCTAAAATTCTAGTTTCTCCATATGAAATCCAATGACGTCAAAACCACTCTCAAACATCCTTAGTCATTTCATGGTAATGTTAAAAATGTAAGTAAAAGGAGGAAATCGAAAAATAAAGGAATTGTCACTTTTACTTTAAGAATTTAATATTACCATTGATTGCCAACATTGCTAGGGTTGAGATGTGTGAGGCAAATGAGAGGGGAGGCATGCTTTTCTTGGAGGGCATATTTTTGGAAGGAAACTAACCCAAATTTCTCTCAAAACTGCTTCAAAACTCACAAACCCACATTTTGTGGGGTCCGCAGCCGACCTGGCAATAAACCGTCCGGTTTATGCCCGGTCAAACCAAAAAACCCGGGAGGGGGGGGGGGGGGTTTGCTAAGATAATCTGGTTTTTCAGCTGGTTTGGTGGCCTGGGCTAACAAACTGGCCAGTTTGACCTGTTTACGGTTCAAACCGACCGATTTTGAATACTATGCCTGAAACACTTACATGAATCTAGAATCAAAACTCTCCTGTAAGGGACTGCTAAACTTTTCTGATTGCTTAGCACACCTTTAGGCCTCTTTTGACATGTAGGGAAAGCTTTCCTCTGCTCCTTCGTCTTTGGTAGTTTTGCTCATCCTGTGGGTAGTGAAGGATCTTTCCTGGTGAAGGATCAAATCTGAGTCAATGCTCCTGACATCTGCACACGTCTCCCTTGGGACCTGCTCTGCCTCCTTTCCTATAGTTTTAATGCTGTATATCTGCTGCCATCTGGCTAATTTGGATCCACTTTTCTGAAGTCATTTTGAATCTTTTCCTTCGCCTTTAAATAATTCTTTTACATATAGTACCCCTCTATGCACATCCCGAGGCCTCTTTTGAAATGGAGGAAAAGCTGCTGTCTTTCGAGTTTCGTAGTTTTGCTCATCCTCTGCATATTGAAGGATCCCTGACTCAATGTGCCTGACTTCCCCACACATCTCCCTTGGGACCTGCCTCCTTTCCTAGAGTCTTAAGTTTTAACCCTGTATCTGTTGCTATCTGGCTAATTTGGATCCGCTTTTCTGAAGTCATTTTGAACCTTTTCCTTTGCCCCTATAGAATTCTTTTGGATGGAGTACCCCTCTACGCCAATGAAACTATACATTTGAAATTTTTTTACCCTTCTAGTGGATGTGGACTATAGTCCATGAGCTCCTCGTCTGCATCCATCATCTCCCCTTTAATATTCAGTTTTCAGAAATCCTAGCTTGGGGCAAGCGTCGATACGTTAGACCTTATTGGTTGAATTTATATTGCATGTGAATAAATTGTAGAGATTGACTGGTGCTTCCCCTCATGGGCTATTACTACTTGCTGCACTGGTCTTTAAATTAAACTGAGTCTCAAGTTCTGAAAATTCCAGGGAATCGATGTGGCCTGCTATGGCAAAGGGCATCTCCCCTCTGCAGACAGCTTGTTTTACAACTTCGGTGATTGGTGGCTGTGATATACTCTGACCTTGTGCTGCACTATTATGGCAGCAACAGTTTGCAACAATTTTAGTGCTTGAGAATATTCCTCTCAGAAATTTCTTTGCATAACACTTCACATATTTAATGGATAATAATTTTTCTTTTCTCGTCTACAGATTTCCTGTGGGCTGTCCAGTTTTGGACAAAAGGTGCAATACTGCAGATAATATTGTCTCCTTTCAGTTGAAATTTGCAAAAGTTTGTTTCTGCAGGAGCAGTGTATGAGTCACAATGTTTTGAATGGTTGGTTATGAATAAAATGGTACCAGCCAATGTGAATGGCAACAGGCCAGAACCAGACTTGTTCTGACACCTCTTGTGGTGAACCGTGCTGTAGTCATGGATGCTACACGGATTCATAAGAGAGGGGACAAGTTGAGTCTTCATTTATCAGTAAACAGTTCAGTCTTTTTGCTATGCAGGTATTTCCAAGTCTTCTGTTGTTGCATGTAAAGAAGACTTCGTAAGGCTCTATGCGTATTAGTCTATTGGGATGGAGGGAATCAACTAGGTACCCTTGCCCTATAATTGTCTTCCTTTCTTTTCATGGGGCCCCATAAGTCACTCCTAACAGGACAAAAAACTGTTGGCTATTCTGTAGATAGATGAAGATGGAGAAGATGATTTTATTAATATCCAACAACTGACCACTGGAATAAGTCGGTGGGACTGCCAAACACAATGATGTAAATATAAAGTTTTTTGAGAGCAAAGAGGGCTCTTATACAAAGCAAGATGCAGAAAGTAAAATGTGAAGTGCTGATATAAGCTAAACCCTTTGTTTATCCATGGAATTTAGTACACCATAACCATTATGATAAAAGAAACACAACTTTTGAGAAGAAAATAATGCTTACCCAAGATGGGCCTTGTTAAACTTGTTTTCTTTCCAAACTTCTATTCGCAGCCTTCTTTTGGATTTCTGTGCCAAAAATGTGTTATTGAAAAAAATTATTTTTAAAAACACATTATATTCTCTTTGATCGCTATGTTTTCTGGGAAGGATTGTACTTATGGTTCTCCTTGAACCCCACACAAGCCTCTTATTGCATCTGCTGACCCGCATCTATATCCTCTTTAAAGGTTTTCTGTATTTTGGTATTCTCACCATCATTTGTATCCATTTTACTACTCTTATAGCAAAGAACATTGTTTCCCGCCATGCAATAGTTAGTGATAAGACTGTGGATTGTTCGTTATCTATTCTCCATTAATTTTCCATCTTTTGGATTGAGGTTTTCATTGGGACGGTAGAGTTCTAAGATTTTCCAATTTCTACATATTGGAACACTGTATTTTCGTTTATTAGGGAGTTCGAAGATTTAAGAGTTTATAATTCTACTTGTCATTGTATTTCGCCATAAGATTTACTTTGTCCTTTCTGTTTGCCCTCCCCCTTTCTGTATTTTGCCATCAACTATTATTCTTCCTCTAGAGTTCAAATTTCAAAAGATGAAAACTAGGGATGACTTTATGAACAGACATCCCTTCAGAGTTTCTTTTCTTAGGCATGTTTGACTCACCGTAGCAGAATAAATTCAGGTAGGAATTCGATTCAGTAGAATTTTGGTCCATATTCAGACTTGAATTTGATTCAGTTAACCAATTATTAACCGAATCCAGATTAGGATAAAATGACACTGCAATTATATTTGGAATTCATATTTTCACATAACCCTAAGTTACCAGGATATTTTGAAAAGCCAAGATCCGGATACGACAAGTATAAAGTTATAATTATAAACAAATATACAATATTTTATAATTATTAAATTTAAATTTATATAAAGATAAAAATAGAAACACATTAATTTTTAAATATATAATTTTTAGTACTTATCAAAATAATTATTACATGAATAATATCAAAATTAATGTATCGTTTATAAATCTAATTAAATTAATATAAATATATTTAAATTTTAAATATAATATATATATTTTTTTATTAATTTAATAATATTAAAATTAGTGTATCGTTTATAAATATTTAAACTAGTTATTATATTTATATTAAATGGCTATGAAACTTAATTTATAGAACTTACTTTTTTACACTTGAATATTTTTTAAAAATTTAATTAAAATATCTAAGTAAATGTTTGGTGGCTTACCATATATGCATTAAAGCTTATAACAAGGACAAAGTAACTAGCGGCAAAAGTAGTTTATTATTGGCACCTTTGATTTTTTTCATTTTGGTTGACGCTCAATTTTCTAGTTTCACGGACACCCCATAATAATTCATTTCCATTTTTAACCCGATAGTGGTTTATTATTCGCTCTTCTGATTTTTTTTTCATTTTAGTTGACTTTCAATAATCCATTTATTAACACATATTATCGGGTTATCCATTAACTCGTCCGCAGATTTTTTTGTTCTGATGTTTGCGCTGACGTCTGCTTCAGAATTTTGCACTGACGTCTGACAACTTAACCTGCCGACCGATGTTGGGGGCGGATCCGGATCTCCTCGGATCCGTATCCGAATCCGGGGATCCGCGGATCTAGCCCTTTGGCCTGTGTAATTTCTAGATCTTAGTTAGAACTTAGCTATGCTATTTGTTTTTTTTTGTGATGGTTATCAAGGGTGCTTTGTTTTCATTTCCTCTGTTTTCTATTAATTATTGAAACTTCTTAATTGTTTGATCTATTTATAATATATATTGTTATAATGTAGTTAACTGACATGTTTTTCTGTATTAGCGAGGTGTATACTCACCTCCTTTTCTCAAATTGGATTTTTCTAGTATGATTTTTTTCCCCTAATTGTACTAAACCCAAATCCGATTCCATATATGGTAACTATGGTTTCGCTTTGCAGGTATCCAGGTTTGAGAGCTTGACCCTGCTTCTTACTTTCTATGAGCCTTATGCTTTTCATGGAGGATCTGCCGTTGACTCATGTCTTCACTGGATCTGAGGGGAAGATTCTATGGAGATTTATGTTCATCATGCTGTGGGTTCTGAAGCTCAACCTTTTTCATTTCCGGGGACTCTAGAGAGCAAGCATTGGCCTGGTGACCATATTCATGACAATACTTAAAATGAATGGATCACTGCCATAGTTGATCTCGAGTCCAAACAGCCTTCTCTAAAACTATTTGAATTGTTTCTTGCGAAGGGATTGTTAAAATCCATGTCAATGCAGATAAGGGTTTAAATAGTAACTGTTTTTAACTTAAATCAATGCCATTCCCACAAAGGAACCTAGGACATTCCTGTCACCCAATAAAGTGTTATCATTTCATAATTCTATTGGAAGGGAAGTTCGATCCATACCGAGGAGTTTTTGCAGGATTTTCTGACCTCGAGTTAAATGCTCACTCCCAGAATTTTCCTGATCCAATTCATCAACGATTTTTCGGGAGGCTTAATGTGCAGGAGTCTGCAAATTGAGTCATGATCCATAAGGTGGATGAATTTAATTACGTTGCTACTGGGTTCACTCTAAAGATTGGTGGTTAGGTAGGTTTCTCTGGGCAGCCATTATTTGGAAGTTTGACCAGAGTCTCCTTTTTGCCAGTTTGTTTTAAAAAGGCAATCATGTTGTCTGCAGTCTTCTAAGTGGAAGACTATTCGGAAGATATTTGAATGAGAATGAGTGGTGGGGGGGGATGGCTGCCTCGATAGGATGTTTAGAAGATGTCAGAATAGTGACAGTAGAAGGCAGAAGAATTTCAATGATGAGGGAGAATGAGGTTTTACAGTTAGAAAAGGGGTGGATCGGGTTGTATGTTGGGCATCCAGACACCATATATAGCACAAATAGAAAAAAGGAACTATTGCAAACCTTAATCCAAATTATGTGAAGTCATGAAATTCATATTGTTGAACCTCAAAAGATGATTGACTAGTTTTTCTGAAAGAAAAAGTAAAATACATCTATGTTATTATAAATATGGAAAACTGAGTTTTTGTCCTTGTCGTCATGATTTTGACTCTTCATATCCTAAATGATGTTTAAGAATGAAAGTGAAATAAAAATGATATCTTCCTACTGTATTTGCAATTTTAAGTTCTAATAATGTCCTTTTACCTTTGAAAGCAGTGGTATATTTACTAATTTTGCCTGCTACTTCTTGTTCTCTTGAATCTGCTTTTGCTAATTCTGGCCAAGCACACACCTGCCTTCATGAAAATGATTGCATTTTTTTCCCTATATTTTTATTTAATGCCAAGCAACAGTTTCTTTGCTTCTAGGGTTGTTTCATTTTAGATCCTAAAAGTGCACAGCAGGAACTATGATTGTTGTTTTTTGGTACTTGTTGCCTTAGTTGTTCTGATGTTTAATTTCCATGTAAATGCAGAAGAAACAGAAGGTTCATCCATCTCTTTATGAAGAGTCAAGTGCGGCTGATCATCAGGCCCTCGACAGATTGAGGGCTACTGAGAAGCGGGTGGCATTGTATGGTTTTCAGCCGTCACCTTCTGCCTCTCCTTCAGTAACGTCATCTGTACCAGGGACTCATACGCTTGGCAGCTATGTTTCCTCTGTTCCAAATTGCTTTGATACACGTGTTCAAGATGTTCCAAGGGTGCCTGTCAATATTTTTCTGTGTTTAGAGCGTATGCCAAGGAAGAGGATCCCTATAGGGTCTGACTTTCAGGCTGTTGTTCCTCCTTGGAATGGTCCGCCCAAACAGTCAGGAAATGTGGCCTATAGTTCTGTTGATGATTTAGAAGACTCTAGATTGCTAGGTACACAGGTATGGCCTGTAAGAGGTGGCAAAAAGGTGGTTAATAAGGAAAGAATTGGAAAAGGGCGGTCTAATACTTGTTTTTGTGAGTTCCCAGGTTCAATAGAATGTGTTAGGTTCCACATACAGGCGGAAAGAGAGAGGCTGAAATCAGAGTTAGGGTTTGCTTTCTTTACTTGGAGATTTGATGACATGGGGGAAGATGTCTCAAGGTCATGGGCACCAGCTGAGGAGCGGAAATTCAGGGCACTTGTTAGACTCAATCCTGTGTCACTAGGAAAGAACTTTTGGAAACTTCTACCAGCATGCTTTCCTTCTAAATGTATGAAAATGTTGGTCAGTTACTACTTCAATGTCTTTGTTTTGAGGCGGAGAAGTATTCAGAATAGGGCAATGCCAGAACAGATTGACAGTGATGATGATGAATCTGAGTTTGGTTTTATTGAAAACTTCAATATGCATGGGATGGTACCCTCTGGAATGAGAAATGTTGAGAGGTTGTCAAGGAGAAGCTATTTAGGTCAATCTTCCAGCGCTTTAGTTTGTCACCAAAACATGCAGGATGATGATTTTGAGGTGGTAGGGGAAAAGGAATGCACAGTTAGTGAACCTTTTATTGGTAGTCACAATGGTATTCAAAACCAACATGGAACATCATTATTGAACTACGGTATGGCAGAAAGTGGTATAAATGAGAATGGGACTTAGATGAAAATCACTTCGGAGCATTTTCATCATTCAGGCATTCCAATATTTACGAAGACTGGATGAAAATTGCTTCTGGTTTCAGTGCCAATGGGAAAAATGAATGTTGAATGCTAGCATGAAGTTAAAGTTTGAGATGAAAAAATGATGGCTGCGTGGAGGTTCACTGGGATTATAAAGCTTGTGCTTTATGCGAATGCACTGGACATGTAAACGGATCTGAACTTATTTGTGGAGCAACTGTGCAAGCCGTGTTCTTCGTCTCATATTTGGATGGTAGCTATGATATTCTAGATGTTCACTCGAGGGTGCATTTTTAGTTGGAACGCTATGCAATATCCTCTCCAGGCTGGCATTTGATTTGTGCTTTTTCGGTTGGTGGACTGAATTCTGTTGTTCTTGTTTACATGCTTCCTATCAGGCCAGGCATGTCTGCAGGATAGAGTAGCATGGCAGATTATGCCTTCTGAAATCTCTAGTACAGAGTGTCACGGGAAAAAGGAATTTGGAAAAATAGTGAATTTTGACATGCTGTGATTTTAAGAATTAAGAGGAACCATCGCACTCTATTTCTATTCTTTTGACTTCAGTTTGATGTAATCAATTTTCTTCTGGTGTATGTGACCAAAGATAATTTACTAGATCCATGATTTCTGTTAAGTGATGTTTCTTGAATCTTGAAAAGCCATATAAAAGGGCAACATATAAACTATCAATTGAATTTTAGTCATCCCATCTGAACCATATTCTGGTAAAAAAACCCATGTTGAATAACTCTGGAAATACGATACCACCTTGTATCTTTAGGGTGTTTGTACCAATGATGACCCATGTTCAAAGCTTGGTGACCTCTTGTTTCGTGATAGTGCCTGGTCGAGTCTTTAATGTGACTTTGTCGAAGTTAAGGTGTATCTGGTGGCCGTCCCGCAAAAATCAAAATATAAACCTAATTTAAAATAATTAAATATCAGGACCATTGTCTATGCATTTGGTAATGACGGTGTAAGCATCAATGAGAGATAACTTGGACTTCAGTTTTGAAAATTTCGAAGGAAAATGATTCTTATATTAGTCTACGAAAGAGTGAGTGAGAGATCTCTAGAGGGGGAGTGACTTATAATGTGAAATAGTATAAAAATTATGTGTACTATTTTTTAAATTAGCGGTATAAAAATGAAATATTATATAAAATAAAAAAAAAATAAATTCGCAGCATTGGATTATTTTTTAAATGTAATTAAGAAAAATTGAAGAATAGATTTATTCAGTCCATGAAAAAATTTGTAGTTAATTGTGAAATAAAAATGTAAATTGAATTTTCTTATTGAATTAACACAGGTTTAGTTTATGTTATAAATAAATTATATTATGTTTTATATATTAATTATAGGATTAAAATAAAAAAGTAAATTAACTTATTCCCTATACACAGGTTTAGTTTATATTATAAATTATAATATAAATAAATTATATTAGGTTCTTCTATTAAATTAAAACATGGGTTTAGTTTATATTATAATTTATAATATAAAAAAATTATATTAGGTTTTTCATATTGGTTATAGGATTAGTTAGTTTAGGTTTGTTTTCAAGTGAGTTTAAAGAATTGTTTTGTAATTGTATTAATTTATGATGTATTTATTTAATGTGTTTGAGTAGAAAATATTCATCTATTAGATTATACCGACTGATTATATTGACTATAAAAAGTAAATAAAAAATAATTTTAAAATGATGAGCTGATATTTCTTTGGAATAAATATGATATTATAATAAATGTTTAATCATATTTGTAAAATGTGGTGCAATGTGGTAGTGATTTTATTAACATATAGATATTTTTTTGTAATTTATTTTGTCTTTTAGGTATGAATGACATGGGTGGAATCTCATGTTACTCATACTGATTTGATGTTAAATGCTAAAGTAGAAATGGCAGGTATGAATGACATGGGTGGAATCTCATGTTACTGATACTGATTTGATGTTAAATGCTAAAGTAGAAATGACAGGTATGAATGACATGGGTGGAATCTCATGTTACTGATATTGATTTGATGTTAAATGCTAAAGTAGAAATGGCAGGTATGAATGACATGGGTGGAATCTCATGTTACTGATACTGATTTGATGTTAAATGCTAAAGTAGAAATGGCAGGTATGAACGACATGGGTGGAATCTCATGTTACTGACACTGATTTGATGTTAAATGCTAAAGTAGAAATGGCAGGTATGAATGACATGGGTGGAATCTCATGTTAATGATATTGATTTGATGTTAAATGCTAAAGTAGAAATGGCAGGTATGAATGACATGGGTGGAATCTCATGTTACTGATATTGATTTGATGTTAAATGATAAAATAGAAATGGCAGTATCTGGGAGTTGCACTTTCTTTTTGAATTGGAAAATAATAAATGGGATGTGTATGTCTCAAAGTTCATGTTACTGATTTGATGTTAAATGCTAAAGTAGAAATGGTAGTATTTGGGAGTTGCATTTTCTTTTTGAATTGGAAAATAATAAATGGGATGTGTATATCTTAAAGTTTGGTTCTAGAGCATTTGTCTTAGATTTCCATGTTCCATTTGTTTTCATGGTCCATGTTTGAGCATTAATTTTAGTTGCGTGTGGGTTAACATTTGTTTTTGTTGACAATGTTCAAGCATTTGTTTGAGTTGACCATGTGACAATAAAATCTAGCACCTTAGTGTAAAACCTCATTGAGTGACCTAGATAGTGTCCACCAATGGTAGTGCCATGTAAAAGTTTTACCCTCAATTATGGAATCATCATTGTTATATAAAATATTATTGTTAAAATGACAACTCATATCCCATTTTTTTCAAGAAGGAAAAAACACCAATCATATCCCATTTATGCTTTCCAACATTTAGAAAATCATCAATATTTTCCATCTCCAAAGGTTTCTTCATAAAAGCTTCCTTCCTAGGTTTCAAACTCAAAAGCTTTGAAAGGAATACAAATTACCTCGTTTTGGGCTTCATGGGAAAAGTGCTTTCTTCAACAGGTTCTTCCTCACATAACTAATCTCCAACATTAGATACTTCATCGAAATCTTCAGTAGGATCATAATCTTCAATGTGATCTTCATTGACATGTTCCTTCAATGCTTAATTCTTGATTTGGCTAGAAAGGGCTTCTTCTTGGAAATTTTCTTCATCAATTTATTCATTTTTTTAATGGTAGCTAATTCAAGTGACAAATTCATGTCCTTTTATTTTCTAGATGCCTTATTCACATTCTTAAGAAATATAAGAAGGCTTTCCTTTCGTGAAAATTTTAATAGGTCTTGATAGGTGCCTTCAAACTTATAAAATCTTGGGCTCCAACTTTTTGAGAAACTCTTCAAAATATTTTGCTAGAGAAGTTATGCTCCTTCGACTAAAATGCTGGATCCAATACCTTTGTTGATCAAATATAGACTTGTGAAATGATCTAATCATCACATCTTCATGTACCATATCATTCTATGCCATTAGTTTTAAAAATGTTATGACATGGGAGAGTGCCGAAGGATTGCCATTAAATTCTTGACAATTGTTAAGGCATTCATTGGGAATTTCATTTGGGTATCTAGGGACACATTGCATATCAACAATAAATCTTTCATGAAAGCCCCACATAATTGTGCTTTATTCCATATAATATAGGATTATGGAGTCCCTAAGGTGAACCTTGAATGCTTTTAAAAGGTGTTTGTTTCACCCTACAAGCACAAAGTCTTGACTTTGTTCTTCCAATGAATTCACCAAACAAGCACACTAAAAGAGGCTTTGAGATGTACTCATCGAAGAGAGGTTGAAGCAGACTCATATCTCAAGAAGAAACACTGCGACAATGATGCCAAAACACCTTAGTACAAAACCTCATTGAGTGAACTAGACAATGTGCAACAATAGGAGTGTCTCTGTTGTCTCCTTAGCGACTGCTCCCCTTGTTTTAGTGATGGACATAATTTAACACAAGGAAGGATTCCCTAGTATATCTTAGGGATCAAATAACCCAATCAAGTCAGGTGCCCCAAAGGGTTCTACAATGATTACCGCCAGAAATGAAGGTTAGGTAATTAGGGTTTAGGGTGGACTCAAGATTGGAGTTGAAAGGTTCATATGGTTATTCTAGAGGCTAATGTCCACTGATAGGTTCCCAAACACTCACAATCAAGAACTTACCCATGGATATCATAAACTAGCCTGCGAAATCAGAAATTGCAACAATAGAAAAGTTTATGACAACAACAAATTTAGCCCCCAAAACTATGATAATAAGGTGTGTAAAATGAGGGTTGAGATTATGAGTAAACAAGAATAAATTACATCATTTTTCTATAGTTAAAAATGGGTATATAACAATACTTAAACCATAGACATCAACCCTCATTTAGGGATGGAAAATGCATATTAAATGACACATCTTTTCTAGTATATTCTAATCCAACCTTAACTATAAGAAAACATTGTCAAAGACAATAAATGTTGAAAATATATGTTTTTTTCAATTAAAACCTAATTTACCCCATAACAAGTAAAAAATGATTTTAGGCTTTTAAGGATTTGATACAAAAGATAGAATTAACGTCTTTCCCAATCCAAGGCTAATGGAGTCTACGAGTAACAAATCCTTGGACAAAAGAGATGGATGTGGGTTCAAAGAAATCAAGGGGGGACTAGCTTTTGTCCCCTAATCCTCTAACCTTAACATCCCTCTATTTCCTTAGATTAATGAAGGGTGGGAGTTAAACCTAGGTCACCTCAAAAGAACTTGATAAAAATCTCGTTCAAGGAGAATAAAGAGATAGAAATAACAACCTAAACATGGTGCATACGTAATAACCCTAATCCATCAATAATAAGCAAGTTGAAGGAAGATGACTCACATTTAGCTGCATGTATAATAAAAGTACATAAAAAATCATCAACGAAAGAGAACACACCATAAAATCTCCCAACAGACAAGTCGCTTAGCTAGTCCTCCATAGGGAGTTTAGATAAAGAAGACTAGTTATCTTAAGTGTCATCTCTCCAATGTGTAATGTCCAAATTGAGCTAAGTTCTCCCATATTTATATTAGAGAACCAAGCACTTTAATTAGGCTAAACCACAATAATTTCTAAGAGGTAGTTACCCGTGTAACTTATAAATGTCTCAACTCCAAGTGAAATTTTGTTTTTTGGAATTTTGAAGAAGGGAGGATTTATAAGGATTTTTCTTTTTATGCATTGAGAATATCGTATTAAGAAGCCTAGAAGGCCACTGAGATATTTATTGACTTGGCATGTGCTATGATGATGTTGAAGAGTTATCTTGAGTAGATTCATGTGTGCATACATGTTGTGAGCTTAATTACTATTATAGAATGCACTTTTCTATTTATGGACAATATTTAATTACATTGTCATTATCATTTTCATGATTGTTTTCTTCAGTGAATACTAATCGGAACAACTATTGAGTATTCTATATGTGCTATGATTAGTCAGACATTCATTGCACTATAATCAACTAATTGTTTTCATGTTGAGCAAATGTCATGTTTGTTTGCTTATCTCCCCACTAAGGCTAACCACAAAGGAATGAAAGCTAATGATATTGTTGAATGATATAAAGTGCCCAATGACCTCTTGGCTAGTGGATTTATTGATCCCTCTGGATAAAATTGGGCATGTATAATTTCTATGTGAATAAACATGGGTAAGTTAAAAATAGGTAAGAAAAGATTCATTGTGGAATATTCTCAGTGGATTCTTGAAAGATACAAAACATCCCATTCTTAGAAAAGGTAATGTAATCAGGATAATGAAAGGATGCTGTGTCTTCTCTAATTCGATTTGAAATTTGGATTTTGGCAGATACCCATCTAGCCTAAAAATGGATATAATCCAACCTTTATTTTTCGTATCGGACAATATGAATGGTTTGTTATGCCTTTTGGTTTAAGAATGTTATTGTTATGTATAATTGATGACATTTTGATTTTCAATAGTTGTTGGATAAAGCATATAGACATTTAGATAAGTTTTATAATATTGCATATACTAATGGGTTAGTGCTCTCCCGGAAAGGTAAGAAATTGAGTATTGGAGTTTGGAAGATTAATTTTATAGGACTTTAGATATATTTTGGAAAATTCATTCTCTATCCTCATGTTCCAAAATATATATATATTTTTTCATTAGAATTGTCAAGGTAAAGACTCCAATAGATGATATCTTTATACCTTGTATAAATTTTATTGCTATGTATATTTGATGACATTTTGATTTATAGTAGTTGTAGGATAGATCGACATAGATGACATTTAGAGAAGTTTTATAGTATTGCATATACTAATGGGTTAGTGCTCTCCTCTAATGGTAATAAAATGATCATTGGATCAAAGATTATTTTTCAAGGACTTCGGATATATTTTGGAAAATTCATTCTCTATCCTCATGTTCTAGAACATTTTTTTTTTCACTAGAAATATCAAGGTAAAGGGGAATCAACCTCATAGGACACAAAAGTATCATCTATTTTTTATATAGGTGATGATACTCTTTGTCAATCAAATCATAGATTTTTTACTTTCAAGGCAATTAGTTATCCATTCATTACATCATTGCCTATAAGTTGACTAAGTGGATCATAACCAAATATTTTTAATTGAAAAACAAAAGGTATTTCATCCATTCAAGCACAACCATTCATCAAGATAAGAGAGAAGTAATTCAAGCAAGAGTATATTATACTAGAAAGTGATTTTTTTTTTGCTTGCAAAGAACTTTAAATGATTTTATACCATAAATTCATAGAGATGCAAAAGAAACACATAAATGAGATCTTATGCTTTAATAAAAGTTATAAATCACAAAATTTATGAGTACCAAAACAATTCTTGTGAACCCTCCCTTTAAAAAATATACAAGTTAAAGGTTGAAGGTCAAATAAAATGTGTGCAAAATAATAATACGTAATATTTGTGATACTTGAATGCTAAAAATAAGAAATGCATTTGTCCTAATAGACTTGGATGGGGCTCTCATGGACCATACAAACCAATAGAGATAGTTTGGAAGAAGAAGGAAAGAAAATGATAAGGGATTGACCTTACAGGGAAGAATTTCACACAATAAAGCTTGATGATCGCACACTGAGAAGAAAAAAGAGATACTTCAAATACTCACAAAAAATGGAATTGGAAAGTGATAGATGGATTCTCTCTCTCCTCCTTTAGAAATTTTCAAATATACAACTTGAAATTAAACACAAAGGATGTAACCATTTTTTAGAAGTTATAAAGATTTAGTTACTTTACCCGACATATCTTTGAGCCATTGTTCAATATAATATCTTAACGGTGGAACTATTATATCTTGTTTTTATCTAAAGTGAAAATATTTCATCTTTAGTAGATTTATATACGATCACATAATAATTATACCAAGGTCACATGATATTCATTATTATTAACATAACCAACAACCCACCTTTTAGTTTCTTCTCTTGAAATTTAGTGAGATTGTCAGATTCACCACACCATGAAACCTTGAGCACATTCAACTTTGATTATAGTTATTCCTTAGTTATCAATGTGGAAACTTTTATAAGTGATAGGGCTTTGAGTCATTTGACTATTTATAAAGACTTTAGGGATAAATCTCTTTTTCTCCTCCTTCCAAGGTTTTACAAGTAGTGATTAGTTCTAAAATGACATCCATCCTTGCAAGCCAACCAAATTTCGTTTATTTTATTCTACTCTTGGACGGTAAATATTTCCACTTCTTTGTGAATTCATTCATATCAGTTATCTTTGTTACAAATGTACTTACAACATTTTTATAAAAGTCATCATCATTTCTAGATATTTTTGAAGATAATTCAAAAGAGAAGAAATTTTATGTGCTATATTACTTGAATTAATGCTTTAAACCTCCTATGAATCCAAAATTTTATTCAGTTCCTTGCTTATATTCTCTACAACATACGTTTTGATGCTAATCAATAGTGTGGTATGTTGGGTGTGGAGCCTGATTATCTTCTTTATTCAGAGGTATCACCGCATTGGACCCCAGTTCGTAATGTGGCGGCAACGCTGTCTGTAATATACTGCAAGGGGGGTCTGGGTGGGGGGGGGGCAACAATGATATTTAAGAGACCCCCCTAGCGAGGGATTAGGGGCAGCGCCCCCGAAGCTAAAAATAGATGTAAAATTGCCTTGTAAAATGTTGTAATTTCATTGTCAATCTGGGCCATTCATTAAGCAGAGATTTGACAGTAGAAGTTTTATGTTTAATTTAGGGTTTTTTTCTAGAAGGCAACCCTTCATTATATATGAGGGAATTGTATTGCGTCTATGTATATTTGTATTCTGAGTGAGAAAGAGAGATGAGATTGTGTGAGAGCGAAGAGGGAATTACAACGGATCTGTTGTAGGTTGTATCTCTTCAGTTTGCTGGATAATATAAAAGAAAGGAATGGTTGTTTCCCGTTGACGTAGCCCAAATTGGGTGAACCACATATATCTGTGTCTCTCTTGTTTTGTGTTTTCTATGTTTATATTTTTGCAATATATTTTATGTGTTCCATTGCTCTGTAATATATAATTTTCTAACATGGTATTCTTATTAACTTTAAAACACGTCTTAAGTGTTCCTTTAGGAATTGGTTATGTGACAACAATAGATAGAGTTTCAACAAATAATGGCCTAATATTTAGGTTGTCCTTAAGCTTAGTAATCCTCTTCTCTAGTTTAGTATTTTATAATTCCTTCTTTGTGATTGAATGGAAAAGGACATCTCAAGTAGTCAAGTGTAACTCAAGAACTCCAAATGGTTTTACACCTACAACATTAATCTCTAAATTTCATTGTTCTAAAACTTCTTGTCTTTAATATTAATTATGTTAATTCTCTCAATTTGTAGTTTTTGAACTTCTTTATTATACTTGTTGTGATGCAATGATAGAGATTGTTCTTAAAAAAATTGGTCCTTCACAAACCAACTCTTCCATGATTTTCTAGCTTTTAGTCATTTGGCATACTATCCATGTAGGCACTTGGTGTTATCAATTTCCATTTTAGCTAAATCATTATATTGATTGTCATAACTTCGAGCACTCTTAGTACTAGTGATTCTCTTTCTTTTTGTAGGTGCCATAATATGTTCCTTTTCCATACGAAAATGAGGGGGATCACAACCATTACCACCTCCCACATTTTTTGTAGGTGCAACAATATGCACCTTTTCCATATCAAATTAGGGGGGATCACCACATTACCACCTCCCACTTATTTTTGTAGGTGCAATATTTTGTCTTCCATATCAAAATGAGGGGGATCACCACATTACATGATCCAGAAGGATACCCACAACTGATCCAAATTGATAGTCTCAAATTCTAATGAAAAGTTCTCCGTGTTGAAGAGCTTATCAAGATCTTTCCAACACAATTTGAATAGGCTCAAATGGACAATCTCTGCAAAATCTATGGCCTTCAAAAGTTGAAGGAAAAATAGGCATGACACAGACAAGGATGATATGTCGCACACCTAAGGATGAGATTTGGCACACAAGACACTAACCTGGCAAGATGATAAGGTGATGCATGGCATGGCATTGATTGACATGGCTCAATGGAAGGATGACATTGTTAGAAATTAAATAACAAAGCAATGAAATGAAAATATTGGAAACACATAAAAACATAAAATAAGAGAGACACATATATGCATGGTTCACGTAATTTGGGCTATGTCTACAGAGAAACAACTATGCCTTCCTTTTATATTATCCAACAAACTGAAGGGATACAATCTACAAAAAATCCACTGTAACTTCCTCTTTGTTCTCACACAATCTTCTCTCATTTTCTCGCACAGAATAATAATACACAACCACAATATAATTAATTTATATAATCGAGGGTTTCCTTCTATGGGGAAAACCCTAAATTAACATAAATTCTACAATTAGATCTTTTTCCTAATCAACAACCTAGATTGACTATGAAATTACAATAATTTTACAAGGAAAATTTCCCTAAATTTTTCTTTTTAGGGCGCTGCTCCCGAACCCCCACTAGGGGGGGCTTAGTAGCAATACTGGGTGTGGGGGGGGGGGGGGAGCCCTCCCACACTCCCCCATTAGGGACTGGGATCCAAACACAACTGAAAATAAAACATCTGAATCAGGAAGATAATCAGGCTCCACACCCAACATACATGTGGCACCACATGGAACAACTAGATTCTGCCACGTGAACCCTCTAGAAGGTCTACATGGAATGGATGCATGGCAGGTCAAAACTATATTGAAAAATTATAAAAATGGAAATATTTGGACCCCCAACCTAGTCAACATAAGTGATATGCCTTAACACTAGGCCAAGATGTGTGCCATGTTAAATTGGTGGAGGATTCTTTTATTTATGTCATTTAGTGCAAATGAAATTCCACAAAATATGCACCTGCAAGATTCAAACCATATACCTCTTGTATACTAGATGTGATTCTTACCTCTACACCACAAGCTGTGGATGTGTTAATCTATATGCCAATTTGCTTAGATAAAGATTATTTTGGATGTCTTATCCCATAAAATCTTGTAATACCCCACCATATCATGCAACGAATGGAGTTGAAATCATGTCCTCAAACATATAAACCAAATGCCTTACCACTAGACCGTATCTTGAAGTTGTAATGTATTATTTGTGGAAATTGTTTTAAGGTGTAAATTCCAGTACAGTTTTGGAGAATAAAGGCCATAAATCCTTTTTGTTTGCAAGAAGCAGGAGAGAAGAGTGTTCCAACAATCCTATTGTCTTCCTAAAAGTGTCTTAAACTGCATTTTTATTGTAGTTTGAGATCAATGTTGGTGTAAGAAAGCATTAGAAGTGTTCTGCATCATTTTAATGGATGTATTGCTCATTTCTCACTAAACTTTATTGATAAAGTTAAAATAAGCTACAAGTAGCATACAAAAGTTTTTCAAGATTTAATTTTAGATCAAGTTTGGCATCATAGTAATTTTGATCAAGGATTTGCAAAGTGTTGAGCTCTTACCATATCTAAGATCAAGCATGTAGAAGGATCACATGAAGAGTTTAATCTTGAGATTGGTATAAGACAAACCTTTCCACGACAAGTAATGGAACATGAAGGGGAAGAAAGCCTCACCAAGTTTCAAAGGGTATTTCAACAATATTTTCTCGACATGAAAGCCATGATGGAAGAGGTTTTTAAATAATAAATAAAAAATGGAGAAGGCCCAAGTCAAGTTAAAGATGAAGGATCTGGTGTAGAATTTAATGTGTAGATTCAATACTGCTCATGAAATTTGCTAAATCACAAGACTTGAAGCTACTGTATTGATCTACGAAAGTTAATTCACCATCTAAAACAAGAACGAAAGACATGCAAAAAGAAACATCACACATGCACAAAGTTTTATCTAGGGGAAAGCAACTGCGCAAAACCCCTTACTCTCTATATTGCATTAATCCAAGAATAAATAATAAATGTGATGCTTTCTCAAGCTTGAGTACACCCTGAAAGTGTATAGTCTAGCTCTCTGCCTAACTGACTAACTCTGGATAACACTTAGCCAATTTTCAAGCCGTCCAAGCTCCTATTTCCTTGCGCAATTCCTGAGGAAATAGGCTGCTATTATTTAGGAATTTTCCCCTATTTTCTTGCGCAATTCCTCGGGGTTGATCACTTGACCAATAGAATAGCTAAACACTCAATCTTGTATATAATTAATTAGACACTGCCTTGGAAAGTCCATCTCAACTGGGTAACTCAAATGCTTTGCATGCATAAGCTAATTTAGGTTGATTGATTAGTTATTTGGTTGATCATTGAGTGTGGTTGAAGTTCCACTTCCACAACTTGACCTTCCATTAGTTCCTCCAACAGTTAGAACTAATTTAACTAACCATAACTCAATTTAACTAAATTAAATTGCTACAACTGAAATTAACTCAACCTAGGCTCCTAAAATTTAGGAACCCATTGCACACAACTGAACTTCACATCCCTAACTCAAATTAACTGAGCTAGACTCCTATTTTTTAGGAATCAATTCAAGCAAACTAAAATTAAACTCATTAACTCGAATTGAGTGTTCTTAACTGAGTGACAAGAGCCATGTCACCTCAATTAACTCCTCCAAGTTGTTTGTTGATGTGGAATTTCAAATTACCTCAATTTGACTAAGGCAAAATCAAAATTGAGACTTTTCTTGTTGCATTTTCAACATCTGGTGGCAACCCTCAAATTCTTCTACCTCCTCCTCCTCTTGCTTCTTCTCCACCTCCATCTCCATCTCATAAAAGGAAACTAGAGAAGGCCAATTCTAAATTTCCATTGTTAAAATTTGATGTGAAATTTGATTTGCCAATGTAGAATGATGAACATGATTCATAATAGCTAGATAATTGGATCAAGCAGATTGAAGTCTACTACAGGGTTCAAAGAATTATGGACAAAGAAGCCAAGGTTCAGCTAGCTACTCTCCAACTTGGAGGAACAACCCTAATATGGTGGGAGAGTAAGGCTCAAGAATATCTTCGTATGAAAGGTAAAATGATATCTTCTTGGTATGAATTTACATTTGCATTAAAGAAGCGATTCTATCTGTTAAGATATATGCAACATGAATTAAGGGATTGGTAAAATCTAAGACAATGTATGAGGGAAAAACAAGTAAGAATATACTTAAGAGTTTCAAAAGATGACATTAAAATTGGAGATTCCTCTTTGTACACAAGAAAAATGTTTGAAGTATATTGGTGGGTTACATAGTTATTTAAGACATACTATTCTTATGCTTAACCCAACTAATCTTGATGAATTTTGTGTTCAAGATACTTAAATCATGTCAAGGGGAAAGAATGTCCATGATAATTTCTCGAAGAAAATAGATAATCCGGTTGTAGGAAAGAACAAATGAAAGGGTAAGGTAAAAATAACAACTACAATGAACATAGGGGTGAGAAGTCCACATGTTCACATAGCAAAAAGGAAGAAGATGATGATGTCAGGTGTTGGAAGCTTCTTCCAAAACTGAGACCAAAGAGGTTTGGGAACAAGAAGGGTGATAAGAAGACCACTATTATAGTCCAACAAGATCTTGTGTTAGATTCAAGTATGCGACCGAGATCACAACCATGGGGATAACAGGCATATCTCTAAATGCTAGTTCTGGCTATATTGTTCATTCTTTAAAATTTTAAACTATACATGATGAAAGGAAACAATGTGAGCTATTTCATATTAGATTCATCTCAAAACATACAAATATTGACACACTTTTTAATAACGGTTCACAATGTGATATTCTTTATAAAGAAATTGTTTAGACATTGGGACAACAAACTAAACCTCATCCAAAACCATATCCTTTAGGATGAAAATGATAAGTTACAGGTGTCTGATCAATGCAAACTTAGATTCACAATTAAATATAATTTCATTGATGAGGTAGAGTTAGATTTCATGCCACTTGACATTTGTGGGATTGTTTTAGGAAGTCCATATTTGTATGACATGAACTTTATCTTCTATAGGGAGGATAACAAACATCATCTTATAAAATATGGGATTGAGTATATGTTGAGAGCCCATAAAATGAATTCCAATTTATCTTTTATTACCAGAAGACATATGAAAAGGCTTGTAAATGCTAGTAAAAGTTTTCGACTCATGATTGTAAAAGCTAAGGATGATGAAAAATCCAATAGTTTCAAAGGATGTGATCCTAAACATAGAAATGCATTAGTTAAGATTATTTCTAACTAAGTATTTTGGGAACCTAAAGGATTACCTCCCAAGAGGAAGATACAATATGAGATCCAATCGCAACAAGATGCTCCTCTTCCTAACAGGGTATCCGTGATTGATAATGAAGAAACCAAAAAGAAAGTTCAAAAGTTGATCAAGAAAGAAGTTATCCAAACAAGTATTTCTCCATGTGAATTGCCCAATGTGTTGGTACAAAGAAAGATGGTAGATGGAGAATGTGTGTGGATTTCCAGACATTAAACAAAATCACAATGAAAAAACATTACCATCTTCCTCGTATTGATGAGTTGCTAGATCAATTGAAAAATGAAATCTATTTTGCTAAGTTAGATTTAAGAAGTAGTTATCATCAAGTAAGGATTTTTGAAGATGATATTTGGAAAATGGCTTTTAAAACAAAACAAGGATTGTATGAATGGATGATAATGCCATTTGGGCTTTGTAATGCTCCCACCACTTTCACGTGAGTTATGAAAGATGTGTTTATGCCATTCATGGATGATTTTGTAGTAGTCTACTTAGATGACATATTGATTTTCAACAAAATTTGGGATGATTATGTAAATCATGTTAGGAGAGTCTTAGATGTTTTGAAAAAGGAAAAGTTGTGCCTAAAGATGTCAAAATGTAAATTTGGTAAAACATATTTAGTTTATTTAGGCTATATTGTAGGGGGTGGTGAATTGAAAATTCATCCCTCTAAAGTTGAAGCCATCATGAAATGGCCCAAGCCTAATAATGTAACAAAAGTTAGAAGCTTCCTGGGAGAAGTTCAATGTTGAACTGAGTTTATTACTAAATTTTTATTTATTGAATCTCCTTTCTGTGTCGTGACAAGTACTAAGCAGTTCCTTCAGTGGGAGGAAAAAAAAGCTTTTGAAACTTTGAAAGAGAAGATCAATACAACACAAGTTATGGCATTGTTATATTTACAACAACTATTCAAAATTGAAACCAATACATGTGATTATGCCATGGGTTCAGTAAGAAATTATCATACCTATGGAAAATTATTGTATTCTTTGGTTCATAGAGTGAAGAGGTGGAAACAATATTTGATGGGAAAAGTTACAATCATCCATACAGATCATCTACCTTTGTAATATCTTCAGTCATATTCCAAGCTACAACAATCACGACATTTATGATGGATGGGGTTCTTGCTATTAAAAAATCAGAGGTAAAGTAGATTTTCTTACTTTGTAATTACTTGTGAGATTTAATCTTCTTTATTTTATTATTTTATTGTTCCTTATTCACTAAGAAATTACACAAATTACTCTTCCAAAATCACAAAGAATTAAGAGACACAAATTTAGGCTTTAAAGCCAGGGCAAAAGCCATCAAAATGGGAAAACCCAACAATCATTTTCTTATCGAATCAAGTCAAAATGAGATATCTAAACCAAGGGACAAGAAAAGTATGCCACCAACTGACCAAGTAGACACACTCTTCAAGTAGTCCAAATCAACACCTTTAAGTCAAAGTCAATTCTAAACAAATCTGTCTTCCAAGTGTTCAAAAGTTTCAAGTCTTTGATGAGGAGGCCAATTTTTTTTGTCAATACTTTAGAAGAATGTTGTGTCTGTAATGAGGAGGCAAAAAACAAGTCTGTCAACACTTCTACAGTTCGATCTTTATTTACAAAAATATGTGACCTTTGCTTCAGATACGATTTCATCAATCTTTTGGAGTGTTTCTTACTTCGATCTTCCTTTTATTCTTAGCCCCTTTCCTTCATTACAAATCTCTCTGTTTGAATGGATGAACTAGATCTCAAGTAGGTTGAACCTATATTCATATATATAAGTCAAACATCTGTCATTGAGGCCGACTTGGTCAGTTACTTGTGGACTTAAGACTTAAATACAAAAAAAATGTTTTTCTTTCCTTTACAAATGTCCAAATGGGACATTTGTTGAATACTAATTTTTATGACTTTTACTGAGCATGAAGAACATGCCTGATAAAAACAAAATGATAATAAATACATAAATAATTATTTTTTACATTATGAAGACCAATACTAGTTACATTTCCAACGCTTCCTCTTAACTAGGGAGGTATTCATAATCACTCAACAAGACTATCTCAAGTTGAAATATTCTCATAAGAAGGGATTCAAATTGATAAGAATGACAATGATATTGTCATCATAACCAACACTGTCATATTACAAAGGCCTTGACAGGTACACTCTATCTTTCCATAAGATTAGAGCAGCATAATGCTGAGAGGCATTCCATGGGACACCAGACCGCCTCACTGAGGTACATACTCCACCTAGGATACCCAAAGTATTTCCTTCATCAAACCATTTCCCTCAAGGATTTTTTTTTTTTCCATCGAACCATTCTTTATCCAAATCCATGTACTTGACTTCAGATCTCCATCATAATCCATCATAGTACATGACTCAAGAATGCCTATCCAAGATAATTATCCAATCCACCATTCTCCTTATCCATGTCCAAGTAATTGAATTAGGATATCAATCCTAAGCTTTCATAGTACCTAACACAAGGAGAACCATAATTATTCAATCCATTCTCCCTATCCATGATGCACTCACTAGACTTACGATGATTTTTCCTATATAGTACAACATGGGGATAACCAATGTGCAATCTTAATGTAGGGTTTAACCCTATACAGAAATTACCTGCATACGAATTATAAAACATAGAAAATAAACAATGTGAGAGCATAACACATAAAACACATATACACAGAGATATTCCCCTGGATACCAAAATCGGGACTACCAACTTGATTTTTCATTATGTTCCTTTCAATGTTATAATACATATTTATACATGCTGAAGCATCCAATATCATGGACCGAAAAACCATCGCGTCCAATACCATGGATCGAAAACCATCGCGTCCAAAAACATGTGCGAAAATCATGCACAAAACCATAGGTGGGTATGCCCATCCTAACATAGGGTCCAAAATCAAAATTTTCTGGGGAGTTGCCCCGAACCCCATAAAGTGGGGTTACAGGTACGCCTCAAACCCCCTGTGACCCCCCCCACCCCGCTACACAATTGGCGCAATGAAGGGGGGCTCCTCCCCCCCTCTAGTCCCCTAGTTAACTACGTGGGCTAGTCATGGAAAGAATATAACACAACCCAACACTTAATCCCTCTCAACTCGAGAGAAGAAATCCATGCTTACTCGCTCTTAAGCAGGGAGAATTCACCAACAAGCCTCAACTTGTGTCATACGTAATCATACTTCCCTTACATCAACTACCTATAGCTTCCTCAACCAACCCTCTTATCACTGAGTTTGCTCATCTTGCCTTGAACTAGGGCTCCAACTCTGCCTCCTAACAATGTATAATCCTATAAATAAGATCTTCACATACTACATCCTGAACTGTGTCGAAAACTACTTCCTGCACTACATTGATTCCTACCTTGAAGATAATTCATTACATAGTTCCTTCAACATAGCCAACTCTTTGGGACTTCACCAAATTATTCTCTAGCATATATAAGACTTTCTCCACTGTCTCTATTCATAAGCTAGAAAATCCACCTTCTTGCAGTGGCTTGTTACATTAATCTCACTACACATAAGGTATTCATAATACAACCCTCTTAACAATGATTAGTCACATCAACCATTTTCCTTAGGGCACACATCAATTTCTCTCACACCGATGGATCTATTCCTAAATTCACTAAACTTAAAGCATCATCAGCAATCCATATCTCTGCAAATTGTCTCCTTAATTACACAGAACTTAGGGAACAATAGACTGCCCTCTTAACAATGATAAGGCTTCTCCTTATTCACTATAATAGGGTATCTTAGGAAAACCCATTTGACTACACAAGAATCACTTCATCCAGGGCACACTTGGCGGCTCATACAATAATGAATTCCTTACAAAAAAACATAGTTTCTAGGGCAAACATTAACCATTGTCTAAAAAAATTGATATAATGGCACTACCATAGCAATTACACTACCCTAAGACAATTTAACTTACCTCCTCAAGAAATCAGCTCAACTTATCAAGGATCCTTAGTCTTGGTCACTTCTTCTTGACTGAAATTCTCGTCCATGTTTCCAGATCTTTGTGGCCCCATAATAGGGTTTCATAAGTCTGTCACATAGTCACAAAACAATGCATAAACTTCCCTTTTAGACCAGCCAATACCTACAATATTTCTTCAGGGGACTTGGTCCTCACTAAGCGTTGTCTTCTTCCACAAATAGTGATTTTGGCCCTCCTTTATTGCACAAAACCTAGGCTCGACTGTCACAAATATTTAACTTAGAAAATCCAAACACTTGTGCCCAGAACTTGCCATGAACAATCCTATCAAACTCGACTAGCTAGATGCCCAAGATAAGAAACAAACACATATTTATCTCCTTGCTAACTCAACCTATTTTGAAGTTTGTGGTATTATGCTTGTCTTCCTATGATGGGATGCACTTGTGGTTGGTGCAAAATAAATTGTCTACTCCTCCCTCTTTCCAATAATTATGATGAGGGAGTTAACTATCATTTACAAATGATACTATCTTCTATACTTCATGTTACAACCTCGGTGCATAATACAACAGTCATCATCTACATGATCTCTAGTAAAGATCTCTAGGATCTTCCTTCTGCTTCTTTGAAGGTTCTTCATTCTCAACTGTTAATGCTTCAAAACTTTCATTCCTTTTATTGTTATTAGGGTTCTTAGGACAATCTAATTTGTAGTTTCCATATTCATGACAACCATGACACTGAAATTTGTACATGTCTCTATTTTTATTTTTTGTCTTCTTAACAAAATTATTCTTTGATTTAGATGTATAGGCTTGAGAAGTTTCATTTTCAGGTTGAGAGTTACTTCTAAAATTTATTCTGGATTCTTCTATTGAACATTGAGCCCATAATTCTTCAAATGATGGAGCTTATTTCTCACACAGATGCTTCTTGCAAAACCATCCCACTCTTTAGGTAAGGCATTGATTTCCATTCTGATTAATTTAGAAATAGATATTTTATCACCAACTTCTTTAAGTTGATCTTTGATTTTTGATAGCTTCATGAAATAAGAAGATATAGTGTCTTCTTTTGACATTTTTGATTAATATAGTTGATTTCTCAAGGAAATCATGTGACCTGTTGTATTAACAAAGTATAATTTCACCAAAATTATCATAGACTTCTTTAGGTGTAGATAATTATGATACAAAAGTGATAAGGTGGTATTTGATTGACTTAAAGAGAATTATTTGAGCCTTAATATCCCCCTTTTCATATTTTTCCATTTCTTGAGCATTCTCTTTATTTAGTATTGAAACTTTCCCTTGCATGAATTTAATGACATCATTCTCTCTAAGGACTAAGTCAATTTTCTTTTTCCATGCCTTGAGGTTGGAAGATCCTTGTAGCTTATTGCTTTCCTTGAACATAAATTCCATTGGATTGGACATAATGACTTGGAGGAGAGTTGTTACCAAAATATATCTTTAGATATGGATGCTAAAAATGACGATCTTCTTGAGCTGCTACAATGATGATCTTCTTATATTTTCCTTGTAAGATGTCTCTTCTTCACCTTAACTCTGATACCATTTTAGAAAATAAAAGGTAAAGTAGATTTTATTACTTGGTAATTACTTGTGAGATTAAATATTATTTCTTTTATTATTTTATTGTTCCTTCTTCATCAAGAAATTACACAAATTATTCTTCCAAGATCACAAAGACGCAAGAGACACAAATTTTGGCTTTCAAGCTAGGGAAAAACCCCTCAAAACGGGAAAACCAAAAATCTCATTCTTATTGAATCAAGTTAAAATGAGATATCGATACCAAGATTCAAGACAAGTCTGTCACTAACTGATCAATTAGACACCTTCTTCAAGTAGTCCAAATCAATACCTTAAGACAAAGTCAATGCTAAACAAATCTATCTTCCAGCTGTTCAAAAGTTTCAAGTCTGTGATGAGGAGGCCGAAAATAGATCTGTCAATGTTGTTGGCATTATGATGTATGTGTTGTACTTGATGGCAACCCAATTGTAGCAGAACAACTCACTTGTATATGGTAACTAGATGAATCTACATAAGAGATATCAGATGTGATAGAATGCATGACAGTAGTGTTTACAGATGTGATGAAATGCAGGGCAACGTCAAGAAATCAGTTCAAAAGGCAACTCACTCAGATGAAAGATAACAATATAGCAGGTAAACAACAAAGGATTACAGAATGAAGAAAGAGAGGTATATGCAGGTTCGCCATTGACCAAGCTGCATATACATGCAGGTTCACTGTATACAAGTTGCATATATGTACACACACACTTTCACGGAAGGAAAAGTGCGTATACCTTGGAAAACTAAATTTTTGGTCCGCAGTATTTGGTCCATGGTATTTTGATCCATGGTATTGGTACAAGGTATTGACCCTAGGTATTGGGTCCAAGGTATTGGTCCTAAGTGTTTTTGGTCCATGGTATTGAGAAAGGCCTAAAACTATAAAAGGAGGAGAAGATCATTAGGCCAAGGTGTGAAAGTATCGAATATCTGATGAAGTGTGAGATCTAGTATGCTAGTTATTGGGTTATGGTGCATTGATGGATCTGAACCAAGGATGAACCTTAGCTGATGATGAGGGATCAGATATAATGATAGATCAGGATCTTAAGGTGTAAAATGAATTATCATTAGGTGTTTTTACTCATGAATATTCTAGATCTGAATTCCGACGCATATATTATTCTGTAAATGATATGATTTGGGTATAACTAAAGTCTAGAATAGTTGTAGAATTCTGAATTTATATTTGCAGATATATACGCTGGTTGGATTTGAGGAAAGCGCGTATACACGCAGGTTTGACACATGGAAGTAGCGTATACCTTATAAAATATGTTTTAGTTGCTTCTATTTGTTGTTGCAATGTTCTGGGTTCTAGTTACTGTATTCTGGTGACAACATTCTGAATGATCAGATTGATGGGTTGTCAAAGTGATTGATTGATTCGGTCGTGGTTGGTTCAAAAGGAGATTGGTTGATGCATATATATTTGATGATTGAATGATGTTGTTGATGGATCCAGTTTGAAAATTTATGAAATGATGTCCCTGAAGGAAGAAAGAAGGTCGTAGCCTTCTGTAGGTCAGTGCCTACGTACCAGCAAACATATCGGCTAGTACAAGAGCTAGGGGGTTGTAGCTCCCTTCCAGTAGAAGCTGGAGAATGAGAGAAGGTTGTAGCCTTCTGCAGGTAGAAGCCTGCGCACTAGTATAAGACTGCACCAGTACAAAAATTCTAAACATAATTTTCTCATTATTAAAAGAAGACAGAGACAACAACAACAGGTGGTTTTCACCCACATTGGGTTCCACCTTATATCTTGGTGTTCATGTGTGTTGCTTATGTGTGATGCTTTATTCTCCTTTTACCGAACCGTCTAATGAATTCCTGATATACAGATTAAAGTTCAATACATGATAATTTGGATAAATTAAAATATCTTTGCATATATGTTGGTTTCATTAAGTACAGCTGCGTATACACGCTAGTTCACTGAGCTGAAGTAGCATATACAAATCAGTTTTGAAAATTAAATTATCGATCTAATAATACTGATTCACCCCCCCTCTTAATATTATTTCCAACAATTGGTATCAGAGGAGGTCCTTCAAAATAAGCTTGATCACTTGAAGGAAGATCCATCATCATGAATAATCAAGAAAGCAGGGGATCCATCAGACCGCCAATCTTTGTTGGGAGCAACTTTGTTTATTGGAAGGTAAGAACCACAACCTATCTTCAATCTCTTGGAATAGATGTCTGGGAAATCGTGGAAGGAGGATATACATTTCCATCAGCAATTCCTACAGATACGACAGGTAAAAATCAATATGAAACCAATGCCAAGGTTGTCAATACATTATTGGGAAGTCTGTCACAATCAAAGTTTGTCAAAGTTATGCAGCTCAAATCAACAAAAGAAATATGGGACAAAATCGTTCTAAGCTACGAAGGAGACTCTCAGGTAAAACGTGCTAAACCGAAAACTCTTAGAATTCAATATGAAACTCTCAAGATGCACAATGATGAAAGTATAGCTAGTTACTTCTTACGTATAGATGAGGTTGTTAATTGCATGAATAATCTGGGTGAAGAGATAAAGGAAGTTACCTTAGTTGAAAAAGTTTTAAGATCCTTATCTGCTAAATTTGAATCAAAAGTATCTGCCATAGAAGAAAAGCAGGATCTACAGACTATTACTATGACATAGCTTCAAGGAATCTTAACTGCCTTTGAGATGAGAAAAGGAGGTCCACCCGATATGAGAAAAGCAACATTTAAAGCTTCAGCAAAAGGAAAAGAAGAACTCAATGAATCAGGACATATTTCAGAAGAATAAGATGAAGTAAACTTTGTCAAGAAGCTTCAACGGGGTTCCAAAAGATTCAGAGGTAAACTACCTTTCAAATGTTTTGCCTGTGGTAGAGTCGGTCATTATGCTGCCAAATGTCCTCATAAAGATAAATATGATAAAGGGAAGGAATCTGCAAAATTGAATAGAAAACAAAGTGTAAGTAAAAATAGCTACTATAGTCATGAAGATAGTGATGGTTTATCTAATAGTGATGAAGCTGAAAATAGTAATGACTATAGACTTCTAATGGCTTATGAAGATGATGATTTTTTGGATGCTTTAGATGAAGATGACCTTTATGAAGAAATCTCTAAACTCAAAATCTATTTAGAAGAAAAGAATATGATTATAGATACCTTGACATACCAACTTGCTGAAAGAGAAAAACACAATGAAAAACTAGAATGTGAAATTGTGGGTCTAAGAAAGGATCTTGAGAAAACAAAAGCTCTCAATCTTAGATTTGCTAAAGGATCATAAACCTTAAATGAAATTATCAAAGTGAAACATTCTCCTCTGATAAAGACAGGTCTTGGATATACTAAAGACGCATCTCAATCACAGAACACTAAAAGCTATCTTGATGCAGCAAAGATCAGTGAACAATTTGAGAATCGTCAACAAAGGCATAAAGCAGACCACCAGGTAAATCAGGCTCAATTTACTTCAATGATGAACAAAAGCCACAATCAACCTCAAGTAAATCGTACTCAATTTGCTTCAAAGATAAATATCAATAGAAACTACAATCACCAGGTCAGTAGATTCGATAATCGCAAGAACTTCTTTAATGGTCAATGTTTCTCATGTCATAATTTTGGACACAAAGTTGCTCAATGTGTTGCTTACAAAACCATCATGACTAGAGAAGCACAAAATCAAAGGAATGTGATAGGGATCAAGAAAAGTTCCTATAATAACTTTTCTCTTCTTGAAAATGAAATAGAATGATCAATCTGTAACAACTTTGGCCATGAAGAATATGAATGTAGGAGTAAATTTCAGCAAATATATCAAAAGGAGCAAACTCCATTAAATCCCAAAATATGGAGAAAGAAAGAACCGCAAACAGAAAGATGTGGTATAGCCCTGTATGCAGAAGGACAAGAAAACCAGTGGTACATCGATAGTGGATGCTCAAAACACATGACAGGTGACAAAGAAAAAATACACTCATATAATGCCTTAGAAAAGGAAAAGAGTGTCTCATTTGGAAACAACACTCCTGTTGTCATAAAAGGTAAAGGCTCTGTTTTCTTGAAAGAAAAAGTTAAATCTGGGAATGTTATGTATGTTTATCGCCTAAAGCATAACCTGTTGAGTGTGATCAAGGAAATGAAGTAGTGTTTCGATCAAATGGATGTGTTGTTCATGAGCTTGATATAGGAGAAACTGTGATCAAAGGTACAAGAACTCCAAACAACCTATACATACTCAAGGGAGGACAACAACAGTGCTATCCAAGAAAAAAATGATGAAAATTGGCTATGGCACAAAATATTGGGACATCTAAGCTTTTCTCAAATAAGAAAAGCATGCAGATTCCAGGTTGTTCATGATCTTCCAGATATCAACATTCCTAAAAATACTATATGAAAATCATGTCAATTCGGTCTTCTAAAGCATAAAGATGAAGCATTTGAAAAGTTCAAAGCCTTCAAAGCTTTGGTTGAAAATGAATCAGATCGCAAAATCAAATGCCTCAGATTTGATCAAGGAAGGGAATTTACCTCGGATGAATTCTTTGACTTTTGTGAACAACATGGAATAAAAAGGCAGTTCTCCACCACAAGGACTCCTTAGTAGAATGGAGTGGTAGAAAGGATGAACAGAACTATTCAAAAAATGGCTCGTGCTATGCTAGATGAATCTGGAACTCTTGCAACCTTCTGGGGTGAAGTTGCATTCGCCGCCGTCACTATTCTCAACCAAGCAAATGTTTGGGTAAATAACACTCAAACTCCACATGAACTTTGGTATGATGAAGGTATTCTTCTTGGCTAATCTTCCCGAAGTAAAGGATATAAATGTTATAATAAAAGACTTGGGAAAATTATTGAAAGTATTGATGTTGTGGTTGACGAAGCATGCAAAAATCCAAAACAAATAGAAACCGAAGATTATGACAATGAACAAGATGAGGATCATTTTCCCACATCGAACCACACTGATTCTGAAGAAGAAACCAATGAAGCACCAGAAGAAGAGATAACGATAGAAGAAAAGACTCCGTCCAGGTATGTTAAGAAAAATCATCCAGAAACTCAAATTTTAGGGGAAAAAGGGGCAGGTGTGCAGACAAGAAGAACCATTGCCGAAGCCTCAAGCTATCTAGCATTAATATCTTCCATTGAACCTCAAAATGTAAATGAAGCATGTAGAGATGAATGTTGGGCCAAGGCCATGAATGAAGAACTTGAGCAAATTGAAAAGAATAATACTTGGGAATTAGTTCCTAGACCTCATGATAAGAAGATCATAGGAACCAAATGGATATTCAAAAACAAGCTGAATGAAAATGGAGAAGTTATCAGAAATAGGCCATACTTGTTTGCAAAGGATATGCTCAACAAGAAGGTATAGATTTTGAAGAAAATTTTGCACCTGTTGCTAGACTTGAAGTCATAAGAATGTTTCTTGCTCTTTCTAGTTTTCAGAAATTCAAAGTATACCAAATGGATGTAAAATCTGCCTTTCTTAATGGAGACTTAGAAGAAGAAGTCTATATTGAACAACCAGAAGGATTCATTCTTGGAAATGATGCAAAACTTGTATGAAAACTCAGAAAGGCTCTCTATGGTCTAAAACAGGCTCCAAGGGCCTGGTATTACCGTCTTGACAAATATCTCCACCAACAGGGTTTTTCAAAGGGGTCAGTAGATAGCAATCTATATACAAAGATTGACACTGGTAAATTGCTAATAATTGTTGTTTATGTTGATGATATCATTTTTGGTAGCAATGAAGAATCCATGAGTCAGAATTTTGCTTCAGTAATGCAACAATAATTTGAGATGTCCTTGCTTGGTGAGCTTACCTATTTTCTTGGTCTACAAGTTCAACAAAATAAAGATGGTATTTTTCTCTCACAAACCAAATATCTCAAATAGATCCTGAAAAAGTACGGCATGGAAGATTCTAAACTAGTATGTACCCCAATGCTAATAGGATGTAGTCTTAGCTCAAATGATGTATCAACAATAGTACATCAACCAAATTACAGATCCATGATTGGCAGTCTGCTTTATCTAACACGTACCCGACTGGACATCATGCATGCAGTGGGAATAGTTGGAAGATTCCAAGCAAATCCAAAGGAATCACACCTTCAGGCAGTCAAAATTATTTTCAAATATCTTCAAGGAACACAAAACTTTGGTTTATGGTATCCTAGAGATACAGATCTTACACTTCATGCATATACAGATGCGGATTGGGCAGGAAGTGTTGATGACAAAAAAAGCACTAGTGGTGGTGCATTCTATATGGGTTCCAGGTTAGTGTCTTGGTTTAGCAAGAATAAAGTTCAATTGCATTATCTACAACTGAAGCAGAATACGTCGCTCTGCATCTTGCTGCACACAACTACTTTGGATGATGCAAACCTTGCAAGATATTCAGATCACATGTACTCCACCCATCTCCATTCTATGTGATAATACAAGTGCCATCAGTATTTCAAAGAATCCAATCATGCACTCCAAGACCAAGCACATACCCATCAAATATCATTTCCTACGTGAACAAGTGCTTGAACAAAAGGTAAAATTGGAGTATGTTCCCTCCAAAGAATAGCTTGCTGATATATTCACTAAACCACTTCCCAGAGAGACATTTGAATATCTCAGACAAAAGCTGGGAGTAGCTTCTGCATCATCGTGCTGTTGAATCCTATTTTTCAGAGAAAGGTGGTTATACGCGAGTTTCATGAAGTGTTGTCATGTATATACGCAAGTTTCTGTGGGCACAATCGCGTACATGTTGGTTTGAAGAAAAGCAGTGGGCCAGACTCAGGAAAAAAGGGTCTGCTATGGTTCTGTCAATTATCTGCTCTATTTGATGATGGTTTTAATCTGCTAATATATTGGTCCTCATAAAGTTGTTGATCACTTGATGTATATATGTTTGATGATGATGCATTGATATCTCTTACTGACATATGCAATGATAAGATCTAATAGTGAACAGGTTCAGGGGGAGAACAGGGTTGATGATATTTTGAGAACTAACAATGGACATATTCAGGTTGCTGGTATGGATAATGCTGCTGATGGTGCAAATCATATGATAGTTGCTGATGACTATCATGGTCTTGTTTAAAATATTTGGTCTTTGTTTGTAAAGGTCATGAAAATACCTAATTGTAACCCCACTATGCATGGGATGAATGATGTGATATTTCTTGTTTTTTACATGTATAAACAATTGGTATATCCCCACTTGGTTGGGAGATGGATGTATGTATGAGTCATTGGTGATAGGAAGGTCATTTGTGATGTATGTATAGAGTCATGTTCTTCTTTTATAACATATTTTTGCATACTTTACTTATGCTCAGGGGGAGCATGAACTCGATCATGGGAGCTCAATCAGCACACTTCAGCATATCAGAGAATTCAGCATGCACTCAGGGGGAGCATGACCCTTTGCCCTTGATGTCAAAGGGGGAGAGTGACTTGGTGTGGTTGTTGTTGCCATCAAGTCCAAAGGGGGAGATTGTTGGCATTATGATGTATGTGTTGTACTTGATGGCAACCCACTTGTAGCAGAACAACTCACTTGTATATGGTAACTAGATGAATCTATAGAAGAGATATAAGATGTGACAAAATGCATGACAATAGTGTTTACAGATGTGATGAAATGTAGGGAAGCTTCAAGGAATCAGTTCAGAAGGCAACTCACTCAGATGAAAGATCACAGTATAACAGGTAAACAACAAAGAATTACAGAATGAAGAAAGAGAGGTATACGCAGGTTCACCATTGACCAAGCTGCGTATACACGCAGGTTCACTGTATACAAGTCACGTATATGTACACACGCACTTTCACGGAAGGAAAAGCGCGTATACCTTGGAAAACTAATTTTTTTGTCCGAAGTATTTGGTCCATGGTATTTTGATCCATGGTATTAGTCCAAGGTATCTGGTCCGAGGTATTGACCCTAGGTATTGGGTCCAAGGTATTGGTCCTAAGTCTTTTTGGTCCATGGTATTGAGAAAGGCCTAAAACTATAAAAGGAGGAGAAGATCATTAGGCCAAGGTGTGCAAGTATCAAATATCTGATGAAGTGTGAGATCTAGTATGCAAGTTATTGGGTTATGGTGCATTGCTGGATCTCAACCAAGGATGGACCTTAGCTGATGATGAGGGATTAGATATAATGATAGATCGAGATCTTAAGGCATAAAATGAATTATCATTAGGTGTTTTTTCTCATGAATATTCTAGATCTTAATTTTGACGAATATATTATTCGGTAAATGATATGATCTGGGTATAACTAAAGTCTAGAATAGCTGCAGAATTCTAAATTTGTATTTGCAGATATATATGCTGGTTGGCTTTGAGGAAAGCAAGTATACATGCAGGTTTGACACATGGAAGTAGTGTATAACTTATAAAATATGTTTTAGTTGCTTCTATTTTTTGTTTCAGTGTTCTGGGTTTTGGCTTGGTTCTGGTTATTGTATTCTGGTGACAACATTCTGAATGATCAGATTGATGGGTTGTCAAAGTGATTGATTGATTCATTTGTGATTGGTTCAAAAGGAGATTGGTTGATGCAGATATATTTGATGATTGAATGATGTTGTTGATGGATCCAGTCTAAAAATTTATGAAACGAGGTCCCTGAAGGAAGAAAGAAGGTCGTAGCCTTTTGTAGGTCGGCGCCTACATACCAGCAAACATATCGGCTAGTACAAGAGCTAGGGGGTTGTAGCTCCCTTCCAGTAGAAGCTGGAGAAAGAGAGAAGGTTGTAGCCTTCTGCAGGTAGAAGCTTGCATACTGGTATAAGACTGCACCAATACAATAATTATAATAAACAAAATTTTCTTCTTATTAAAAGAAGACAAAGACGACAGCGGCAGGGGTTTTCACCCACATTGGGTTTCTACCTTATATCTTGGTGTTCATGTGTGTTGCTTATGTGTGATGCTTTATTATGCTTTTACTGCACTGTCTAATGAATTCCTGATATACTGATTAAAGTTCAATACATGATAATTTGGGTAAATTAAAAGATCTCTGCATATATGCTGGTTTCATTAAGTACAATTGCGTATACATGCTAGTTCACTGAGCTGAAGTAGCGCATACAAATCAGTTTTGAAAATTAAATTATTGATTTGATAATACTGATTCACCCCCCCTCTCAGTATTATTTCCAACAAATATTTCATAAGAATTTTGGGTTTGTGACGAGGAGGCCAAAAACAAGCCTGTCAACACTTCCACAGTTCCATCTTTATCTACAAAAATATGTGAGCTATGCTTAAGATATGATTTTGTCAGTCTTTTGGAGTGTTTCTTGCTTTGATCTTCCTTTTATTCTTAGCTCCTTTCCTTCATTATAGATCTCTCTATTCGAATGGATGAACAAGATCTCAAGTAGGTTGAACCGATATTCATATATATAGGTCAAACATCTGTCATTGAGGATGACTTGAAGAATTTTTTTGTCAGTTTGTTGTGGACTTAAGAGTTCAACCAAAAAATGTTGTTCTTTCTTTTACAAATGACCAAATGGCACATTTCTTGAATACAATTTTTTTTGAATCTTACTAAGCATGAAGAACATGTTTGATAAAAATAAAATGATAATAAATACATAAATTATTATTTTTTACATTATGAAGATCGATATTAGTTACATTTCCAACACTTACATCAATTCCATTTGGTGATCACATATAAGAAATGTATACAAAACATAATTGTTGATATGTTATCAAGGCCTTCTATTGTTACATCCATTGTTTTTCAACATAGTTCATTAGCTCATGAAACTTATATCAAACAATATGCCAAAGATGAAAATTTCAAGGATGTATATGAAACACTAATCCATGGTATAAAAGTAGAAGAATTAGAATATATGTTCATGAAAAAATGCTATATCATCTTGGTAAATTATGTATTCCAAGTGATGGAGGAGTACATGTAATCAAAGAAGTATTTTATTCTCTCATTTTTAGTCATTTTGCTGTAGTAAAAATAGCAGATCAATTGCAACATTATTGTTATTGGCCTCGGATGAATGAAACCATGTCTAAATATGTAAATGTATGTCATGTGTGCTACTAGAAAACCAAGTAATAGAAAATTAGGTTTGTACATGGCACTTCTTGTACCTTCTCATCCATGGGAAAGTGTGTCTACGGATTTTGTATAGGGTCTACCTATGTCCAGAAAATGTCAATATTACTTGTATATGGTAGTGGATAGATCCATAAAAATGCGTGTCTTGATGCCTTGTAAAAAGTAGGTGATATGAGAGAATACTGCATATTTTTTCTTTTAGAATTTTTGGGTTCATTTCATTGTAATTGACAGACTCTCACTTCCTTGCGGAGTTTTGGTAAAATTTATGGGGGTTAATGGACACCAAGCTTAAAAAATGCACTACTTTTCATCCATAGATTGATGGATAGATAGAAGTGGTCAATAGAACAACGATACATTTACTCCAAGGATATTGTAGCAAGCAGCATAAGCTTTGGGATAACAAATTGCATTATGTACATGCCTATAACAATGTCATACATTCTTCTATATAGAGGTCTGCTTTTGAGACATGTTTTGGATATTTGCCCAAGTCTCCTCTGGACTTCACTTTGGAGAAAAAATTAGTTGTGGGCGAACATAGTGATGTAGACAAAGCCACAAATTTCATCCAAAATATGCAATTGATTCATAAATTCGTGTAGGAACAATTGGAAAAGATCCAATATGAGTATAAGGCTAGGCATGAAAAGCGTCAAATCGATCATCATTTCCAATTTAATGATAAAATTTGGTTATATATTAGTAAGTAACTTCTTAAAGATGAAGACACAAAGCTCAAACTAGTTAGGTATGGTTTGTTTATAATTATGGAAAGTAATGGTGATAATGATTTCTAGTTAGACTTACCTCCATATATGCAAATGTATTCAATGGTGAATGTTGAAAACTTGAAACTATATGAGCCTCCTATGGATCAAGATGAGAATGTTCAAGTTCCTTATTTTTATGATTTTGCTCTTGAATATCTCATTGAGTTGTAGGAATATGTCATTCTTTTTACATGAGGTGAGGACTTCACAAAGAGGTGATGTAGAATATATTCATGTAGGTATAAAAGGAATGCATCAAAGTAAAACAAGATCAATTGAAATTAGAAAAGTAAGGAATATGTATTTTGGTGGTCCAAAATATTATTAATGGGGAGGATTGATCTAGGAGGATTCCCAAAACTGGTCCAAATTCAGTGTCTCAAATTCTATTGAAAAGGTATCAATGTCAAAGATGTCAAAGATCTCATTAAGAATTCCCAACAAAATTTGAATGGGCTCAAACAAACATTGTATGCAAAAGATGCGGCCTTTGGAAGTTGAAGGAAAAATAGGGGTGAAACAAAAAAGGATGTCACATGGGACACCCATGGATGACACGTGGCACACCCAAATGACGACAAAGGGTACAAAATATAGTGACATGACATGATGACATGGTGACACATGGCATGGCATAGGTTGAGGTGGATCAATGGAAGCATGAAACATGGAACCACATAGACCAACCAAAGGCTACCACATGTACCAACGAGAGGCTGCCACATGCACTGGATGCATGGAAGGTCAAAAATATTTTGCTAAATTATAGTAATTGTGAGATTTGATCCCCCAACCTAGTCGGCACAACTACTGTGCCTTACCACTAGGCCAAGATGTGTGCCATGTTAAATTGGTGGAAGACTCTAATACTTATTTCATTTATTGCAAATGAAATCCCACAAAGTATGCACCTATAGGATTCAAATTTTTGACCTCTTATATATTGGCCATGAATCTTACCACTAGACCTCAGGTTGTGGATACGTTAAGCTACCCATCGATTTATTTAGATAAATATTAGTTTGGATGTGCTATCCATAAAATCTTGTAATATCACACCATATCATGCAACAAATGGAGTTGAACTTGCACCCTCAAGCATATAAACCAAATTCCTTACCACTAGACCTAAACTTGAACTTGTAATATATTATATGCAATTTTTTTTTCTAAGGTGTAATTTCTAGTAGATTTTTGGAGAATAAATGCCATAAAACCTTTTTGTTTGTGGGAAGTGGACATGAAGAGTGTTCCAACAATTCTATTGTCTTCTTGGAAAGTTCTTAAAGGCATTTATATTGTAGGTTGGAGATCAATCTTGATGTAAGAAAGCGTTCAAAGTGTTTTGCCTCATTTTAATGGATCAATTAATCATTTGAAGTGGACCCAAAGACATAGCTTAGGAAGTTATCAATTTGATCTTATTATTCCTTTTATTCCTATTTATTTTGCGAGTACATATTTTTAATTTCTCATTAAACTTTATTTATAAAGCTAAAAGTAGCTACAATTAGCATACAAAAGTTTTCTAGATTTAGTTTTAGATCATTACCACCTCCCACAGATCATTCACTATTATCTCTTTTTTGTGTACTAGGATCTCAATTATTTTGATTATAATAGGAACTCTATGGGAAAGGGGGGAATAACCAACATCAATACTGGTTGCAGTTCATCCCCTCTGTTTTTGGTTAACTTGTTGACTCTTTTTCTTCAACTTATTCTTATTTGGATGTGTGTTTGAATTGATTCATGTTACTAAATCATCATAAGAGACCCAATTGTGATTACTCCTAACATATGTTAAAAGTAGGGTTGTTATGATCAAATTCTTTAGTGATACCTCATGTGCTTATGAAGAAGAATCATAACCAATTGAAAAGAGATGAGGAGAAAAAATTCCCTATGGTCAAAACATTTATAGGATTCAACTTCAATAAAAATGGCTTCAATGATTCAACCATTTTGGATAAGTGTATTATACTTTTTATTGAAACATCTATAATTCAAAAATGTAAAGAGATAAACGGACACTTCGTTTTCTTGTGAAGGATGGAAGATATAATTTTATATTTTCTATATACTTCTGATACAAAATATCTATCCCAAAAAAAAAGTAAGAAGGAAATTTTTTCCCTCAAACCCAACAATCTAATGTAATTGAACTTCTCTTCATAGATTTACTTTCATTTTCCTTCAAGAAAACTTATAGTTTCCTTTACGAGTCTTTTAGGATGTGTTCTAATAAGCATGCATTTAAATTCCTTGACAAACCCATCTTGCATTTGATAAAAGTGGGATGACACTTTATGTTTACACAATACATGATATACAAATTGTACTAGGACATTGTCATTATCCCTTGGGGGTAATCCTTTTAAATAAATTATAGTACATACCCAAAAAAAAACCAAATATGAGTTCATAAAGAAATCATTTGTTTTCTTAAAGTTGGAAAGTTAGTAGGATATTTCGTTGGAAATAATCTCATCCCAGTTGAAAACTGTCTTCATTCATATAGAGAAATGAAGCACCACTAAGCCATATATGGGAATATAGGCATAGTATCTTTCCCATTGACCCATGAGAAAATCCATGCATAGTATTGATAATACTCAAATAGTATTCATATATAAATATGTATGATATCAACTAGCATGACATAGGATGGTGCCAAGAAATATTTTTAAGTTTACTCACCCACCTTGTGAATTAAGGAAAGAATCTGCATATAGAATCTTAAGGACCTTTTATAGAGTGGGTGGGAAAAATATCTTTCTAAATATAATAGGCATTGAGAAAACATGGTTTCTTCTATCTATCATAATGTAAATATTTGTTTGTCTTGCACTGAACCTATTTGTGCACTAGTAGATGAGTTCTTTGAAATAAAGCACTTCTAATATGAAACTAGCTTTGTCTAGGCCAACCATCTATATTTTGTTGGTAAAATTTTGCTTTGAATACCACCTATAAGAAGAAGAGCAATGGAAGTATTTAGTAAGCTAAAAAGTTAACAATATTTCCAAAGAAAGGCTCTTTCTTTCTTTTATTCACCATCCTTACTCTTTCCATTTTCTTTAATAGACTTTGATATGTGTGAGAGTTATTGATAAAAAATATTATCTTTTACCAAAAGGGTGGATAAAATAATTTAATGGCCTTTAATGAAAAATCCCTTCGATAAGCACATCTGGCTTTAGAATGCATGCCAATCACTAATAGTGATTATCATTTGTAAGGAAATAATTTGTGCGAGAATGTGACAATTAAGCCTCCATTATTTCTAACACCTGTCTTTATCTAGTGAATTAGGACATCATGATTGCACCATCAATCACCTTGAGAACAGAAACTATGGTAGATTGCAAGTGGGAAAGTGCTAAGTACAATATAATCAATAAAGGGAAGATATGGAGCATCAAGTGTTGTAGAAAGGGAAACTATGCATAGAAGTGATGAATGAGGAGAAATGTCAATGTGTAAGAGTTGATGTGGATAAATGAATGCGAAGAAACATGTTGTTAATTTCTCCACAAAGAAGGTAACAAGAAGTAAAATGGACTAATTATTTCAGCTGAATTAGAATAAAGTGTGGGGTCCTTCATGCACGATGTAGACAATCAAATCAAAGCAGGATGCAAAGCATGTACTGAATATGTGAATTCTTTGTATGGTACAAAGGGAGATAATGAAAGATAATAAAGAAAATGAATAAGTGTTGGGTGAGGGTATTATTATTTTATAAACCAATGGGTAAGGGTGGAATTTTATGCAGAATGCAGAGGATTGTGAAAAGGGGAGAAAATGAAGGCTACATTTGCATTCACATGAAAAAGATAAACCAAAGGTATGAGCTTAAAACATGAAAAGTATCAACATATCAACTCCAACTTTGGGACATTGACCCCTTGTGGGTTACTGAGACCTAGAAGGTATTTCCCTTTGGGCATGATGAAATATAAATAAAAGGCAAGATTATTTACAAATGGTCAATATGAATAAGTGAAGAGCATAGTATAATACATTGGCCTTACATGACCAACAACATGATCAAGAAAATAAATGTTTTTGATGCTTCCCATTTATAGGCATTTTAGGAGTTCACCATCCATGTTTTTAATAAAATAGGAATTGAACCACACACTCTCTATTTGATAAGCAACAATCTATAGAGCATCGAGAACTTGCAATGTAGAGATGGTTTCTCTTTAGTTTTATTCCACAATAAAACAAATTGGCCTTTATAACTTTTTTTTTTTAAGTCTAAAATTTACATATGGATAGTTCAATTGCTGAAATTTACATATGGATAGTTCAAAAACCTATTGGTATCACCCCGAATGGGTTTGTTGGTCATGAAAATCCTACCAAACCAATAAAACAAGTAGAGTGCCTTTGATGATTACCAGTCATAAGAATTGATAGAAGCTGAGTTATTTGGCCCCGTTCTTGGAGGAGGAGGAAGGAAATAACTGCACTTGAAATGTTTCTATAGATGAGTAAGTTAGGTTTCTAGTCTATCCAACTTTGCCATAATTTGTGTTATCCCACGTCACACCACAACCACACATTCACTTAAGTGAGATTGGAAATATTGAAGCTGAGTGAGAGATATTGCCGAGGATTCATGATCCTAGCGAGTGTTCTATTTAGTTCAAGTTGTGCTTTCAAAGACTACCTCCCTTTGGCCCAGGCAGCGCTGGAGGGTCTGCCATCTTTTTGCAGGAGCCAACGGGAAGCACCATGACCAGGAGCATGCACATTCCCTCTTTTCAACGTAACCACAATATTATTTCCTTGACCACGACCACGGGCCGAGTGCACCAAAGTCGGTGCAGTGTCCGAGTGTCTAATGCGAGAGATCCACCTTGGTCGGACTATACTTTGTAGCCAACAACCAAAGAAAATACTAGAACTCCTATTAAAAAGTGTCGATGAGGGGCTAGAGGGAATGAACTTCTTCTAGAGAAACGAAACCACTCTACCACACCTCTGTTACCTTGGAAACAAATTGAGTAGACCTGTAAGCAAACTAGGAGATTGAGTAGAACACAATTTCAAGTAAAAAACACTCGAAAAAGAATGAAGCCACCCGCTGTCACCTTCAAAGCAGTGCACACCTTGCCACAAGACCACCTTCAGGAGGAGAGGTAAGATAATTGCATTGGATAAAGCCCCACCTCCCGTTGGAATAAGGAATTACTAAGAGGGGGGGTTAATCAGTAATAATGAGATTCTTAATTTTTTTTATTGAATATGATTTTATTTCTTTCCTCTATTGTCAATTACCTATGAGAGAATTCATTCATAAATAAAGTGAGAAACATGCTTAAGCATTCATATGTTCATACAATCTATCACATGAGAATCATACACATATTGACATCGATGTTTTCATGTGGAAATCCAAAGGGAAAAAACCAACAATTTATTGTTGTAATGATGTAAATTAATCATCTACTTAATTACATAAGATTTTTGTGAGAACCCACTCAAAGGAGGCACCAAACTCCTTAGGTTAACAAGCACCTACTTTCCAAGAGGCACCAACCTCTTCTGAATCTATGCTACCACCTGCTCTTACCACTGTTCTACTTTTCATACAATTTTAAAACTGAAAATAGAGGCATATACAATTATGGAAAAACACTAATCTGGTTGGTTGCAGAAACAACTTTTGTTCTCAGTCCTCTATTGTTCCACATACTCCATTGGTCTCATAAACCAACATTCTATATTCTTCTCAAAAATGCATATCCTCATCTTTCTACCTTCTCTCACACAATATCTCTGCTACACTCCTTTCAGTTCTACTCTTGCGCTTGTTTCACAACACTCTCTACTCTCGCTACTCATCTATTCAACAATACACTCTTTTGCCCTTTTCTTGATGGAAATTGATGGTTTTTATCCTCTATTGCAAACTGCACAATGATGTCTCTGCTGCCTGTTTCCACGCTGGCCGAGTGTACCTCTGTATGGATCCTGCTGTTGCTGTTGTGTATGATGGTTGAATTATGTCATGGCATTAAACATAAGGATGAGCTTATGAGTTCTTCACTGACTCGCTGTGTAATCCTCCACACTGAGAATTTAATCTTAGTCCACTTGAACACTGTACTGTGAATTCCCATGGTTATTCATTACTTCACATAGCTTGAAAGTACTCAGGAGTGGCCACTTTGTTCCTTATTTAAATATACAAGATGTGCACGGGAAGTAGAAGATGGATTTCTTCATCTCATCAGTTCTTCTCTGTGGACCGTTGTCCTTGTTTCCTTGTCTCAACATTTTCTATAGATCCCACTGACTCCATAAACCATCTTCGTTGATTTGCATTTAATCTCTAGCTGCCGACCCATTCATCCTTTTAATTCTCTGTATTGTTACATCAGAGCCACAACATATTGTAACTCATATAAAATGAATGTTACAAAATCACACAGTTCCAATACCTTTAGCCCCTCGGTGCTTAGATCCATTATCATTTTCTTTCTCATAATACTAGGCCTATGACTGTCAGCTTAACGTACCACTGTAGCGTTATATTAGAGCCCCTGTATATCGTAACTTTTATTGAACAATCCTTACGAAACTGCAAAGACCTGATTACGTTTAGCTCCCTCTGCTTAGTCCTTAGTTCATTTGGTCTCCACATGACCATGTGCTAGTTAATATCGAAGCCCCTTTTATCATAACATGTTTCAAATTCCATTTTCATAGGAGTTACGAGGTCCTCAACCTTCAATATGCTAACCTCTAAGATGACGTCATGCTTTCGTCATCTCTCCACGTGGCACCTCTTGAGTGGTGATACGTGTCACCCTAATTTTCCCCATTAGGTCATTGAAAATGCCAAAACAAGCTGCCACGTGTCCACCGTACTTCCACGTCATGCTAACGTCATTTTCCACTTCAACTCTTAAGGACCAATCAGTTGCGACCATGTGTTTATTAGGAGGAGAGAGAAAGAGCCTCCTTGGTCCCTAGTCCTACACCAAATTCCTTTGTATTTATTTTCCTTTGTGAACCTCGGTGCTTCCAAGAAATTACAATCTGTAAGGACTTACGAGGTTCTGATATTCTGATGGCATCATCCTTCAATATAACCTTCACTAAGGTTTTGATATTCAGATGGCCCCTTCGTCCGATACACTCTGTTCTGAGGTTTCGATAAGTCTCTTGCTCCGAGGTTCTGATATGACCTTTGCTCCGAGGTTTCGATCAGTCCTCCTCAATGCTCAAAATCCATCCCGCAATATAGACTGCTATGATGCTCTGATCAGTCCTCTATTTCGAGGTTTTCATATTTGGTGTCCTCTTAAGGACTTCAAGCTCCTTACTTTGGCGATCAAGAACTTTTGATTCCGATGGCCATTTTTGGATTTCCATATATTGTTGGAAAGCTTATTCATATCACTTTCTGTTGGAGATGGTCTGATGCAGTCTTTGAGCCCATTTTCAACCTGAAAGATGGCTCCAAACCTGAAATATGATGCCAAGAACCTGGACCCCCAATTCACCATAGTCATCATTTTATGGCTTTTCCAATAAGCCTGCTACTGTGGTGATTCTCTACCAGAAGCCTACAACTACCATAGGATTCCTCCTGAGCCTGGATTACCAATCACTATAGTCATCATTTTATGGATTTTCAATAAGCCTGCTACTATGATGATTCTCTACCAGAAGCCTACAGCTACCATAGGATTCCTCCTAAACTCCCAATCACCATGCTAATCCGGTTGACATCAATGCCAACACACTCACAACCACTAGCCATCCAGACAATGCCAACTGTCCAAAAATATCCCCCTTTGGAATTGATGGCAACACCATAAGCTCCCCCTGAAGCTAGGCATGTTATTCTCTGATGCCCCAGTAATCTTCTCCCCCTTTGGCATCATTAGCAAAGAATACTTCTTGAATACTCCCCTAAACCACTACAACCTACTCTTCCATTGATGCCACTTGCTAAGTAGCTGCTAACACCCACCATAATGGAGTCATTTGGAAGGAGGAGTCACAACTCCTATCTATTGCATGAGATATACAAAGGGTTCTGTTTCCATTGGATTAGTAAAAATATATGCAAGTTGGTCTTTAGTGTTCACGTATTCAAGCCTGATAACAATGTATGCAACTTGTTCCCTTAAGAAATTGAACTTGATAGGAATATGCTTGGTCTTTGAATGCATGACAAGATTTTTAGAGATACTGATGGCACTTGTATTATCACACATAATTGGAATAGGATCAGTCAACTCTACCTAAATATATTTTAAAGTCTGCTTCATCCATAGAATTTGCGTGCAACAGGTAGCAACAACAATATACTTTGCTTCAACAGTCGATAAAGAAATGGAGGCTTGTTTCTTGCTGACCCATGACACCAAGCATTTCCCCAAGAAGAAAGTTGCACCTGAGGTTCTCTTCCTTTCATCAAGACTTCTAGCCCAATCAACATCAGTGTAGGCCTTCAACTTAAATTATTTTCTCTTATCATACCACAATCCATATTCTGCTGTTCCTTGAAGATATTTGAAAATCCTTTTGATAACAACAACATGAATTTCACGAGGGAAGGCATGAAATCTAGCCACAAGACCCACAAATTGCATGATGTCTAGCCTCAAAGCTGTAAGACACAATAATATTCCTATCATGGATTTGTATTTTGTCTGATTTACTAGTGGTTTCTCATCTTATTTGCATAATTTGCAGCATGTAACCATAGGTTTGTATCATTTTAAAGACTTCATATTTAATGTTATGGGCATACATTAATCCTTATATTTCTCTAAGAATTCATTTTTCATTTGTTCCCATGTTCTTATGGAGTTTATTCCTAAATCCATAAACCATTTTAATGCTACATCCTTAAGGGTTGTAGGGAATAATTTCAACTTTTGAGCATCATGTAGATAATTATATGATCTACGCAAGACTTCAAATTCAAAGAGAAATGTCTCAGGATCTTCGCTCCTTAATCCATGAAAGTTTAGAAGAATAAAGGGTGAGATATTTTTCATTTTGACATTTGTATTTTCATCGAGGACTGGAAATCCAAAGGATTATGGATTTATATTCTCTCCTCTTCCTCTCCTCCATTTCTTCCACCTCCTCCTTCTTTTCTTCTTCCTCCTCTTCCTCCTCCAATTCTAGGTTGTTCACCATTCAAATGATGTACCTCTCCTCCGCCTTCTCTAGCCATTGTAGATTCTTCAGAACTAATATAAGGTTCTGATCTATTTCTAAGATTAGGTTTTCAATCTCCTCTAGTTCCTCTGGTTCTTTTATCAATGGTTTGAAGTAGGTTTCTTCTTCCTCTTATTCAATAGGAACTTCCAACTCTTGAGCTAGAAGTTGTTCCCCAGTTGAAGATAGGAAAATTATTCCTGTTGTTGGGGATGTAGGATATTCTTCGACTACAACTTCTATTGATGAAGTTGGTGAATCTTTAGGTTGGATTTCGGATCTTAATTTCTTCCGAAGTCTATGTTGGCCTGATATGGATGGAATTCGAGTTTGTGTGGGTGGTGTGGCACTACGAGGTCATGGTGGAGTGAGTGATGTTGTTGGAATTAAACTCTTCCTTCAACCTACAAATCTACCACTAGAGTCTCTTTCCCTATGCATATCATGTTTTTTTTAAAGAAATCAAGACTTCTATTTACACTTCCTTGGCAACAGCGCCAAAATGTTTGTCAATTTAATTTTCTTAAATTGATTACATAAATTATCGACCGGAGTTGGTAAACTTGTGAAGTGAAAGTGCACTATATATGCTAGAAGCCTTTTGAGTTTATTAAGATAATGATTGTGGATGGTTTATTTTTAATGATTTTCTTTGTTCATATGTTCCTAATGAAAAACTAAAGGTTTACAATACAATCAGTTCTTAAAAAGGAAAGTAAGGTAAGCTATCATGATCTTCTTTAACTGACTATTGTTAGTTACTATGTAAATGATAAAAACAGAGCTATCTAAACTAATGTTCTAGAAAGATAATTACTTCTAACCTAACAATAATTACTTCTATTCAAAGATAAAATTTATAAAGAAATCTAGATTAAGATCTACACACTGCAATTATTAATCTTAATTGAAATAATAAAACAAAAGCAGAAAGAAAGCAGAAAGAATGTGATCTATTTATGAAAGGAAGGAGATTCATATATACAATCTTATTTTAGAAAGATTGTAAATGAATTGAAATTAACATAATACAAATGGAAAACCGTAAACAAATAATTGAAAGGAAATGAAACTAAGATAATGCAATTATGGAAAAATAAAGAAACGAATTGAACTGAATACTAAGCAAATAAAGGAACCTTGACTATCTGCAGGGGCCCTTCAAAAAACAACATGCTTATAACTCGATCTCAATAGCTAACTGAGCATGATATTAATGAAAATACGTCTTCAATTAAAGAGGAACAAAGTCATGGAACTTCAAACCGTCAATTACAAATTACATATACGCATGTGTGTGTCCTATTTATATTTACACACACAAACACACACACACACACAGACACATAGCATTTGCACCCAAATTTTTTGAGATTTTCATGCCTTAAAAACATAAAGACAATCCTAATCTAAATGCTATTCTGATAATGGAAAACTATAACGCTTCTCGACGATTTTCTATTTGGAAAGAAAATCAGAGGGTCATGATTGAATTGAAATCTTGCTACTCGGTTCATCCATGTGTTGACTCGCTTCCTTGACTACACCATTGGGCGATTCCCTTGATGATTTGGCTCATAAAAATAGGAGGAGATCCATGAGGAGATCAATTTCTATCTGTCCATGTGCTTCTTTTCTTAGCTGGCGCACTGGAACCCATAAAACCATGGAGATAAATACAAAATCATAAAACAACTGCAGATGCGTGTTAATTCTGTAGCTATTACAATCTTTAACTAAATAATTGTTGGAATTATGACTCAGGTTTGGCGCTATGGCACAGGTGTTGTCCTTGATGGCAACTCACTCAAGTGGCAAATCACTGTTTAGGCTCTCAAAATGATAGAAAATGAGATACCCGCAGGTGCGCTTAACAAAAGTTGCGGACCCGCAGGTGCCCCAAACGAGAAGTGCGGACATACCCGCAAGTCCTCCGAACAAAAGGTGCGGACGTCAAATTCACTCACTTTCATGCAGAGAAGCGCACGCACGTGGGAATTTTTATGATTGATCCATGGTATTTAGTCTGACGTGTTTGATCCTATGGTTTTGGTCCGTGGTATAGAATCTAAAATATTGAACCCCGGTTTTGGGTCCCTTGTATTGGCTTTCTATGGTTTTGATCCATGGTTTGTGTAAGGGCTTGCCTATAAAAAGGAAAGGAGATCATTTGGCTATGCACTCATGTGTTGAATATCTTAAGAGGAACAAGATCTGAAATACTTGTAATCGGTTGATGAGATAAAATTAAACCTGAGCATGAGAAGGCTGATCAATTGAGGGGTTGTGATCTCTTTGGCGCATGATCATATCTGTGGATCTGACAGTCTGGGGTACAATTGAGGACTGATAAAGTGTTTATATCTGGAGGTCCACAGGCGAGATACGGCTCAGGTGTGGAGGTGCGCAGTCCAGCAGACAACGCAGGTGCGGAGGTCCGCAGCCCAGTAGACAGCGCAGGTGCGGAGGTCCACAGTTCAGTAAACGGCGCAAGTGCGGAGGTGCGCAGTCCAGCAGACGACGCAGGTGCGGAGGAACTCAGCCTAGTAGACGGCGCAAGTGCGGAGGTCCGCAGTTCAGTAAACGGCGCAAGTGCGGAGGTGCATAGTCCAGCAGACGACGCAGATGCGAAGGTCCGCAGCCCAGTACACGACGCAGGTGCGGAGGTCCGCAGTTCAGTAAACGACACCGGTGCGGAGGTGTGCAGTCCAGCAGACGACGCAGGTGCGGAGGTCCGCAACCCAGTAGACGACACAGGTGCGGAGGTCCGCAGTTCAGTAAACAGCGCAGGTGCGGAGGTGCGCAGTCCAGTACACAGAGCAGGTGCGGAGCTGCGCAGGCTAGACACAGCAGAAGTGTGGATATTCGCAGGTTTCTATTGGTGAAGTTGCGGACTTTTCTTGAAATATTTGTTGGTTGCCTTTTTGTCTATTGCTGTAGTATTTTGGGTTTAGATTACTGGTACTATTTTTCTGGTTACTGCATTGGTTGATTCATTAGTTGATTGTAAAAGGAGATTGGTTGATTCACATGTACTTGATGATTATTTGATGTTCATGGATCCAGTCTGAAAATTTATGAAACGAGGTCCTTGGAAGAAAAGAAGTAGGTCAGCACCTACATACTAGTAGCTCAGCTAGTACAAGAGCTCAGGGGGTTGTAGCTCCCTTCCAAGAGAGTTTAGAAAACGAGAGAGGGTTGTAGCTCTCTCCAAGCTGTAGCCTGCATATTGGTAAAGGACTGCACCAGTACAAAATCATTGTAAAAAGAAGTTTCTAATTGAAAGAAGAGAGAGACATATTGCAGCAGGTGGTTTTCACCCACATTGGGTTTCCACCTTATATCTGGTGTTCTTTGGTGTGACTATCTGTTTTTCTTGTTCTAGTTCATTATTATATGGTACTGACATAAAAATTAATGGTCAACTTCTGAAGAATAAATTGAATTATAAATCTGGAAGGTATAGTGAAAAGAATTTAATAATACTTATTCACCCCCCCTCTCAGTATTATTTCCAACAATTGGTATCAGAGCCAGGTCCTTTTGAAGAAGCTTGATCGCTTGAAGGAAGATCCATCATCATGAGCAACTACGAGAGAGAAGCATCGATCAGGCCACCAATTTTTGATGGGACCAACTTCGTCTATTGGAAGGTAAGAGTCACAACATATCTTCAATCTCTTGGTACAGAAGTCTGGGATATCATAGATACAGGGTACACTTTTCCATCCACAACTCCTACATATTCGGCTGGTAAGAAGCAATATGAAACAAATGCAAAGGCTGTCAATACTCTATTGGGATGTCTATCTCAATCAGAATTTGTCAAAGTTATGCAGTATAAATCCGCAAAAGACATATGGGACAATATTGTTCTGAGCTATGAAGGAGATGAACAGGTAAAACGAGCAAAACTTCAAACCCTCAGAATTCAGTATGAAAATCTCATAATGCATAATGATGAAAGTGTGGCTAACTATTTCCTTCGTGTAGATGAGATTGTTAATTGTATGAAAAACTTGGGTGAAGAAATAAAAGAGGCTGTTGTGGTTGAAAAGGTTCTAAGATCTTTGTCCCCTAGGTTTGAATCTAAAGTTTCTGCAATAGAAGAAAAAGAGAATCTACGAAACCTTACCATGTCACAGCTGCATGGAATTCTGACTGCTTATGAAATGAGGAAAGGAGGACCATCACACAAAAGAGAAGCTGCATTGAAGGCTTCAGGCAAAGGAGATTACTATGAGTCAAGACATCTATCAGAAGAAGAATAAGAATCAAATTTTTTCAAGAACCTTCAACGGGGTGCTGGAAGATTCAAAGGTAAGTTACCTTTCAAATGCTTTGCTTGTGGAAGAGTCGGTCACTATGCTGCAAAGTGTCCTCATAAAGATAAGCTTGATAAAGGTAAGGAACCTGTCAGATGGAACAAGAAACATAATGTAAATAAGAAAATCTATTACACTGATGAAGACAGTGATGGACTTTCAAATAGTGATGAAGATGAACAAGGTAACAATTATAGACTTTTAATGGCCTTTGAAGATGATGACTTCATGGATGCTATAGATGAAGAAGGTCTGTATGAAGAGATTTATAAACTCAAAATTTGTTTAGAAGAGAAAAATATGATTATTGATACTTTGCAATTCGAACTGGCTGAAAAAGAAAAACTTCATGAAAAATTAGAATGTGAAATTGTTGGTCTTAGAAAAGAGATTGAGAAAACAAAAGCTCTTAATCTTATATTTGCTAAAGGATCTAAAACTCTAGATGAGATTATCAATGTGCAGCGTTCTCCACTAATCAAGACAGGTCTGGGATATAATGAAGAAGCATCTCAAGCGCAACAACCATCCACCTCCAAAAGTTATCTTGATGCAGCAAGAAGGAGTGAGAAAAAGTCAAATAGAAATCAAGGACAATTTATCTCAAGAATGAACAAAGACTACCAGGTAAATCAGGGGAAACCCACCTTAAGGATGAACAGAAGCTACAACCAGCCACAGGTAAAATCTTCCCAATTTGCCTCAAGAATGGATGTCAGTAGAAACTACAATCGGTTGGTTGGTAGATTTGATAATCGCAGGAGTTTATTCAATGGCCAATGTTTTTCTTGTCATAACTTTGGTCACAAAGTAGCTCAATGTGTTTCCTATAAGACAATCATGACTAGAGAAGCTCAAAAACAAAGAAGTAGGACTGGGATCACGAAAAGAACCTACAATAACTTTTCTGCCCTTGAGAATGAAATTGAATGTTCTATTTGTAACAACTTCGGTCATGAAGATTCTGAATGCAGGAGCAGGTTTCGGCATACAAAGGAACAAGCCTCAAATGCCAAAACATGGAGAATGAAAGAACCACAACCAGAAAGATGTGGTATAGCCTTATATGCAGAAGGGCAAGAAAAGCAATGGTACATCGACAGTGGATGTTCGAAACATATGACGGGTGATAAAGAAAAACTTCAGTCATATAGTGCCTTAGATAAGGAGAAGAAGGTCTCATTTGGAAATGACACCCTTGCACTCATAAAAGGTAAAGGTTCTGTTCAGTTGAAAGAAAGGTCAAAGCTGGAAATGTCATGTATGTTGATGGGTTAAAGCATAATTTATTGAGTGTCAGTCAGATGTGTGATCAAGGAATGGAGGTAATATTTCGATCAAATGGATGTAGTGTTCGTGATCTTGATACAGGAAAAATAGTGATCAAAGGCATAAGGACTCCAAATAATTTATACATATTCAAAGAAGGAAAACATCAATGCTATCTAAGCAAGAACGATGAACAATGGTTATGGCACAGAATATTGGGTCATCTTAGCTTCTCACAGATAAGGAAAGCATGTAAATACCAGGAAGTTTGTGGTCTTCCAGACATCAGAATTCCAGACAATACAATTTGCAAATCGTGTCATTTTGGTAAGCAAACCAGAACTAACTTCCCTGAGAAGGAAGGATTAGTTAGCAGGCCACTTGAACTTGTCCATACTGATGTATGTGGCCCATCTAGGAAAAGTTCACCTCGAGGAGAAGAATATTTCATATTATTCATTGACGACTTTTCCAGGATGTGTTGGATATGACTTATGAAGCACAAAGACGAAGCCTTTGAAAAGTTCAAATCATTCAAAGCCTTGGTGGAGAATGAATCAGATCACAAAATCAAATGCCTCAAGTCTGATAGAGGTGGGGAGTTTACCTCGAATGAATTTTTTGATTTTTGTGAAGAACATGGAATAAGAAGGGAATTTTCTACAGCTAGGACTCCTCAGAAAAATGGAGTAGTGGAAAGGATGAACAGAACGGTTCAACAAATGGCTCGTGCTATGCTTGATGAGTCTGGAACTCCCGCAACTTTATGGGGTGAAGCCGCATTTGCTGCAGTTGTTATTCTCAACAAGACAAATATCCGGGTAAATAGCACTCAAACTCCTCATGAGCTCTGGTATGGTGAGACTCCTTCGGTAAAACATTTCAAAATTTTTGGAAGCAAATGCTATATTAAAAATAATGATGAAAATCTTGGCAAGTTCGAACAAAGAGCAGATGAAGGCATTCTCCTTGGTTATTCTCCTCACAACAAGCATACAAATGTTACAATAAAAGGCTTGGAAGAATTGTCGACAGCATTGATGTAGTGGTGGATGAAAAAGAAAACACTCCCAGGCAGATAAGATCTGAAGACTTCGAAGATGATGAGGACTATCCATCAACATCAAATCAGATTCATAATGAAGAAAAAACCCTTGAGGCACCAGAAGAACAGATAAGGATAGAAGAAAAGACTCCATCCAGGTATGTTCAAAAGAATCATCCAGAATCTCAAATTTTGCAGCAAAAGGAGGCAGGCATACAAAAAAGAAGAACAATTGTAGAAGCTTCAAGCTATTTGGCATTACTTTCCTCCACTGAACCACAAAATGTAAAAGAGGCATGCAAAAATGAATGCTGGGTCAAGGCAATGGATGAAGAACTTGAGCAGATAAAAAAAACAACATTTGGGACTTGGTTCCTAGACCAAAAGATAAGAATGTCATAGGGACAAAATGGATCTTCAAAAACAAGTTGAATGAAAATGGGGAAGTAATTAGAAACAAGGCTAGACTTGTTTGTAAAGGGTATGCTCAACAAGAAGGAGTAGACTTTGAAGAAACTTTTGCTCCCGTTTCTAGACTTGAGGCCATTAGAATGTTCCTTGTTCTCTCTAGCTTTCAAAAGTTCAAAGTATTTCAAATGGATGTGAAATTAGCCTTTCTGAATGGAGACTTAGAAGAAGAAGTGTACATTGAGCAACCAGATGGATTCATCCTTGGGAATGATCCAAATCTTGTATGCAGACTAAAAAAGGCTCTCTATGGTCTTAAACAGGCTCCAAGGGCTTGGTACTATCGCTTGGACAAATACCTGCATCAACAAGGTTTTTCAAAAGGATCAGCAGATAGAAATCTTTATATAAAAATTGAAAATGACAAATTGCTAATACTTGTTGTGTATGTAGATGATATTATCTTTGGCAGCAATGAAGAAGCTATGAGTGAAAACTTTGCCTTGATAATGCAGAAAGAATTCGAAATGTCATTACTTGGAGAGCTGACATACTTTCTTGATCTACAAATCCAACAAAATGAAGGCGGTATCTTTTTATCTCAAACCAAGTACCTCAAGTAGATCTTGAAGAAATATGGCATGGAATATTCGAAACCAGTATGTACCCCTATGGTTACAGGATGTAGCCTCAGTGCAAATGATGAGTCAACAACAGTGCATCAACCAACCTATAGATCCATGATTGGAAGTCTGCTTTATTTGACAGGTACCCGACCAGACATCATGCATGCAGTGGGAATAGTTGGAAGGTTTCAGGCAAATCCAAAGGAAACTCATCTTCAGGAAGTTAAGAGAATCTTCAAGTACCTTCAAGGAACTCAAAACTATGGCTTATGGTATCCTATAGATACAGATCTCACACTTCATGATTATACAGATGCAGATTGGGCCGGAAGCGTGGATGACAGAAAAAGCACTAGTGGTGGTGCATTCTTCATGGGTTCCAGATTAGTATCTTGGTTCAGCAAGAAACAGAGTTCAATAGCATTATCTACAGCTGAAGCAGAGTATGTGGCTGCTGCATCTTGTTGCACACAACTTCTTTGGATGATGCAAACTTTGCAGGACTTTCAAATCACTTGTACTCCACCTATCTCCATCCTATGTGATAATACAAGTGCTATCAGCATTTCAAAGAACCCAGTCATGCATTCAAAGACCAAGCATATACCTATCAAATATCATTTTCTTCGAGAATAGGTGCTTGAACAAAAGTTCAAGTTGGAGTATGTTCCCTCGAAGGAACAAGTTGCTGATATACTCACCAAACTGCTGCCCAGGGAGACCTTTGAATATCTCAGGCAAAAACTGGGGGTAGTTGATGCATCATCTTGCTGTTGAATCTTGTCTGTTTCAGAGATTGTTGGTTGTACGCGAGTTTCATATGGGGTATACGCGTACATTCGCTGGTTTATGGATTGGTCAAAGACCAAATGGCACAGGTTCAGGGGGAGCATATATTCTCCTAATAATGCATTGTTGGCATTATTGTAGAAGATCTTGGAGGAGCAAGTACAGAAGGAGAACATGGATGCTAATCTGAATATTGCTGCTAATGTTTTGTCTCTATATCTTATATTTCTTTAGTCAAGGTCATATAACGGCCTATGTCTGGGATGAATGATATAATATACTTGGTTGGGTGGATGATCCCCACTTGGTTGGGTGATGAATGTATGTATAGAGTCTTTTGGTGATAGGAAGGTCATTTATGGTGTATGGTGGATTATGGTTCTTCTTGAAGAAAATTTCTTTTGCAGATCTTGGCCTACAGTCAGGGGGAGCATGATCAGCACAACAGAGTAGAGTTTTCAGCATGTTCTAAGGGGGAGCATAACCCTTTGCCCTTGATGACAAAGGGGGAGAATGACTTTGAGGATCTTGGGGTTGCCATCAAGTCCAAAGGGGGAGATTGTTGGCATTAAAACTTAGGTTTGGCGCTATGGCACATGTGTTGTCCTTGATGGCAACTCACTCAAGTGGCAAATCACTGTTCAGGCTCTCAAAATGATAGAAAATGAGATACCCGCAGGTGCGCTTAACAAAAGCTGCGGACCTGCAGGTGCCCCAAACGAGAAGTGCGGACATACCCACAGGTCCTCCGAACAAAAGGTGCGGACGTCAAATTCACTCACTTTCATGCAGAGAAGCGCGCGCACGTGGGAATTTTTATGATTGATCCATGGTATTTAGTCCGACGTGTTTGATCCTATGGTTTTGGTCCGTGGTATAGCATCTAAAATATTGAACCCCGGTTTTGGGTCCCTTGTATTGGCTTTCTATGGTTTTGATCCATGGTTTGTGTAAGGGCTTGCCTATAAAAAGGAAAGGAGATCATTTGGCTATGCACTCATGTGTTGAATATCTTAAGAGGAACAAGATCTGAAATACTTGTAATCGGTTGATGAGATAAAATTAAACCTGAGCATGAGAAGGCTGATCAATTGAGGGGTCGTGATCTCTTTGGCGCATGATCAGATCTGTGGATCTGACAGTCTGGGGTACAATTGAGGACTGATAAAGTGTTTATATCTGGAGGTCCGCAGGCGAGATACGGCTCAGGTGCGGAGGTGCACAGTCCAGCAGATGACGCAGGTGCGGAGGTCCGTAGCCCAGTAGACGACGCACGTGCGGAGGTCCACAGTTCAGTAAACGGCGCCGGTGCGGAGGTGCGCAGTCCAGCCGATGACGCAGGTGTGGAGGTCCGCAGCCCAGTAGACGACGCAGGTGCGGAGGTCCACAGTTCAGTAAATGGCGCAAGTGCGGAGGTGCGCAGTCCAACAGACGACGCAGGTGCGGAGGTCCGCAGCCCAGTAGACGGCGCAGGTGCAGAGGTCCAAGTTTAGTAAATGGCGCTGGTGCAGAGGTATGCAGTCTAGCAGACGACGCAGGTGCGGAGGTCCGCAGCCCAGTAGACGGCATAGGTGCGGAGGTCCACAGTTCAGTAAACGACGCAGGTGCAGAGGTGCGCAGTCTAGTACACAGAGCAGGTGCGGCGCTGCGCAGGCTAGACACAGCAGAAGTGTGGATATTCGCAGGTTTCTATTGGTGAATTTGCGGACTTTTCTTGAAATATTTGTTGGTTGCCTTTTGTCTATTACTGCAGTATTCTGGGTTTAGATTACTGGTACTGTTTTTTTGGTTACTGCATTGGTTGATTCATTAGTTGATTGTAAAAGGAGATTGGTTGATTGACATGTACTTGATGATTATTTGATGTTCATGGATCGAGTCTGAAAATTTATGAAACGAGGTCCTTAGAAGAAAAGAAGTAGGTCAGCACCTACGTACTAGTAGCTCAGCTAGTACAAGAGCTCAGGGGGTTGTAGCTCCCTTCCAGGAGAGTCTAGAAAATGAGAGAGGGTTGTAGCTCTCTGCAGGTTGCAGCCTGCGTACTGGTAAAGGACTGCACCAGTACAAAATCATTGTAAAAAAAAGTTTCTAATTGAAAGAAGATAGAGACATATTGCAGCAGGTGCATTTCACCCACATTGGGTTTCCACCTTATATCTGGTGTTCTTTGGTGTGACTATCTGTTTTTATTGTTCTAGTTCATTATTATATGGTACTGACATACAAATTAATGGTCAACTTCTGAAGAATAAATTGAATTATAAATCTGGAAGGTATAGTGAAAAGAATTTAATAATACTGATTCACCCCCCCTCTGAGTATTATTTCCAACAATAATAAGGCACATTAACAAGTATGAAAAATAAGACATCTGAGTACCTTACCATGTCAAAATACTTATTTTACTGTTTATTGTAGTTGATAGTAGTGATGAAAGAGGAAAAATGGATGGAAAATGATGTCAAAAACAAAACAATCATGAGATTCTACAACCACTAAGACCCTCATCAAGGTGTTTACAAAGAAAGGTAACTCAAAGGATATCAAAATCAAAGATCACCTCATCTTGAAATAGGTTGAAACCCTAGCATCAATCTTGATATACACTACTAAAGAAGGCAAATCATATTGAAGAAGAAAAAGCATTGTCATCACCTTCAAGGTTATAAAATAAAGGATCATTTCCTTTCCCTATAATAAGATCATCCAAGGGAAGCAACAGATCATCCTCATCAAAAGGGAGCAACCTTTTCTATTGAATAATGGATTTCGATCGAAGAGAAGATAATCCAAGAGGAAACTCTAAAACATATTCTCCAACCAACATCAAAGTGATCAAGTAGAAGAGTTCATCTTCACTTGTCAAGTAAGTATCTTTCATTTTAATAATCAAGTTTGGTTAAATGGATTCATGACTGCAAGGAGAACTATGGATTGAATGGGTCATTAAAGTTCCTTGCATGAAATGGGGGGGATTGTCATAATCCTCATAGATAAAAGAAGTCAATGAACATATCAACGAAAAAGGTCTTATTTTAATGCATGGGAAGGAACTCTTAAGGTTCTCTCATCCCTATGTACCAAGAAAGAAGGCATTAAAGAGATATATGAAATACTAGAGGATACATTCTCTGAAAAATGCAATATAGAAGGTCACATCACTTAGATCTGATCTACAAAAAATGAAGGTATAAAAGAAAGAAATAATATCTTCATGAGATCTCAATTGAGAGATCTAGGAAAGATGATAAGAAGATAATCATCAAGGTAACAAATATACATGAACAAAAAAGGTTACCTCATTCAACAATTTGTGGAATCTATGGCAGAAGGAAATTTTTTTGAAGGACACAATTATGTGCAGAAAGGAAAAGACATAATAGTATAAGATTCAAGAAAAAGGCTCATATCTCCAGAAAGATGGAGGAAGCTGAAGAAAAGGGCCAAGGAAAGAGGGAGCAACAGATCTCCACTACGATATTATCATAAGCTCCTTGATCTTTCATAAAGAGATGACCATGATATTAAGATGCATCCTGGCATCATGAAAGCATTAGAAACAAGAGATTGCGACATCACCATTGGAATCATGAAGGAAAAAATCCATGGAAGACAAACATGTAGGATATAGCTCTTGGGAACCTCGATGGAAATTTAAGGAAAGGAATGAGTCATCTAGGACAAGGCTCATCATACATCAAGTCAAAAAGGAAACATCTTCCAGTTGGGGATATACAAGATCCTAAAAATTCTCTGATGGGATCCTCATCATAGGGTTCACTAATTAGAGAGGAAGTGGTTCATTAAGAACACCAACTCATGTAATTTATGGATAATGTTATGATGACATAATAATAGAAGAAGATCAAGGGGTTGAAGACACTTCAATCAAGAAAACTGTTTGAAGAAGCCTAGATGACCTAAAGGTGAAATGAGGTATGTATGCATGTATTTAATTTTACAATTTCATGTCGTATGGTTGCAGGTAATATATATCATCACTTCTATCTTAAGAAGCATGATCAAGAGAAAAGGATCTTCTCCTCTGAAATGATGCAGAAAGGGATAAGTCACACTAGATGAAATCAACATAATATTTCCTCATATAAAGTATGAGGTGGTTAACTACAATTATAGAACTTTGATTAGAAACCCCTAAGAAAGAGATCATGAGCTATGCAACTGTGATGAAGGAAATCAACATCCAAAAGACCAAGAAGAGTTGACTGGAAAATCTCCCTGAAAGATGTGAAGACTTTAATGGAAGTCTGAAAATTGGAGACCCTTGACAATAGATATCTTTGGGAAATGTGTCAACAAGTATGCATGATGATGATACCTACTGAAAAGATGTCATGATGAAGAAGCCATCTCAAAAGGTATGATTTGATTTCAATGATATTTTTTGATTTATTGAATAATATCTGGATGAGTTCATGCAAGGATACTAGAACAAGAATTATAAGTGCAAGTACAACTAGCATTCATGCAGTGGATACTCCTAAAAGAAGAATGATGAGAAAGAAGTAGCCAGATTAAGAATGTTCCAAATATGTTCCAAATATGTACCAAGAAGGCCACTTTCCATGAAGAAAGAAATGAGATGAAAAACCAAGAATGAAAGTGATCGATGGCCAAGAGCCCTATAAGGAAGAAGATTGAATAAATTTCATGACATCAAGAAAAGAAGTTGATCAAGTCATTGAAGTACCCACGAAGAAAAAATTGTTGATGAAAGGAGAATCCATAATTAAGAGGGAGCTTGGATTAAGTCACCCCTGATTAAAAAGGGAGCGATAGATGTGTTTTTCCATTTCATGTGTCATGCACTAGTCCAGGACTAACAACTGTAAGCCTTAGTGAAGGCCATAAATGGAAATGTAGACACATAATAGACACACCATTCTTGTCTTCAATTGGGAAGAAATAATGGAGGATTGGGTAATCATATACCATCCAATGCTCTTTGAGGATGTGTAGGGAATCCAAGATAAGAGTAGGAAAGAGGACCGATATTATTTGAGGGTTGGGAATCCAAGAGAAGAATAGTCCTAGAAGGGTATACTTAGTGAAAACCCGGGTGGGTATGTACCTTGAGAGACAATGATGAAGATGTCTATAATCATTGGTCTTTCCAACATTGTGCTCTAATCTGATGAGAGATAGAGTTGTCAATCAGGGCCTTGTTGTGGAAACAATGTTGGTTATTATGATGCTATACAAATGGGTTACCAATCTGATTCTTCTTATGAGAAATTATTCAGATTGAGAATGACCAAGAACCATTATAAATACCTCCCTAGTTAAGAGGGGGTGTTGAAGAAAGTGTAAATAGGTTCGGTATTTACAAATGTAATTTTGATCTTTGCACTTGTCAAGAAAAATAAATATTATTTTTCTAAATTATAAGAATGAGTTTCTTGCTCATTTCATAAGTCTAGGAAAGTCAAAGAGTCAAAGTAATGTATAAGGAGCTCTTCTTGAACTTATATGTAAATGTATACCAAAATGCCCTCCAAGACAAGCACAATCCTCCAATAAAGCACAAGAAGAAGTCTACAAACAAAACGATGGAAAATGCAATAAAGTTGGGCAACAAAACAAATTAAAGGATGTCATGTCGGCCTTGCATTAAAGACACATCTCTTCACTGTCTCAAGTCGGCTTATTATGAAGTCGAAACTACTATATATACCTTGCTATGGATCTGTGCAAAAGAAGGTCAATCACATGCATGTTTTCATATGGCATCCACATTATAGGAGATAAGATATCTCTACCATCTTCGATGACAATCACCGTGGGTCATAACGTCAACTTCTTCACAATGATTACAATCTCGGTTTCAATGCGAAGATGAAGGTCTCAGTGCATAACGCTCTGTCTCGATAAACAATCTTGATCTCGATAAACAATCATGATCTCGATATATTCAATGAAGTGATATCTTCACATACCTTTATGGAAATATCAAACAATTACAATGATGAATATCACTGTGTCTTGGCCTCCACATGATCATGTTTTGGCGTACTCAACACAGTCATAACATATAATAGGCACAGTCGCAGTCAAGGCGTAAAATGCAATGATAAGGATCTCAGTGATCTTATGGAGACACACTCGGCCTCATATTATGGATGCAGTCATACTCTTTGCACAGTGTTTGGTGGAGATACAATTACGAAGTCATAATCAAAGTAAAAGATCTCAGTGCAACTTCAATATATGGAGATTGTTGGTACAATGATGATCTTCGTAAAGATACAATGATAATCTCAGTGAATATATAGTGATGATCTCAGTAAATGAACAGTGACTATCTCAGTGAATGTACAATAATGATCTCGATGATGGTGCAACTATGATGATCTCAATGATGACCTTGGTAAAGCAACAATGATGGTGATGATCTCAGCAGTGTCAAGAAGAGGATTGTTGTCTCGATCTTGGGATGACTTAATTAGGTCAAGGGTCATAGCCTTGGTATTCATCAATGGAAATCTCTATAAGAAGAATTTTGTGTGGGTTTTCCTCTCCAAGAGGGAGAGGTTTTGGCCCTGACAGAAAGCTAACATTGTGTGTTCTTGTCTCTTTGTTTTGGTAGCTATTTGATGAACTAAGGAGACACACTATAATAATAAAAAGTAAAGACTATGCTAAGAAGAAAAGTTAAAACAACTCACAAATAGCTACCAAGTTAAGAAGAATTACATTAATTCTAATTTCCCTAGATTCTTCAACACCAGGGACATAAGATACGCTTCCATATTCACTTCCAAAAGCATAGTTTGTCCCATCAAAGACTGGTATTTTTCTTGAGTAAGTCTCTTGAATCTCTTGCCTAGATAAATTCCTTATATATCTACGTTCTAGTGGTTAGATTGTTCTTGAAGGAATGTGGCTCTAATACCAATTGTTGGAATAAGGAATTTCTGGGGGGGGGGTGAATCAGTAATAATGAGATTCTTAAAACTTTTTACCAAATATACTTTTAGTTCTTTCCTCTATTGTCTATTACTTGTGAGAGAATTCATTCATAAATAAAGTGAGAAACAAGTTCAAGCATTCATGTGTTCATACAATCTATCACATGGGCATCACACACATATTGACACCAGTTTTTTCACATGGAAACCCAAAGGAAAAAAACCACCAATTTGTTGTTGTTTATGATGTAAATTAAGCACCTACTTAATTACATCAGTTTGTTTTTGAGCACCCACTCACAATAGGCACCGACCCCCTTAAGTTATCAAGCACCTACTTTCCAAGAGGCATTAACCTATTCTAAATGCAACCTACCACCTACTCTTGCCACTGTTCTATTTTTCATGTAATTTTCAAACTAAAAATAGAGGCATATACAATTATGGAAAAATACCAATCTAGTTGGTTGTAGAAACAACTTCTTCTCTCGGTCCTCTATTATTCCACAAAATCCCTTGGTCTCATACAACAACACTCTATCATTTGCTCAAAATCACATATCCTCAACTTTCTGCCTTCTCTCACATAGGCTCTTTGCTACACTCCTTTCAGTTCTTCTCTTGTGCTCATTTCACAACACTCTCTCTACTCTCGCTACTTAGCTCTTCAACAATATATTCTTCCCCCATTTGTTTGAAGGAAATTGATGGTTTTGATCCTATATTGTACACTATACAATGCTGTCTCTGCTGCCTATTTCCACACTACTTGAGTGTACCTTTGTATGGCTCCTGCTGCTGCTGTTGCGTCTGATGGTTGAATTCTGTCATGGAATTAAACATAAGGATGGGCTTCTGAGTTCTTCACTAACTCCATGTGTAATCCTCCATACTGAGAATTTAATATTAGTCTACCTAAACACTCTACCATGACTTCCCATGCTTATTCATTGCTTTGCAAAGCTTGAAAGTACTCAGGAATGGCCATTATGTTCCTTATTTAAATCTACAAGACATGCGCGGAAGTAGAAGATGACTTTCTTCATCTCATCAATTCTTATCTGTGGACCATTGTCCTTGTTTCCTTGCAGACCCCACTGACTCCATAAACCATCATCACTGATTTTCATTTAATCTCTAACTGCTGACCCATTCATCCTTTTAATTTTCTATATTATTACATCAAAGCCACAACATATCATAAATCATATAAAAGGAACGCTATGAAGTCGCACAGTTACGATACATTTAGCCCCTTGGTGCTTAGCTCCATGAACATTTTATTTCTCATAAGACTGGGCCTGTGGCGGTCAGCTTAGTGTACCAGTGTAGTGTTATATCAGAGGCTACATATCGTAACCTTTATTGAACAATCCTTACAAAATTGCAAAGTCTCGATTGCGTTTAGCTCCCTCTTCTTAGCCCTTAGTTCCTTTGGTCTCCACACGACCATGTGCCAGTTAATATCAGATCCCCTTTTATCTTAACATGTTTTAAATTCCATTTGCATAGGAGTTATGAGGTCCTTAGCCTTCGATATGCTAACCTCCAAGATGACATCATGATTTTGTCTTCTCTCCACGTGGTACCTCCTGAGTGGTCACACGTGTCACCATGATTTTTCCTATTAGGCCACTGAAAATTCCAAAACAAGCTATCACGTGTCCATTGTACTACCATGCCATGCTAACGTCATTTCCCACTTCAGCTCTTAAGGACCAATCAGTTGTGACCATGCATTTATTAGGAGGAGAGAGAAAGAGCCTCCTTGGTCCCTTGTCCTGCACCGAATTCCTTTCTATTTCTTTTCCATTTTGAGCGTCAATGCTTCCAAGAAATTACAATTTGTAAGGACTTACAAGGTTTCAATATTTCGATGGCCTCATCCTCCGATATAGCCTGCTCCGAGGTTCTGATATTTCGATGGCCTTGTCCTTTGATATATCCTACTCCAAGGTTCCGATAAGTATCCTGCTCCAATGTTCTGATATGACCTTTGCTCTGAGGTTCCGATCAATCCTCCTCTATGCTCAAACTCCAACCTCCAATATAGCCTGCTCTGATGCTCCGACTAGTCATCTACTCCGAGGTTCCTATATTTAGTATCCTCTTAAGGAATTCAAGCTCCTTAATTTAGTGATAAAAAACTTTGGTTCCGATGGCCATTTCCAAATTTCCATATAACATTGGAAATATTATTCATAGAAGTTTCTGCTGTAGACGGTATGATGTAGTCTTCGAGCTCATTTGCAACCTAAAATATGGATCCAAACTTGAAATATGATGCCAAGTACCTGAAACCCAAATTCACCATAGTCACCATTTTATGGCTTTTCCAATAAGCTTGCTACTGTGGTGATTCTCTACCAGATATCTACAACTTCCATAGGATTCCACTTGAGCCTAGACTACCAATGACTATAGTCATCATTTTATCACTTTTAAATAAGCCTGCTACTATGATGGTACTCTACCAGAATCTTGCAGCTACCATAGGATTCCTCATGGACTCCTAATCACCATTATAATCTGGTTGACATCAATGCCAACACACTCAAAACCATTAGCCATCCAAACCATTCCAACTGTCCGACTCATCCCCGGGTAGAGACATCAAAGAGACACCCTGTAGTAGAATAACAAACTCTCTGGATAGAAAACCTTTATAGGACACAATGTTTGCAAGTCAGGGATACAAAACAGTAAGTAGAATGAAATGTGAGAGAGAAACTAAGGAGGAAGGAGACATAACACACCCAATGCCAAAAATTCTCCTTCACAAGCAAAAAAACCACCACTATGGAGGCCACTCATTTCAGCCCTGACCCGCAGGGAAAAAAACACCAAAGTAAGGACTCTTGAAAACACCAAGTGCTAAACATTTAACAACACAATAGGAAAACATAGTAAAAAGAAAGGAAAACAAAGGAGACCCCAAACCAGGTAGAGAGAACACACTTCGAGGTTGAGACCCGTAGCACTGTTATAAGAGGTACAAATCATTCTATTGCATGGCTCTATGAAAGCCTTTCCTACCACACCAAATACAAAGAAAAATACAGAACCATAGGATATATAAAAGACTCCACCTTGAATAAATCTAAACCCAAACACGTTACCTGAAGTATCTAGTGAACGCCATAAAGATTGATAAAAATCCAAGTCCAAATGCCAGCGCCTCACTCATCCTAACAACACGTTACCCTCATACGAACACGCTCGAGAGGTCGGGAAACAATGCCAGTAGCATCACAAGAGACCCGCTGCATTTCACCATGTACAACCACCACAATAAATTACCATATCAGACCTATTGTAGCTCCTAGAGACAACCCTTAGGTTAAGGGAAGGGTCAGTGCCTAGGTCGTATTATTCTCTCTTGAGAGATAACTCGATGCAACTCAAGAGATGAATAAAAGTGATTTAGGTGGTTGGTCCAATTCCCTTTCACAAAGACAGATTGAATATACACATGAACTATGTACCGTTCCAAATAATAAATGCATTAGGACTGGTGGCCAAAACACAGAGAATGCATCTTAAACTTTTTCATTGAATTAAATATGAGAAGAGGGAAAGTGAGGATAGAATTTAGTGCAGAGGGCTGGATAAACACATAATCCTAAGCAATGAATCCCAACAGAATTATGAAAGAATAAGAAGATGAAAGTGTAGAAATTGTGGAGAGCATTTTAAGGTTTCTAGCTTGATATTTCATGGGTACATTTTGTTACAACATAACATAGTAAATCTCTGATTTCACAGGTACTGTATGCTACAAAATAACATAGTAAAACTATAATCTCATAGGTAATGTTTGCTACCATATAGCATAAGTAAATCCATGATTTGTGAGTGAATGCAACAACTTCTATTTATACAATTTCAGAGGAAGAGAAACATATATGAAATGACATACATAGGAGAACACATATTGCATACCCCAAACGCTTGGAATCACCCAGACTTCATTAATCTTTTGGAGTGAATTACATACCACCGACCTAAATAAGCGAAAATGTGTAGAAACAAAGCAGACTCATGGAACAATAAATTTGGACCAAAATTGGAACCTCCTTCTCTGTAAATAGAACTAAAAACCTCTGTAAAAATAGATTTCAGACCCATAGAATACACAATTTGGGAACCTTTAAAATGAGTTTCTTCCCCTATTTATAAGGAGAGTGTAAGCTTGCAACAATAGTTACAAAATATCTCAGCGATGCTCCAGTTGTCTCGACATGCAGAGGTTATGCTGCCCAAATGATTACAACCGATTTGATTCATTCTTTAAAATGAATAAATTACAAAATAAAAAAGCATGAGAAAATTGAATGATGGCTACGAAAAACTATTTCCATGCAAATTTCTGTGATCACCTTTGATCACGCCATGTCTCTGCCATAGTGTTCCTCTGTAGTTATTGACCAATATGTTTATCACTTTCTCTCCTTAACTGCTTGAATTCCCCACTTTCTAGAGCAGGAAGCGATCAACTGTCGTGGCATTAGCGGTGCTCAATAACATAGCTACCGACCCATCCATCTTCATACACTCCAAGCTATACTATCGAAACTTGACACATCTCATAACTCTCATAAAATATTGTTATGAAAACACATAACTCCGATTGCCCTTGGCTCTTCTTGCTTAAGTTCCTTCATCATTTCTCAACCATGGGAGCTTTTCCTATGACCAAAGGATTAAAGCATAGGTGCTGCGATATCAAAGCCTTCTATGCTCATAAATTTATTTGAAATAACATTTTGAAATCATAAAGTTTCGATGCCTTCAAGCTCCATTTCCATTGACTCTCTTCCTATTTATTGCATGGGATTGAGTGTCATGACCTCAGGCTCAACTCTTGGGTGCTAAATCCTTTAAGATCCTGTCAGGGGCCTATCTCCATTTGTAATTCGTGCTTTGACTTTGGTTCCATGGATGGCCATGATCAACCGCCACATGATTTCAAATCCCATTCAACATCAGAAGTTTTCAAATTGGAACTAACATTTGGGTTACAAAAAATACCACTTCCGATGGGCTCACAACTCTTGGTACTCGGCCCCAACTCTGTGCCCTTGGTTCTTTTAGGTCTTTGTGACCAAATGCCACATGATTTTAGAGCTCCTTCCATTGGAGGTTCTCCCAATAAGATGTAAATTAAAGTTCTGACGGCCCTTCCCTTGAAATGCTTTATAACGCTTAGGTGCTTTGCCTTGGTCCGAGCCCTTGGTTCTACTAAGTCTTCGTGACCAAGTTCCAACATACATTGAATCCCATCTTCATCTAAATATTTTCAAAAAGGAATTAAAAGAGTTATGGTGCCACCATCCTCCGAAATTCCATCTTAGCACTTAGGTGCTCTAACCAGCCCTATGCCCTTGGTCCCTTTAGTTTTCCATGACCGAGTGCTATTAAATATTGAATCCCCTCTCATCAGAAGATTTTTTGAATGCAAATTAAAATAGGGTTAGGCTTGTCTCTTCCTCCAAAATGTAGACCCCTGAAGTAACATCATACTGACATCCTCATATCCACATGGTGCCTCCTATGTAGTGACACGTGTCATCCAAATTTTCCCTTTGGGCCCTCCAAAATACTAAAACCGCCTGTCATGTGTCCTTATCCCTCCACGTCATGCTGATGTAATCTGCCCTATTAGCTTCTCAAAACCAACTATCTGCTACCAAGTGTCTTCTTCAGAGGAGAGAGATAAGGTCCTGTTATCACCCCAAGAAACTCTCCTAGGTTGTATATCAGAGATGCTTGGGAACATTACAAACTCAACAAAAATGTTGGAAAAATGGTGGATGAATGAAACAAATGCTGCATATTCAAGCCAGATAACCACTCCTACTATGCTTAACCCCAGACATGGGTGAACACCCCCAGACTACAAGGCTTTTAACCACCAATTACTCACAGTTTGAGGATAAGGTGATAATGGAGAAGACTGACCACACCAGCAGATGCACAGGACCCTATGATGGCCGGCTGCAACCAGTTAAAAGGTCTGTAAATCTATTTTCTAATACACAGACAGGATGACAACTCTTTATGCATTAAAATAACAGAAACCTGCATACAAATTCAATAATACTAACTAGATTCCAACAGAGAGGTGGGATGACAACCCCTCTACTGCTAAACATCAAGAGCAAATGAAAAATGCATACAAGCACAACCTGGAACAAAGAAGAAGTGGAAAATGAGCAATTGACAACAAAAGAAGCTTGTATTAGTTGGAAATGAAGACTAGAAGCTGCAGGTTACACAGTAGTTACAGTCTCCAGAAGTTGAAACTTACACAGAATAACATTCATCAACACTCATCCACCTGATTACATCATTTTTCTGGGTATATATAGAATCTGTTTACAAAATTGCTCTGCTAGACTATGCGTGGAGGTGTCTTAATGGACCACCAACTACATTCACAGTTAGATATGGGTCCTCTGCTACAATCTGAATCTTTTTATGGACAAAATGACATTTACTGGTACTTTGATGTCCTTTACAAATAGATGAAGTACTCTCTGAATAAATTTCAATAACTGTTGCAGTCATTTATCTGCTCGAGGATCGTCCTTGACCGTGCTGTTCTTTAACTGTGGTAGCTGATGATTAAATGTGTAGGTAGCTGGATCATCTCTTCCTTCTTCGCGTGCATAACTTAGGCCGAAAAAACTTAAAAATACCTTGAAAACGAACAAGATCCGAGATGAAACACTGGCCGTTGGATGGATTACATGGACGATCGAGATCTGCTAGCGGGAGGTAAAGACACCACCGGGATAGTATCAGCCGTTAGATCACTAAAACCAATGGCAGAGATCGATTGAAGAGGATATCAGAAGATAGGCGGATGAAGAAATTAGGGCCGTCAGATCTGGACGCGGCAGATTTGACGGTGATCGGGAGCGAAAGGATCAAGAGTGTTAACTACCGGGAGTCGTACAGGAAGGCGAAAAAGCGGTTTTATCGCACTGCTTATGGCATTGCGGTGGTAATCATACCGCGGGCAGCGATGCAATGGAATGGAGATGCGTGGCAAATAGGACGGTGGGGAAAACCACTCTCCCGCAGGCTATCGGTCGGGCAGTTAACGGGGTAAAGCTTTGCAAACATCGTTGGATGATGAGGCGGGATGATCGGACGGGCGAGAATGAATGCGCATATTTAGGGCTGATGTGATAGGCGAGGGGCAGGTCCGAGCTATAGAACTTAGGTTTATGATTTTTTAATTATATGTGCGGTTATAAAGGTTAAGCGATTAATGTTGGGGAGTTAAATGAATAAAGGTTTATGCGGACTCTACTGGGTTATCAGGTTTTTAATAAATGGTAATAGGGTTTTGAAGGGTAAGAAGGGTTTTAATGGTGTTATAACACGATATGACCCGGGAGTAGGTAAAAGGGTCTGAAGGGGTTTTGGAGGCAACACAGAGGAAAACAAGGTTTAAAGGGGAAATGAGGGGAATTTATGGGAAGGAAGAAAGGGAGGTTAGCGGGAGTCATAAGGGGCATGAAATAGAACAAGAACCAATCTCTGCGAGCCTTAAAAAACATGAAATCAGACTGCCACCCCTGCTCTCCATCCATCAAAAGTCACAAAATGTAGCAGAGCTAACATTGGCTCCTTCTGGGGATGAGATCCTCCCTGTGAGGTCTCAAGAACCTACAGACCAATGCCTTTCCAACTGAAAACAAGTTAACAAAAATTCCTAGTGTTCCATTGGGCATGGAGTCTACTTTACTTGCACAAAACTGATAAAAATGAAATATTTACAACTTTAAGGCCCAAAGACCTAACACAACATAAACTTTCAAAAACTGCCCATTGACTGGGCCATCAAAAACTGTCTCTCCTCCCATACTTTTCAGTATGAAGGTGTTGTTCCCTTGAATTTGTGAAATGATGAAAGGCCCTGTCCAAAAAGCATCAAATTTCCCATGATTGCCTTTCTTCTCCTTTAGTGCATCCCACTTCAACACCAAGTCACCAATCTGAAAATTATTTGTTTTTGCCTTCTTATCAAAGGCTTCCTTGACCTTTCTTTGATGTGCTGCAGCCTTTTCCACCAGTTGTTCTCTAATTTGATGTAACTCTGTCAAATTAGTAATTCTTCTTGCCATGTCTTCTTCTTCATTATGCTCTTCTTGAAGGAATTTTGCCACAGGGAGAGCTAACTGAATTGGGAACACAGCCTCAGTGCCACACACCAGCTTGAATGGAAAACTACCTGTGGATTTTTTAATGGTCACTCTGTCAGCCCATAGTGCATACTTGAGTTTGGAATCCCAATTCTTTTTAATATCCTCTAACAGCTTTTTAATTATCCTGATCAGACTTTTATTAGAGGATTCTGCCAAACCATTTCCCTGAGGGTAATATGAGGTGGAATGAACAAGTTTGATACCCATTGAATCACACATATCCACCAACTCTTTGGCCCTGAAGGTTGCTGCATTATCTATGACTGATTTCTATGGACAACCAAATTTGGTGAAGATATTCTCTGTTAAAAACTTGATGACCACATTATGATCAGCCTTCCTGGTAGGGATTGCTTCAATCCACTTAGTAAAGTAATCAGTGGCTACTAATATCCATCTGTGCTGGCCACTGGAATGTGGATTGATTTCTCCAATGAAATCCAAACCCCACTGCTGAAAAGGTCCTTTTGCAATTATTGGTTTCAAGGGCAGGGACTTCAACTGTTGTTTTCCTTCAAATATTTGGCACCTGTCACAAGATTTAACAAAGGAAAATACATCAGAAAATAAAGTTGGCTAGTAGTAACCAGCTCTGAGAATTTTATGGGCTGTAGTCTTCCAATAATGGTGCCCTCCACACATGCTGTTATGAAAGTGCTGCAACACTTCTTTAGACTATTCTTTTTCCAGACATCTTAAAAATATTCCAGATGGATCCCTCCAGTAGAGCAGATTCTCATTGATACAGTATTTTGCTACTCTAAGCTTTAAAGTTCTGGCCTGACTATGAGTATATCCTGAAGGGATCTCTAGCTTCAACAAGAAATTAACTATTTCAACATACTAGATACATGATGCTAGATTTTCGGCCACTGACTGTTTTCTCTTTGTTTGGGTTGCTTGTTCTCCTATATCTGTTTGTCCATTTTCGACAGTTGTGCACAAGAAATCAATGTCTAAAGACCTGCAATTTTCTTTAGCCAATAATTTGGCAAGACCCTGACCTCTGACCAGTTTTGTGGGCTTCAGCTCTATGTTAAATTCTATCATTTTTGCAATCCATTTCACCCTTCTTCCATCAGCATCAGTTTGAGTCAAGACATCTTTTATTGCAGCAGAGGGCACATATGCAATTATCTTCGAATGCAAGATATAAACTCTAAAAGCCTTCAAAGATTTGATAAGAGCATATGCCTGCTTTTCAATAATATCATACCTTAGCTCAACATTCCTTAGGTTCTTGCTAAAAAATGCTACTGGATGTTCTGAACCTTCTTCATCTTGCTGCAACAAAACAGCTGCAATGGTGTCTTCAGAGGCAAAATAAAATATGTGGAACTCCTTACTGTAATATGGACTTATTAATGTGGGAGCTTCCATAATAGCCTTCTTAATAGACTCAAAAGATTGTCTTGCTGTATCAGTCTCTTACCTCTGCTCCTTTCTTCAACATGGAGGTCACATGCTTCACTAATTCTGCAAAATTTGGAATAAACCTCCTGACAAAATTAATTTTGCCCAAAAAGGATTGGATTTCTTTCTTTGATCTAGGGACAGTCAAAGTCTGAATTTCTTTTACTCTTTCTGGGTCAATCTGAACACCTGCAGCAGACACAATATGTCCCAACAACTTGCCTTCATTTAAAGAAAATTGTGATTTTTTGGGATTGACTGAGATTCCAAACCTTCTGCACTTTAGAAACACTTTTTTCAAATGCTGTAAATGATCTTGATGGCTACTGGAGTAAACTGTTTTATCATCAAGGTAGATAAGCACAAATTTGTCCTTCTATCCCACAAATGCTATATCCATAGCTCTCTGAAAGGTGGCTCCAGCATTCATCAACCCAAAAGGCATTTTGGCATACATGAAAGTGCCCCAAGGAGTGGTGAATGCAGTCTTTTCTTGATCATCTGGGTGCACAACAATCTGATTGAAGCCTGAAAATCCGTCCAAGAAAGACATTACTTTGGCTCCTGAGACCTTTTGCAGCAAATGCTCCATCTTTGGCAGAGGATAATTGTCTTTCTTGGAGCATTTATTTAAATTTCAGAAATCAACACACAGTCTGATTTATCCACTCTTCTTCCTCACCACCACTAGATTAGCTACCCATTTAGAATATCTGAGAGGCACAATAATTTTGGCAGCCAACAACTTCTTAATTTCTTTTTCAATCAGTGGAAGAAGCATAGGATTTATTGGTATCCGCTTCTGTTTAAAATGTATTGTGTCTTTCTCCAGAGGGATTTTATGCTGAATTATATTCTTATCATATGTTTTCAGATCACTATATTCCTAGGCAAACACATCAGCAAATTGCCTCATTAAATTGCAGTATTCAGCACTTTGATCAGTTGACAAATGAGTAGACAGATTCACATATCTAGGCTGACCTGGACTTCCTATATCATGCTTACAAAATGCAGATTGATCTTCTTTTTGGGTAGCCTTGTAAGGCACATCATTTTGGTCGAACAACCTTTCAAGAGGAATTAGACCCTTGGGAATATGGTTACTAGAAAGTTGGACAATGCTGTTTTTACCAATTTTATTTCTAAGCTGAGACTGGGGTATTTCTAACAAGGCTTCATTTTCTTGGTCAATTTGCATTTCAGAAAATTCACCAATGACTTGAAGGAACCTATTTATCTTATTATCATCTTCAAAAACTTTCCAATGGTGAACGTTGTCATGCAAGGATGGTCTGTATTTCATTTGGACTTCATAAAATAGTTTGGGAGGCATAGGAGGGATAAATAAACTAGTAGAAATAGCAAGGGAATCATCAAGCTGGTTTTGGGCTCTAGGAATGTATGAAATACAAAAATAATCAAAGGAGTCTCTGATTCTCCATACCTCATCTCTGTATGCTTTCAGCCTTGGGTGCTTTGCTTGAAAAGTTTTATTTACGTGCTGTATGATTAAATCAACATCTCCAAACACCTTAATATTCTTGATTCCTTTGTCTTTTGCTACATTAAGGCCCAAAAGCAGTGCTTCATATTCTGTTATGTTGTTTGTGACTTGAAAAACCAACTTAAAGGACAACTGAATGCTTTCTTGTTGTGGAGATACTAGCACTACCCCTGCTCCTGCAGTCTCTTTGGAACATGTAATCTGGCTTCCTTGCTCTTTCTCGGCCTAAACTATTGGTTTCCTGATCTGCATTACGGCCTTCTGAGATTCTTCTATTTGGAGAATGCATGCTCCAAAATCGGTGTCCACTGCATAAATGGGATGATTTGTAGGATTTTTCTCATCACTGATGATGTATGCCAACTGTGCTTCTCTGTACAATCTCCTGCTTTCTCCTCCAAAAACTGGGACAGTGGCATAAGATAGATCATTTTGTAATGTCCCACCTAGTATTTTAATCCACCCTCTGGACAGCAGCATGCCAAACTTGGGAGGCACATCTGCTACCACAATATCCATCATCATACTCTTCATGGGAATCTGAGTTAAGGTAATGGCAAGATCTTTAATCAATCCTAGGCATTTCACCTTCCTTGAATTAAAATAAAATAAATCATGATAGGGTCTAGTGATATCAAGGCCTAACTCTTCCATGATAGCTTTAGGCATCAAATTGTGGCTGGACCCTGTGTCTAGCAGGCAATTGTGGAGGATTTTGTCATGAATGGTCAATGAGACATAAAAAGATGGAGAATTATTATCAGCAGGTTCAATCATGGGACTGAGCACGATGGTAGGCTTGTCATCTTGCAAATTGACAGAGTCAGTGGAGGTTTGTTTGGTTTCTAGCTCAAGGGCTTCCAGAATAGGCTTTCTAAACACTTCACTCTTCACCAACTCTACCAGAGGCAAATATATTTTCAATTTCTGAACTTCTGACTCAAAGCTGAAAGAAGATGATTTATCAGAGCTTTTTACCTCTTGAACTGGAGCTTTGAGGATGACTGGATCAACTACTGGTCTTCTCGGTCTGGTATTTTGTGATTCTGTTTGGACAACAGCTCTTTGTGCAAGATTCTCTTTTACATTCTTTGCATTGTACCTCAAATTATATCTCTAGTAGTCACCAGTTCGTAGAACAGCTCCTGTGTCCCATTCCTGACTGTTTTGTTCTAGCAGCAATGATTGTTCATACTCAATCAATGTCAAAAATGCAGCGCTACCTTTATTTTCCATGCAGTGAATTTCAACCTCATCTTCTTCAAATTGTTCCTCCTCCATGACTACATTTTGGAAGGGAGCTTTAATTTTCTGATCTTCTTTTGAATGTTCACCCCTCTACATTATTTGTAACTGCTCATTTTCTCTTCTGAATGGATTCTAATTTCTTGGAGCAAATGTGTTCTGCTGTCTTGTTTTTCCTGAATTCTGCTCAACCTCTAGCTTAGATATCTTAGCAGCCAATGACTCTATCATTTTGGTAATTTTATCAAATTTGGGGTCTAAAGATGATGTAGAGGAAGTAGAAGCCTGACCTCTCTGCCTCCTTCCGTCAGCGTGATTTTTTAACTTTTCTGCAACCATAATATTAGACTCTACTTCTAGGGCTGCATCTTGCATGTCAGCTAGAGTGGCACATCTTCTTTCTCTCAATAATAGGCAGAAATCAGAGTCAAAAGCATTGGCATAAGTGAATTTGACAGAGGTAGGATTAGGCTTTACCTTAGCTAGTATCTTACTATACATTCGATTAAATATTTTATTAAAATCAGGTATTGATTCACCATTTTCCCTCTTCAGATTACCAAACTCAGTATGATAATACAACAAGTCTTTTTTATCTCCCCCTTACTTCAAAAACACATCATCTAATGCTTCAATATATGTTATTGATCTCTGGGGCAATTCTCTGAACCACTTCCTAACCTCTCCATCAAGGCTCTGAACAAAAACTCTCATCCACACATCATTTTCACTTATATCTAAATTATCAGTATAACTGTAAAAATCTTCTAAGTGTTCTTCTGCTGTTACTCCTTCTGTACCAGTGAATTTAGGCATGTATTTTTGATATTCTCCCACAAGCATAGGATTTAAAGGCACAGGTAATACTAATGGTCCATATATGGCAGCTACAATTCTTTCTATCCTCGTAGGGGCTTGTTGTCCTGCCATGATTAGAGTATTTGGAAAAATACTAGCAGATTGATTGGTAGGGAGTAATGTGATGGTTGGCAGAGATAAAGGGATGTTTTGGACTGAATGGGATTCTTTCTCTGGACTGAGATTCAAAGGGGAACTAATTGAACAAGGGGCTGAACTAATATCTGAAGGTTTTTCCTTATTAACAGTGCTATGCTTTAAATCCTCAAACTGTAAATCTTCAGCAAAACTTTATCTTTCAGAGATGCATAAGACTTCTTAGGCTTACCTGATTCTGATGCCCCTTTCTGTGAAGCTTTCTTCAATTTAACAGTCCTCTCAGGTTTAGGCACTGGTTTAGTAGGTGATTTCTGAGGATTTCTTCGAGTGTGTCTCACAAACTGAGCCAGAACTTCAATGTGGAGTCGCCAAAGGATGGTCTTCCTCCAATGGAGTCACCAGACAGATGATTACAACCAGAAACTGTGTTCAAACCTTGTCTGTCATCAAAGCTTGAAGCTGTGTCGTTCTCCTAGGGAAGCTGAGCTTCAATTCTCCTCTCCTCGACAACGGCGCCAATTAATGTTATCACCCCAAGAAACTCTCCTAGGTTGTATATAAGAGATGCTAGGGAACAATACAAACTCAACAAAAATGTTGGAAAAATGGTGGATGCATGAAACAAATGCTGCATATTCAAGCCAGATAACCACTCCTACTATGCTTAACCCCAGACATGGGTGAACACCCCCAGACTACAAGGATTTTAATACCAATTACTCATAGTTTGAGGATAAGGTGATAATGGAGAAGACTGACCACACCAGTAGATGTACAGGACCTTGTGATGGCCGGCTGCAACTAGTTAAAAGGTCTGTAAATCTGTTTTCTAATATACAGACAGGATGACAGCTCTCTATGCATTAAAATAATAGAAACCTACATACAAATTCAATAATACTAACTAGATTCCAACAGAGAGGTGGGATGACAGCCCATCTACTGCTAAACATCAAGTGAAAATGAAAAATGCATACAAGCACAACCTGGAACAAAGAAGAAGTGGAAAATGAGCAATTGACAACAAAAGAAGCTTGTATTAGTTGGAAATGAAGACCAGAAGCTGCAGGTTACACAATAGTTACAGTCTCCAGAAGTTGAAACTTACAACAGAATAACATTCATCAACACTCATCCACCTGATTACATCATTTTTCTGGGTATATATAGAATCTGTTTACAAAATTGCTCTGCTAGACTATGCGTGGAGGTGTCTTAATGGACCACCAACCACATTCACAGTTAGATATGGGTCCTCTGCTACAATATGAATGTTTTTATGGACAGAATGACATTTACTAGTACTTTGATGTCCTTTACAAACAGATGAAGTACTGTCTGAATAAATTTCAATAACTGTTGCAGTCATTTATCTGCTCGAGGATCGTCCTTGACCGTGCTGTTCTTTAACTGTGGTAGCTGATGATTAAATGTGCAGGTAGCTGGATCATCTCTTCCTTCTTCGTGTGCATAACTTAGGCCGAAAACACTCAAAAATACCTTGAAAACGAACAGGAGCCGAGATGAAACACTGGCCGTTGGATGGATTACGCGGACGATCGAGATCTGCTAGCGGGAGGCAAAGACACCACCGGGACAGTATCAGCCGTCAGATCACTAAAACCAATGGCAGAGATCGATTCACAGAGGATATCAGAAGATAGGCGGATGAAGAAATTAGGGCCGTCGGCTTTGGACGCGGCAGATACGACGATGACGGGAGCGAAAGGAGCAAGAGCATTAACTGCCGGGAGCCGTACAGGAAGGCGGAAAACGGTTTTATCGCACCGCTTATGGCACTGCGGTGGTAATTGTACCACAGGCAGCGATGAAATGGAATGGAGATGTGTGGCAAACAGGACGACGGGGAAAACCACTCTCCTGTGGGCTATCGGTCGGGCAGTTAACGGGGTAAGGATTTGTGAACATCGTTGGATGATGAGGGGGGATGATCGGACGACCGAGAATGAACGCGCATATTTAGGGCTGATGTGACAGGCAAGGGGCGGGCTCGGGCTATAGAGCTTAGGTTTATGATTTTTTAATTATATGCACGGTTATAAAGGTTAAGCGATTAATGTCGGGGAATTAAACGAATAAAGGTTTATGCGGAGTCTACTGGGTTATCGGGTTTTTAATAAATGGTAACAGGGTTTTAAAAGGGTAAGCGGGGTTTTAATGGTGTTATAACACGATATGACTCGGGAGTAGGTAAAAAGGTCTAAAGGGGTTTTGGAGGCAACACAGAGGAAAACAAGGTTTAAAAGGGAAATGAGGGGAATTTATGGGGAAGGAAGAAACACAGGTTAGCGGGAGTTATAAGGGGCACGAAATAGAACAAGAATCAATCTCTACAAGCCTTATAAAACATGAAACCAGACTGTCACCCCTGCTCTCCATCCATCAAAAGTCACAAAATGTAGCAGAGCTAACAGGTCCCTAGGGTCTTTGGATTTTCAAAGGTGTCCTTTGTATTTACCTTTCCTCGAAGATTTCAACACTTTCCAAAAGATGCATTTTTTAAGGAGTTTCGAAACTTTGATATTCTAATGGCATATGCTAAGAGGTCCTACCTTGTTCCACTCCCCTTGGTCCTTTGGAACATTTTGCGACCGAGTGCCAACCCAAATCAGAGCCCCTTTTCATTAGAGGTTTTTCAAAAAAGGAATTAAAATAAAGTTCCGATGGAAACCATCCTCCAAAATTCTAACATTCGATATGCCTTCCTGCTAACCTTCCTGATATCGGGCTCCAATGTGATCGGGTCCCAAATTTTGGCACTCCTCTTTAGATTTCAACCTCCCTTTGGTTTTCGACTTTCCTTTTGGCTTCGAGGCTTAGGCTAGATTTTGGCTTCCTCCTCGTGATTTCAGCCTCTGATATTTTCTCTCCTCTTTGGACTTTTTGCACTTCGGCTCCACCTTTTGGCCACGATTTGACATCATTTGACACATTTTCACAAAAAGGTGTGATAGGTGACAAAATTGGCTTCAACTGGGGATAATGCCTTACTGAGAAGGTCGTGATAACTTGCAGACTAGTGGCCTTCTTTCCATTGGGCATTGATCCAGGTGCCTCCAGGGACACACATAGGACAGAGGGCTTATGTAAGCTCAAAAATCAAAGTGAACAGAACACTTTTGAACCAAGACCAGAGCGTAGATCTCGTCGTCCTGATCGCGGTAGTGTGAACGGTTCATCAATCCGAGCTCGGATGAGGGAGAATGAGCCAGTCAAAGTTTTGGTTAAAATTGGGCTGTGGGCCAGGTTTAAGTGTCCTACAATTTCATCGAGCTGAGGGCGTGAAACCTAGCTCTCGAAAGCGGGCAAAACCACCCCCACCACCCCCACCACCCCCACCACCCCCAAAACCATATTACAAAAATTAATTATTGAAAGGGCCGACGGGCCATGACCCCCGCCATCCCAACTACACCAAACAACATTATAAGTTAAATGTGGCTCGACGACCATCACCCTACCGAGCCTTCCAACGAACACCCACATTTAGCATTATATATGGGGTGGGCGCGGGTCACTTTTGATGGACCCGGCCCACACCCCTGAGACCGTAACCGTATGCCAGGTATAAGTGTGAGGCCAGCGGGGATCGAACCCGCCCGGCCCACGTGGGCTGGCCCCCATCAGGCAGCCTCATATAACGCGCCACCATGAACCACCCAAACACCAAAAACGTGCCAGAATCACAATTAATGCGCCAAACAACGATCAACATGCAATTCAGAGGTTATGGGGGTGGGCAGCCCAATGTGGACCTGACCCCCCTACAAAGTATACACAGTTGGTAAAAAAACTAATGTAAGTTAATTTGGGAGGGGCGGGATTTAATCTCTCGACCCCTCCTCAACAAATTGCCTTACTTACCAATGTGCCACAATGAAATTGTTGATAACTCCGCTCAGAATGTCATATAAAACCCGAATTTTCCTAGTGTGCCCAAGCATGGAGGAACTAGGAGTAGGCACAAAATCGAGATGGAAATTTTTAATTAATTTATTTGTAGGTAGAACCATGATTGAGTGAAATTTCCAGGAGGGTGAAATTTTTGTAGTGTCCAAATTGGGCAAACTTTATGTCGATCTTACACCTCTCAGCGACACAAACCTGATGGCACAATCAGTTTCCTGATCTGAGTAGCCGATTTCTAGAGGACCCGAAAGTGGAAATTTGGGGCTTAAGGAATCTTTTAGATTCCCCCTACATTCCTTAATTGGATTCTAGGGTTTCGCTGCTCCAAACAGGTCATCGTGGAATTTTCGCTATAACGCTTTTTCTGCGATGTTTCAGAAGCTAAAAAAAAAGCCCATCTGAGAAGAAGTCACGTTGAACCTCAGGTCCAAATTTCATGTCTTGTCTTGCTATATTTTTGGAGATATGATTTGAGGACGTTAGGGTTTTTGCAAGCTCCAGAATTTCATCTAAAACAGGTCATCGTGGAATTTTCGCTATAACTTTTTCGCTACAAAGTTTCAGAAGCTAAAAAAAATCCCATTTGTGAAGAAATCGGTCTGAACCTCAGGTACGTATTTCAGATCTTGTCTCACTATAGTTTCAGATATATGATCTGAGGAAGTTATGGTTTTTGCAGACTCCCGAATTACATCCTAAACATGTGACATTAGGAAAATCGTCATAACTTTCTCTCTGAGCATCAAATTGAAAATTAGTAAGAAGTTACAGAAAGAAGACAGACTTTATTTTGTTTGGGTATAATTTTCAGAATCTAAGGTTGAAACAGTGACATGTGGCACGTCGTACAAATTCACTCTACTAAATTAGTCTACAATTACGTCATCGCGGGAGATTGGGAATACATATTGCTTTGGGAATCCAATTGTGATCAGACTTGCGGAGTTAGAAAGAGGACTCAGAGGGCTACAATAGACTAAAATTTCAGAACTTAAATATCTGAAATTACAAAGTTACAGTCGTTTCAAGATCGAGCTCCTAAAATCAAGAAAAAGCGAGATGAGGATGTTTGATGGCAAGGATCTGGTAAATTGGATACTACAGATGGAGAAACATTTTGATCTACATGAGGTGCAACTGTTACAAAAGGTACATACTGCATCTTTGTATTTAGAACCAAAACAATTTTTATGGTATAAAGGGCTTTGTTCTCGTAAATCACTTGTCACTTGGTCAATTTTCACAGAAGAAATGATAGCACATTATGAGGATACAAAGAGTAATACCTTCTTTAGCCAATTGATAAATCTCAAACAAAAGTGTTCAATGGTAGAGCACATTGAGGACTTTCAAAAATTGAATATAAGGGAAAATGATATTCCAGAGAAGCAGAGGATTGATGTCTCCATAGGGACTTTAAAGGATAACATTCAACATGAGGTTCGTCTTTGGGAACTTGATTCATTGGAGAAGGCATTCAGGTTGGCAAGAAAAGTGGAAAGCAAAATTATGGAAACAAGGAAGTCTACCCCTCACAACTATAAAGATGGAAGTATTGTTTCTCCTAGCCTTCCACAACCTACAAGGTTGACACCACAACAATTGGAAGAAAAAAGAGAAAAAGGGCTTTGTTACAATTGTGATAACAAATACACTAAAGGTCATAAGTGCGTTGAGAAGAAATGATTTTACATAGATTATGAAGAGGAGGAAGAAAAGGATCAAGAAACATCAAAAGAAGAGGATATACACTAGGAACCAACCCCAGAGAAAGAGGAAATGGATCCAACCATATCTTGTAATGCATTGGAAGAAATTACCACTCAAACTCTCAAGATAGAAGGACATATTAAGAAGAAAAAGATTCAAGTAGTGAAATATCACACCGAGCATCAACAACAAGTTCTCCAACTTTTAAAGGATAATGCCACTTTGGTGCAAATCGAATGAAACAACAGGCATATCAACATCGTAGTGAAAGAAGTTTTGATGTAGGCAATTGGGTATTTTTACGAATACAACCATATAAACAAATGTCTCTCAAGTAAGCTAAGAAGGATAATAAATTATCACCAAAGTACTATGGTCCTTACAAGGTGTTGCAAAAGATTGGTACTATGGCATACAAATTGGAGCTTCCTGCATCTTCTCGAGTGCCCCCAGTTTTCCATGTTTCAAGCTTAAAGAAGGTTATAGGTGACAAGCTCCCAGTTCAAACAATATTGTCGAAACTTGACGAGGAAGGAAAAATCATATTAGAGCCTGAAGCATTCACAGAAACAAGAACCCGACATCTACAAAATCGATCAATTTTAGAGTATCTCATCGAGTGGAAGAACTTACCCACTGAAGATTCCACATGGGAGGACGAGAATTTTATACAAAAGCATCCATAACTACTCAAGCATTGAGGACAACATTTTTTGAAGGAGAGGGGCATGTTAGGTCCTTATAATACTAGTGTAACCCCTCATTGTTATTAGTGTAACCCCTTTATTATATTTTTGTGCCCATGTAATCCCCATATTATCATTATTGTGCCCCATAGAAACCCACTATTGTTATTTTTTTTCCCCTTACATTATTATTGTTATGTCGGCTCTGGTTATATTATGATCCCTTAGACCCCTATATATAGAAAGGAGGTCTTGTCATTTGTATCATCCAAAAATTGTTCATTTGTGTAATGTAAATGAGGTTGCCCCCTCGAAGAGGCTTATTTCTAAGGTGTTGATATACCTTTTCTATCTTTTTGTGAGCTGGTTTCATAACATTTGGTATCAGAGCCTAGGGACACACACAGGACAAAGAGGCCTTATGTAAGTTCGAATATCAAATTTACCAGAACACTTTCGAACCAGGACCAGAGCATAGATCTCGTCGTCCTAATTGCGGTAGGGTGAACGGTTTGTCAATTCGAGCTCGTATGAGGGAGAACGGGCCAATCAAAGTTTTGGTCAAAATTTGGATGTGGGCCAGGTTTAAGTGTCCTACAATTTAACCGACTCCGGGGCATGAAACCTAGCTCCTCAAAGTGGGAAAAATTGTTGCCTCTTTACTTTGTCTAATAACCCTTATGTTAGACAAAATTTTTAAAATGCCCTATTTTTAAATAAAAATTAAAAAAAAATATAAATGTGGTGGCGCGCCACCACTCTTGCCTCACCCAAAACCATATTAAAAAAATTAATTATTGAAAGGGCCGACGAGCCATGACCCCTGCCAGCCAAACTGCACCAAACAAAATTATAAGTTAAATGTGGCTCGGCAGCCATCACCCCGCCGAGCCTTCCAACAAACACCCACATTTAACATTATATATGGGGTAGGCGGGGGCCACCTTCGGTGGACCCAGCCCACACCCCCGAGACTGTAACCATATGTCAGGCATAAGTGCGAGGTCGGTGGGGATCGAACCCACCTGGCCCACGAGGGCTGGCCCCCATTAGGGGGCCTCATATAACGCGCCACCATGAACCACCCAAACACCAAAACGTGCTAGCAGCACAATTAATGCGCCAACCAACGATCAACATGCAATGTGGAGGTTATGGGGGTGGGCCACCCAATGCGGACCCGACCCCCAACAAAGTATACGTAGTTGGTAAAAAAACTAATGTAAGTTAACTTGGGAGGGGCGGGATTTGATCCCCCGACCCCTCCTCAACAAATTGCCTTATTTACCAACGTGCCATAATGACCTGGTTGGTAACTCTGCCCGGATGTCATATAAACCCAGCATTTTCCTAGTGCGCCTAAGCATGGAGGACCCAGGAGTGGGCACAAAATTGAGATGAAAATCTTTAATTAATTTATTTGTATGTGGAACCATGATTGAGCAAAATTTCCAGGAGGGTGAAATTTTTGCATTGTCCAAATTGGGCAAATTTTATGTCAATCTTACACCTCTCGTGACACAAACCCGATGGCACAGTCAATTTCCTGATTTGAGCAGCCGATTTGCAGAGGACCCGGAGGAGGGAATCTTTATGGAATCCAGGGGGAATCTAAAAGATTCATTAAGCCCCAGATTTCTACTTTCTGAAAATTCAGAAATTTGATAGTCGATTTTGCACTATTTGACACCACAAATCTGATGGTGTGTTTAGATTTTCCATTTTCTCATTTCATTTTTCGGCCACTTTTCTAAGTGGAGTGCAGGTGTCCGCATTCAATGTGCGAGTAGTCATTCCATGAGATTCGACGCAGCGAGGTTGTTGGTACGACCAACTTCAGCAGTTTGACTTCCTTTTCTTCAGATGACCCTTGGAAGTGAGGTATATGCACTGTGTTCATGTACTTCTGTTGCTATGCATTGTGCTGCACAAATCCCTATTTGATGTTTGATGAGGGATCTTGTTTCTTACTTGTTTTCATGATTCATGCTTGATGTGAAGCATAATCATTTGTGGGATGTCCTTGTTGTCATGATTCATCATGTTTTATTTGAGATCCCTTTGTCGTCATGTTGATGGGATACTCATGTTGTTGCCATGTATGTTTGCATTGAGATCACTTTTATGCCATGTTGACGGGATGCTCATGATCATCATGCATGAGTTTATGTCATACTGATAGGAGTCCTTTTTTTATTGAGAGTTCCTGCAGCGGAACATCTCTTGGAGCCACTCTTTCGTGAGGGCATTTTACTTGTATGATAGCGACATCACATCTTATGTACATCATCACTATTGACAACACTTAATGCAGTGGCCTACACCATCTTGACACTGGGGCTCGGAGACGTAGTCCCTCCTAGACGAACTCTGTTATCAACAGCTTATGTTTTCATGTGCTGATGATTGTTATGTTCCTCTTCTTTACAGCATGCACATGTATTCATTTATGTTCTTTTAAAAATGCAATTTAACACATCACGAATGTAAAAGGTCTTGGAAGGGTCCTTTGTCACACTCTGGACATGGATCAAGTGGTATAAGAGCGGTCTTTGCATGGATGTGAATTGTAAGCGTGAAAAATGGAATGATGAAAAAGAGATGTACAAGACCATGCTCAAAATTTCCAAAAGGGTGGAAATAATGTATGAAACTTTACAAAGAGAGACAGAGGAAAAGGAGCAATTGTAGCTTCAGTTTCGAGGGATGAAAGAGGCCCTGGAAGAACTTAAGCACAACAACCAGAATCTTCAAACATATAACATTGAATTGAAGATGCGACTACATGAAGAGAAAGAGGAGAAACATAGTTTGCTACGATAGCTGAAAGCAAAGGACGAGGCCTTGGAAAATATGCAGCATGACCCATGTGAGGTAAAAAGTAGTTCTCCAAATTCATGTATGTTTGTTGATGATTATTTTGTTGTTTTTGAAAATGATACCATAGGAATTGGCTCCAAACTGTTGAAGAAAATGGGGTATGAAGGAAAAGGCTTGGGCATTAATGGCCAAGGCATGTCAATCCCATCAAAGTGGAGGAATTACCCCATCAGATAGGACTTGGATATGTCAGAAAATAAGTTGGGGAATGCGCTGAGACAGCTAGCGAACCAACAACAACAGATGATGAGAATCCCTCATCATTTCTTTCCAAATCAACAAAGGAGGTAAAAGATGTTTTTTTCCTTTCAGTTTCGTCTTTACATAGTATTATTTCTTTTGGAGATGTGGAGATCCCAATTACAGAGACAAACATGAGGCTCCTTACCAAGACGAGGCACGAGGAGGAAAAATAACTTGGTGTTAATAACCAAGGCATAACTCAACCATTCGAGGTTGTGTAGAGACCTCAATTTGTAGGCTTGAGATACAACAAAGGAGAATGATCGAAGGTGTCATATGCTTCCGAGACATCGTCGAAATCGTCGAGGAAAGAGAATGATGGGAACACATCCCCATCATCCCATGGCAGTGCCCATTGCAAGGAAAGAGCTGAGGCAAGCTCTCATCGCCATACTTACACTAGAGATGGCAAGGAAAGGTATAACCACTCTCGACATTCGAATGTTCATTTCAATTATAATCATGTTTTTAATGATGGACATAAATCAAGACATCGAAAAACATGTACCTTTTGTGGATTACATAACCATACATTTTCTAAGTGTTGGAAAAGAATGGCAGCACACAAAAGGATGAGGCATGAAAGACCCTCTCAATAGTAGGCAAAGAAACATGTTAAGTAGATCTGGAGGAAGAAAACCTATTGTAGTCATTGCGACATAAGTGGCCTTCAAAAAGCCACATGTTATAGGATCCATCCAGAGCAGCACCTTAAAGACAAAGCGTCGGTGCACGAACCAGGTGAAACAATTGTTCGACAAGCAAAACCACCACAGGGGGATGACCCATCCACAATGATAAGTGAAAAATGGTTTCTAGATATGTTAGCTTGTCATGGTCGTGCTTTTGTAAATCATTTGTTGTATTTTAAGATGTAAAAGTGATGACGTGGTTTCCATCACTTGTTAAGCAACAATGATGTATGGTCTTATTTTGTGTTGCATGATAAACTATGAAAGTTATGTCGTGTTTCCATCACATGTCAAAACAAAATAGTGTTTGGCCTTATTGTTGTAAATCATGTGTTGCAGTGATGATGTGTTTTACATCACTTGTTGGAGCAACAATGATATGTTGGCCTTGTTTTCGTAGCTAGGGTAATGTTTCCATATTGATGTAAACTTGCTATGCTCTTGACTTGCGAGAAGATACCAGAATACCAAATATGCGAAGAAATATACCCAGAACACAGAGCAATGAGAAATAACGGTATGTATTTTATTATTTAGAAAGGAAAGCAATGTTCACTTGCCTCTTCGAGGGGGAAACTTCCAATAGAGCTGGGCTCGATTACAAAATAAGACATGACACTCCTCAATGGGGAGTCTCTATCCTTTATATAGGATTCATACATGCAATACCATGGGTCAGTACCATGGTTCTTATTAATACCATCTATCTAATACCATGGCCCATTTGCAACTAACTGTGGTCCCTTCTTTAATTGTGGGTCAACCACTTACAATTACTAATATGGGATTTAATGACTCTTTAACTAACTATAACTATGACTCGACCCTATTACATAAGTAAAGGGGTTAGGGTTGGGCCATAACATGCCCTCCCCATAAAAATAGCCTTGTCCTCAATGCTGAAGCTGTAGAAACTGCTGAAGAAGAGTGGCTGGTTCCTAGGTTGCATCTTCTTGAGAGGTGTCTTTCCACTTGATGAGGACTTCCTTGATCGTGCGGCTGCGCAGGTTCCGTTCTCGTGTGTCAAGAACCTGTTCAGGTTGGAGCTAGATTGAACCTTCTTCATCCAATTCCGGTAGATTGGTTTGAATTCTGTAATTGTTCCCAACCACTTTCTTGAGGCATGAGACATGGAAGACGGGATGGATTTTTGCAGTGGGTGGCAAGTCTAGCTTGTAGGCTATTTCTCCGATGCGCTGAAGTATTTGATACGGTCCATAGAATTTTGGAGATAATTTCTGACAACCCTTGTCTTTGAGTGATGTTTTCTTATATGGTTGCAACCTCAAGAATACCTGATCCCCTTCTTGAAATGTGCGCTCTAAATGATGTTGGTCTGCCTGTTGCTTCATGCGATTTTGAGCTTGATGGATATTCTCTTTGAGGTGGGCAAGCATGGTTGCACGGTTCTGTAGGAGTTGATCCACTGCTTGTACCTTAGAGCATCCTTGGATATAAGTAGTAGGTGAAGGGGGGAGTTGACCATGAACTGCTTCACATGGAGTCATCTTGGTGGTGGCATGTTAGTTAGTATTATACCACCATTCGGCTAGAGGTAACCACTATACCCATAGATGTTGCTTTGCTGAAGTGAAGCACTTGAGGTAGGTCTTCAGACATTTGTTGACTACTTCAGTTTGACCATCAGTTTGGGGATGATAGGAAGTACTAAGTTGTAGTTGGGTACCTTGTAGCCAGAAGAGTTCCTGCCAAAAGTTACTAGTGAAGATTGGGTCACGATCAGACACAATGGAAGTGGGCATGCCATGCAATTTGAAGATCTGGTCCATGAAAGATTGAGCCACCAAAGCAGGTGTAAAAGGGTGGGGTAGGGCACAAAAATGAACATACTTAGAAATTCTGTCCACAACCACCATGATGATTGACTTATTGCCTGACTTCGGAAGACCAGTAATGAAATCCATAGAAACCTTCGTCCAGATTGAGGCAGGGATGGGCAATGGTTGTAAGGTTCCTGGGGATTTGACTGTTTCTCCTTTGTGGCACTGACACACATCACACTCAACTACAAAAGCAAGAATGTCCTTTTTCATGCCTGTCCAAAAGAATGAACTTCAAGTGTGAACATAACTCTTCTGAAAGCCTGAATGGCCTGCAGCGGGAGATGAGTGAAACTCTGCCAAAATGTGACTTTTGAGGGTGGATGTTGGTGATATCACTACTTTGTCCTTGTAGCGAAGAATCTCATCCTGCCAAGAGTATCCCGCTGTGGAATTTGGATCTGCTTGCAATTTACTAATGAGTTGGGAGAGCGAAGTATGTGAAAACCATTCCTTGTGAGCCTCTTCAATCCACTCTGGAATGGGAAGAGAGATTGCTAGCAGGGTGCTTTCCTCCTCAAATTGGCGTGATAAAGCATCCACTATGACATTTTCGCCCCCTTTGTTGTAAATTATCTCATAATCATATCCTAACATTTTGGCTAGCCATTTATTTTGTTGTGGCGAGGATAGGCATTGCTCCAAAAAATATTTAAGGCTTTGATGGTCTGTGCGGATTTGGAAACGCAACCCCAATAAGTATGGTTGCCAGGTATCCATTGCATGTAAGATGGCCATCATCTCCTTCTCATTGGTAGATTGTCCCAAATTTGTCCCACTTAGTTGTTGGCTAGTGAAGGCCAAGGGTCGACCTTCCTGCATTAAGACAACCCCAATACCCGTACCTGAAGCATCACATTCAATCACAAAAGATTTGGTGAAGTCGGGTAGTGCCAATACGAGAGTGGAACACATGGCATGTTTGAGAGCTATAAATGCCTGTTGCGCTTCATCATTCCAGAGGAATGAATTTTTCTTGAGAAGGTGAGTGAGGGGTCTAGCAATGTGACCATAATTGTGGACAAATTTGCGATAGTAGCTGGTGAGACCCAAAAATCCTCTCAAACTCTTCAAGGTCTTTGGTTGAGGCCAATCCTACATTGCCTGGATCTTTTTGGGATCCACCCTGACACCTTCACGCCCCACAATGTGGCCCAAATACTTGACTTCTTTCATGCCAAAAGAGCACTTGGACAATTTGACAAATAATTTATGCTTCTGGAGTAGTTGCAAGAGCAGGTCTACATGCTGAAGATGTTTTTCCGAGGTGAGGCTGTAGATGAGGATGTCATCAAATAAAACAAGGACAAATTTTCTGAGATATGGTTTGAGTAGGTGATTCATGAGGCTCTGAAAAGTGGATGGGGCATTACAGAGACCAAATGGCATGACCAGGAATTCATAATGGCCTTCATGAGTTCGGAAAGCAGTCTTTGGAATGTCTACTTCTTTCATGCGAATTTGGTGATAGCCCGAGCAAAGGTCGAGCTTAGTAAAGAATTGAGCCCCATTCAGTTCATCCAGCAAATCATCAACAACCGAGATGGGAAATTTATCTTTAACTGTCAGCTTGTTGAGGGCCCTGAAGTCTGGACACATACTCCATTCCCCATCTTTCTTAAGCACCATGACCACAAGTGATGAATAAGGACTAATGCTAGGACGAATGACACCGACTTCTAGGAGTTCCTTGATGATTTTTTCAATTTCATTCTTTTGGAAAAAGGATATCTATATGGGCGTACATTTGGTGGTTGTGCCCCTGGGACCAAAGTAATGCTATGATCATGTTCCCCTCTCGAGGGTGGAAGCTCATGAGGCTTGTCGAAGACCTACAGATGGTTGTTTAAGACCTGTTGCATCTCAGGATGAATATGAAGAGAAGTGGGCTTGAAGGCCTGGATGGCATTAAATTGGGCTATAACTCCATGGTGGCCCTTTTTTAACAACTTTTCCATCCTATGCGAGCTGATGATAGAAGGAGCACCTGCTTGGAGTCCGCAGAGGGTATGCATGTGGTCATTCTGCTTAAAGCTCATATATAACTCCTGGAAATCCATTGTGATTGGGCCGAGTGTGCGGAGCCATTCAACACCCAAGACAATGTCACACCCACCCATGTTGATGGCAAACATGTGGGTCTTTAGGTGATAATCCCCCATCTGAAGTTTGACATTTTCACAGCGGCCTTCACATTTCATTGTCCCCCCATCAGCAATCTAGACCTGGAAATTAGAGACTGCTCTGACAAAACAATGCACTGCTTCGACGACTCTTTGATGGATAAAGTTATGTGTATTGCCACTATCAATCAAGATTACTACAAGGCGATGTTTAATAAAACCTTTGATTTTGAGAGTTTGGGGAGAAGAAATTCCTGCCAAAGCATGGAGCGAGATAACTGGTTCTTCTGGTGTAGCTGGGAGCTCATTGTCTGGCTGGTTGTCCTCATCTTCCTCCTCTGGTCCCTCAAATGGTGGGGCTTCCTTAGATGAACTGTGATCAGTAGCATCAATTTGAAAGAATTTGGGTTCCTTGCATTTATGCCCCAGGGAGTATTTCTCATCACAGTAGTAACACAATCCTTGCTTTCTTCTTTCCGCCATTTCCGCTGGTGACACCTTTTGAACCTTAAGTGTTTGGGTAGTGCTCAAACTTGGGTGGGGTGTCCCTTGGCTATGAAATTTGGACGAGTTGACTGGGCCGCTAACGCGCGTTCTAATTCACGAGCTGTCGTGCAAGAAGCCAGCCATGTGACTGGGTGGTGCATCTGGATGTGGGCTTGTATGGTGTCTTTGAGACCACTGATAAAACATTCCAAGTAGAATTCATCTGCTAGACCTCCTGTGCGGAAGGCTAATGCTTCAAAGGCTTTAATATATTCTTGCATTGTGCCTGTCTGTCAGAGCTTAGTAAGACGACCCAAAAAGTTAGATGCATGGTCAAAGTGATAAGAAAGGGCTTTTGAGAATATCTTCCAAGTCATTGGCCTTGCATAACATCATTGATGCCACTACCACCATTGCCATATTTCTTGGTCCAAGTACAGGCTTCCCACAATTAGCTTAGTCTCAACATCTATGATGTGATTCAATGTGAAATATTGCTCCATTTGTGATAGCCATATGGCCGGATGAGAGCCATCAAATTTATACATGTCTAGCTTGGGTGGTCGAGGCTGGGACTGTTGGTGGTTTCCATAGAAGTGAAGAGAATGGCTAGATTCGCCCTCATGGTTTTCATTAAAAGCATATGCCTCCTATTGTACCCTCGACTTGCCTTGTGATTGTGTCATTTAAGGACTGGATCTGCTTCATTAATTCCTCCAAATTTTGTTCAAGGGTGTCTATCTTCTCATTGGCCATAGCTTGAGCTCTGGTTTGTAGCATGCACAGATCCGATGCACTTGTCGTTACTGTGAAAAAAAATTTGGGACCACCCGAAATTTTGACGCTGACAAGTGAATGGTACCACCTTGCTCAACCCGTCAACTTGATTCTTATGGGCTAAGTCTCCTATAAGTGTCTCGGGAGGGTCCCAGACTTTTTTTTTTTTTGAACTCCAAAAGGAGTTTTACTTCTCGCTTAAGAATACTGCAGTAGCCGATTCCTAGAAAAGTTAATTCTGCCTAATGTCCTGCGAGAATCACACCAAGGTATAGGAGCCACAAGCCTCCCTGCACAAATAGTCAGATCTATTGGTGAAACGATCAACTGCAGAGTATGAGTAGGAATGCAACAATGATCGAACCCCCGCTGCTAGATCTGAATGGCGGCTCTGATTGTTGCGGCTGCGACAGAACCCATCCTGCTAGATCTGATCTGGCAAAGATGATGTGCAATCTAGAGAGAGACAAGGGAACTATGGTCTCAAGGAGTGTCAGGTACTACAAATAGCAATATACATAAGGGTCCAACAGTAGTATTTGGCCCAATCTTTCAGGGCACTAACTAAGGAGGATCAATCGTACCCTTAGCCGTACTACCCAACTACCCTATCGTACACTCGAGTAATCTCCCTGAGTGCTATTCTCAGTGTACTGTAGCAACAAGACGACCGACGGTTTATCTATAGCGAGGTTTTAGGTGAGCCTAGGGCACTTCCGATATACCCAGAGGGTACTTGGAAGATAGTCCATGTGCGATTCTGTCTAATGCACTACCACTTGAAAGGGTACCCATAGGGGTTACAAGGGAGTCCAACAAGCGTGACCACCTCTTGTATTTCCTGCATGCACGCCTTCCCAAATCCGCAGGTTTATGCACTCAATGACAGATCCCGTGGTTTAAAGACATCAGAACACGTCTCTAGCCAAAAACAATTCTACTAAAAATGGAGATCCCACTGGCCTTGAAAAGTGTTCTGATACCACTTGTTATGATCTTGACCTGCGAGAAGATACCAGAATACCAAATATGCGAATAAATATACCTAGAACACAGAACAATGAGAAATAATGGCATGTATTTTATTATTCAGAAATGAAAGCAATGTTCACTTGCCTCTTTGAGGAGGCAACCTCCAATAGAGCTGGGCTCGATTACAAAATAAGACACGACGCTCCTCAATGGGGAGTCTCTATCATTTATATAGGATTTATACATGCAATACCATGGGTTAGTACCATGGTTCTTATTAATACCATCTATCTAATATCATGGCCTATTTGCAACTAACTGTGGTACCTTATTTAAATGCGAGTCAACCACTTACAATTATTAATATGGGCTTTATTGACACTTTAACTAACTATAACTATGACTCGACCCTATTACATAAATAAGGGGGTTAGGGTTGGACCCTAACAAAACTTGACCACCGAGTATGTGTTATAAATTCGTGGCAAGTGTGGGATGCTTGGTTCATTAGTTGGTCATGAAAGTCAAGCATGTAATTTGCAAAACAATGTACTACAGGTTGCAGAAATTGTAGGTGTCGGCTCATCGCTTAAGGCTCCGAAGAACAAAGGTGAAGGAGATGGAAGCGAGGAATTTAAGGATGATTGTGATGCATACAAGGTACAGATAAGATGTAGATTATTTTTTCATCCTTTTGGAGGACCAAAAGCTCCTCATTGGGGAGGATTAATCCAGGTGGCTCTAGGGACACACAAGACAAAGAGGGCTTATGTAAGCTCGAAAATCAAAGTGACCAGAACACTTTCGAACTAGGACCAGAGCATAAATCTCGTCGTCCTGATCGCGGCAGTCTGAACGGTTCGTCAATCTAAGCTCGTACGAGGGAGAACGATCCAGTCAAAGTTTTGGTCAAAATTGGGCCGTGGGCCAGGTTTAAGTGTCCTACAATTTGACCGACCCCGGGGCATGAAACCTAGCCCCCGAAAGCAGGCGAAATTGTTGCCTCTTTAATTTGTCTTATAACCCTTATGTTAAACAAAATTTTAAAAATGCCCTATTTTCAAATAAAAAGTAAAAAAAAAATATAAATGTGGTGGCGAGCCACCACCCCCGCCACCCCCAAAACCATATTACAAAAATTAATTATTGAAAGCGCTGACAGGCCATGACTCCCGCTGGCCCAACTGCACCAAACAACATTATACGTTAAATGTGGCTCGGCGGCCATCACCCCACCAAGCCTTCCAACCAACACCCACATTTAACATTATATATGGGGTGGGTGCGGGCCACCTCCGGTGGACCCGGCCCACTCCCCCGAGACCGTAAGCGTATGCAAGGCATAAGTGCAAGGCCGATGGGGATCGAACCCGCCTGACCCACGTGGGCTGACCCCCACCAGGTGGTGTCATATAACGCGCCACCATGAACCACCCAAACACCAAAAATGCACCAGCAACATAATTAATGCATCAACCGATGGTCAACATGCAATGTGGAGGTTATGGGGGCGAGCTGCCCAATGCGAACCCAAACCCACAACAAATTATATGCAGTGTGTAAAAAAACTAATGTAAGTTAATTTGGGCGGGGCGGGATTTGATCCCCTGACCCCTCCTCAACAAATTGCCTAATTTACCAACGTGCCACAACGACCTTGTTGGTAACTTTGCCTAGAATGTCATATAAACCCAACATTTGCCTGGTGTGCCCAAGCATGGAGGAACCAGGAGTGGACATGAAAATCGAGACGTCAATTTTTAATTAATTTATTTGTAGGTGGAACCATGATTGAGCGAAATTTCCAGGAGGGTGGAATTTTTGCAGTGTCCAAATTGGACAAAATTTATGTCGATCTTACACCTCTCAGCAACACGAACCCGATGGCGTAGTCAGTTTCCTGATCTGAGCAACCGATTTGTAGAGGACCCAAAGGAGGGAATCTTTAAGGAATCTAGGGGGAATCTAAAAGATTCCTTAAGCCCCAGATTTCCACTTTCTAAGAATTCAGAAATTTGACAGTGGATTTTGCACTATTCGACGCCACAAATCTGATGGTGTGTTCAGATTTTCCATTTACTCATTTCATTTTCAGCCACTTTTCTAAGTGGAGTGCAGGTGTCAGCATTCAGCGTGCGGGCAATGATTCCATGAGATTCGACGCAGCGAGGTTGATGGTACGACCAACTTCAACAGTTTGACTTCCTTTTCTTCAGACGGCCCCTGGATGTGAGGTATATGCAGTGCGTTCATCTACTTATTTTTCTATGCATTGTGTTGCACAGATCCCTGTTTTATGTTTGATGAGGGATCTTGTTTCTTACTTGTTTGCATGATTCCTGCATGATGTGATGCAGAATAATTTGTGGGATGTACTTGTTGTCATGATTCGTCATGTTTTATTTGAGATCCCTTTATTGTCATGTTGATGGGATACTCATGTTGTTTCCATGTATGTTTGCATTGAGATTGCTTTTATGCCATGTTGGTGGGATGCTCATGATCATCATGCATGAGTTTATGTCATACTGATAGGAGTCCTTTTTTTACTGAGAGTTCCTACAGCGGAACATCTCTTGGAGCCACTCCTGCGTGAGGGCATTTTCCTTGTATGATAGCGACATCAACTCTTATGTACATCATCACTATTGACAACACTTAATGCAGCGTCCTACACCATCTTGACACCGGGGCCCGGAGACGTAGTCCCTCTTGGACGAACCTCGTTATCAACGGATTACGTTTTCATGTGCTGATGATTGTCATGTTCCTCTTCTTTACATCATGCACATGTATTCATTTATGTTATTTTAAAAATGCAATTTAACACATCACGAAAATAAAAGGTCTTGGAAGGGTCCTTTGTCACACCCGGACATGGATTAGGCATGGAGCCATTTTATTCAAGTATATGTAAAGAAAAACCATAAACATTAAAAACTTAAAACATTACTGATATATACATTGGATCACTGGTATGTATAGTGGGTGAAAATGGACCTCTTTAGTGTTGGAAGTACATCTTGAGAAAATTCCCATTCACAAGCATATCAAGCACTTCACCATCCAAGTTTTCCAACAAGAAAGTATCTTTCCCATTTGCCTCAACGATCGTCAAAGGCCCAAACCATAAGGGATCAAATTTTCCATGTTTTCCTTTATCTTCTCATCTGAAATCCCACTTGAGCACCAAATCCCTTGGCTGTAAGGTTCTTTTGGCTTTCTGTCAAAAAAAGCCTTCATATTTTCTTGATACTGAATCAAATTCTGAGTCACCTCCCCCCTGGTTTCTTGAAGTTCTACTAGCTGATTGATCCTCCTGGTTAGAGAATTTGGCTCTTCATCAACATCTTGTAGAATTTTGGCCATTGGCATTGCTAGTTGTATAGGGAAAATCAATCCTTTCCCATAAACCAATTCAAAAGGAGATTTTCTAGTTGACCTCTTAGTAGTATTCCATAAAGAAAACGTCAGTTATGAGTCCCAGTTTTTCTAATTTTTTGATATTGTCTTCTTAGGAATTCTCACTTAGGTTTTATTTGATGATTCAGTCAATCCATTTCCCTGTGGATAGTAGCTAGTGGAGTGACCCACAATGATGTTATACTTCTGGCAGAAGCTCAAAAACTTGGCAGATTTAAAAACTTGAGCATTATCAGTGATAATATTCCTTGGGAAACCGAACCTGGCAAGGATATTTTCCTCCATGAATTTGATAACCACGACATCGGTTTCATTTCTAGCTGGGAGTGCTTCCACCCACTTAGTGAAGTAATTAGTGGCTGTAAGAATCCACTTGTGCTGATCACTGGAGGGCGGGTGTATTTATGAAATGAAGTCTAAACCCCGCTTTTTGAAAATTTCTTAAAAAAACACAAATTAAAGGAAAGGGTGCTAATTTATTCCTTTTAGAAAACATTTGGTACTTCGCACAGGCTCGAACATATGCATGTACCTCACCAAACAACTTGGGCGAATAGAAACTTGCTTTGAGAATTTTATGGGTTGTAGATCTCCAACTATAATGCCCCCCACACACACAATTATGGAATTAATCCATCCCTTTATGTATCTCTTCTTCAACCAGGCATAAAAACAAAATCCCCACTAAGTCTTTCCAATACAGTTGGCCATTTGAAATGACAAACTTATGGGATTGTAGCCTCAAAGCCCTATATTTAACTTAATCAAAATTGATTGGAGAAATTAGAAAAAGTAAGTAGTGGATTATGTGTTTATACTAGTGAGACATGAGGTACTTCATTTGGATTTTCTGCGTTGAGATCTTGACCTTATTCTACTCCTCTTCTCTTCGGCTTTCTCCTTCCTCGATCAACAAATTTATACCCAAGGCTTGGTAGTTTGATCCAAACAAGATTTTAGCTAATCCCTACCCTTTGATAAGCTTCGTGGGTTTGATCTCCAGGACATATTCTTGGATTTTAGAAATCCATTTACCCCTTTTTCCCTCACTGTACCCTTGTACCAAAATGTCTTTCACAACTACTGTAGGAACATAAGCTATTATGCTTGATTGCAGGACATATATTCTGAAGGTCTTCAGGGCCTTGACCAAGGCATAGGCTTGCTTCTCCAAAATTTTATACTTTAACTCAACATCCTGTAGCACTTGGCTGAAAAACACTATTGGTTGCTCATGTCCTTCATTGTTTTTCTGCAATAAGACAACAACTACTGTATGAGGAGAAGCAAAAGAGAAAATGAAAAATGGTTTTAGGTAGTCAGGGATGAGTAATACAAAAGCTTCTATGAAGGCCCTTTTGATTCTGGAGAATGACTCTTGAGCTTCTTCAATCCAATTTACCTCCCTATCCCTTTTCAACATCCCTGTAGTTTCTTTAATCATCTCAACATAATTGGGTATGAACCTCCTCAAAAAGTTGGTTCTTCCCACGAAAGTTTGGATTTCTTTGTTATTTCTTGGTAGTGGGATGTTTTTTATGGCTTCCACCCTCTTGGGATCTATCTTTAGCCCCTCTTTTTCCACGATGTGTCCTAGCATATTTCCCTCACTTAGAGCAAATTGAGACTTCTTAGGATTTAAAGACATGCCATATTTTCTGCATTTCTTAGAAGTGAGTTGTAGTTGTTCGATATACTCCTCATATGTTTTTGAAAAGATAGTGATGTCGTCTAGGTAATTTACCACAAACTTATCTTGTTCTCCCACAAACGCTATATCCATTTCTCTTTGAAAAGTGGCTCACGCATTAATGAGGCAGAAAGGCATTCTGGCGTACATAAACATTCCCCAAGGTGTGGTGAAAGAAATTTTATTTTAATCTTCAGGATGCATGGATACTTGATTGTATCTGGAAAAACCATCCACCATAGACATACGAGCAGAGACCACCACCTTTTGCAGAATGTAGTTCATTTTAGGCAGAGGGTAATTATCATTTAGTGAGGCTTTGTTCATATTCCTAAATTCAATACACAACCTTATTTCCACGTTCTTCTTCTTGAAAGGAAATATATTTTCCACCTAATATGAATACCTCAAAGGTACAATAATTTTAGCTTGGAGAAACTTCCTCACCTCTTTCTCAATTGATGGAAGTAACAAAGGGTTAATCTGCCTAAGCTTTTGTTTGTATGGTTTTGCCCCACTCTTCAAAGGAATTTTATGTTGGATAATATTAGTATCAAATTTTTTAAAATCATCATAATACCAACAAAACACATCCATATGCTGCTTAAAAAGGTCTAGGAACCTTTTTTTGTATTCCTTGGGAACTCCTTTGTCAAACCTAATTATCCAAGGATCTTGATCTGAACCAATATTGTAGTCTTCCACTTGTTCTTCAAATTATTTCTCAGTTGGCTTGGAAGCCATATCATTTGAGTTGAACAATCTTTTTAAAGGAACCAAACCTCTGAGGATAGTATTACCTTTCAATTGTAAAATCTTGTGCCCTGCAATGGTTTCTTCCCACTTGGTATGTTTTTCATCTATCACTTTCTCTTCCTCCTGATCAATATCTGAGTTTGAGAATTCTCCAACGACCTCCATGAAGCATTTGATTTGTTCCTCATCTTCAAACACCTACCAATACTAAATATTTTCTGGTATTGAAGGTTTGTATCTGACTTCAATTTCGTATTTGAGCAAGGGGTGTTGAGGAGGCTTGAAGTTACTAGGATCTACGACTAAGGAATCAATCATCCAATTTCCATCTCTAGGAAAAAATTAAATGTTAAAAGCTAAGAAAAAGTTCTCAATCGGATCCCATACCTCATTTCGGCAGGCCTTGAGTCTTGTATGTTTGGTTTGGAATTGACTTCAGATTCGTTTCACCACCAGCTCTGAATCCGCAAACACTACTAAGCACCCAATGTTGAGATTTCTCGCAACTTGTAGATGTAGCAATAAAGCTTCATATTCAACAACATTATTTGTGGCTTCAATCTCCAACTTGAAAGAGAGAGGGATCATGCTGCCTTCTAGGGACACCAAAAACACACCTGTCCCATTTCCTTCCCTGGAATAAACACCATCAAAGTATAGCTTCCATACTGTCACACTCCAGTGGTTGTTGGTCTAGTCTGACAGGACATTCCATCTGTGTCTCATCCATAATTTGATCATCTTCCTCTAACAAAAAACAAGAGAAATATTTCTATTTACCATACATGGGGGCATTATTTGAACAATTTGTTCTTGTAACTGTCTTCACAAATATCGCTTCCCTATATAACCGATGATTTTCTCCACCAAAAACAGGAATGGTAAAATATGTTAAATCTATTTTAATAGATCCTCCAATTTTTGATCCCCATGATTTGGACAAGAGCATACCAAACCTCACAGGGATATCAACCACTACAATATCCATTACAACACTCTTCACAGGGATCTGAGCCAAATTGACCACCAAGTCTTTAATCAACCCTAGACATTTTACTCTCTTGGAGTCAAAAGAATACAAATATTTATATGGTCTTGTTATTTGCAGCCCCAATTTCTCCATAACAGACAATGACATCAGATTGTGAGAAGCTCCTGAGTCAAGCATGCAGTTATGTAAGAGAAGTTCATGAATGACCAAAGTGACATATAAAGGGGGAGTAGAAGGGTCTTGTTCCTCAACATGAGGTCCAAATAAAACCATGGGTATTTCTTCTTGGAGGTTCAGGCTATCTTGCAGAGGACCTATGGTGCATGGAAATATAAACCAAGACACTTGGGTTTTATAATTTGACTGCTACAACAATTAGGTTAAGGGAACAAATATTCTGACCTTTTGCAGCTCCTTTTGAAGATTAAAAAAATAAGAGCTCTTATAGTCTATGACAACATCAACAAGATATTTTTCTTTATCACAGAGTGGTCTGGGTGGTAAAGGTAGCGACTCTATTTTAGAGACCTCCGGCTTGTGGATAATAGAAACTGGAGACTCTTTAGTTTTTGGTGACGCTTGGTCTAGAGGCTTCTTTCCTTTCTCTACTGGTTTTAGAGGATTTGGGGGAGAGGACTCCTCATTTTGGTCCTGCATTTTAGATCTTTTCCTGGAATATCTAAGATCGTATTTCTTGTGCAGCTGTGCTTGCATGAAATCAAAAAATTTCCTGCAGTAGCTGTCAATCTCACCATCATCTAGTGGTGCATCCAAATCACTCCCTTCTACTTCATTGGCCTCTATTTTATTTTCTCCCTATGAAAAAGAAGAAAACTAATTTTCTTGGACTTCTTTTGTTTCTTTCCATTTTCGTCTGGATCATCTTCTAAATACAATGGAGGATGAATGTGATCTTGTTTCTCCATTCTTTCCATTTAAAAGAGCTGCAAAGGATGTCTCCTATACTGAGGATTGAAACTTTGGTTAGGAGTTGGTTGGCTTTGTCGAGGAGGATTTTTTTTTTTCTAATTCCAGTTTCACAAGCTTGTTAGACAGGTTTGATGATTTAGAGGGATGGTGCTCTCTGATTACTTGTGGAAGTATTGTGGTTCAAATGTCACTAGACATTGCATGCATGATTGATAGTTAAAAGTATTTCATTTGATTGAAAATGTTGTGACTAATATGATTGTGTTGAATTTGTTGATCATAGATTACAGGGTGCTTGTTGTTGGGCTGTTAAATCATTGGAGCACTTGTGTAAAATTGACCATGACTTTTAGGAGTAATTGGTAAGTAATGGTAAGTTGGTATAGAGATTCTATTTTGCTTCTATGAATTTGAGTAATGGCCAAGTGATGGAAAGTAGAATTTGCATATTTTCGTAGCTATAGATGCTTATGACAATTGATTTTTCTTATGTTATAACATTATTCTTTTTGCTTATTGGTATTTCTTGGAATGAAATCCTTCATTTTAAAGGATACCATTTTGGGTTGTTTATATTGTGATATGATGAGTGAAAATTAAGTTCCTATGAGAGAAGAACACCGAGGATGATGTTATATATAAAGGGGGGGAGTCTGTGATATCCTTTGACATGCCTAAAATATTGCTAACGGTTAATGGAAATCAACATTCATTAATATTGTTAATTACCATGTTGAGAAAATGGTTGAAATAAAGAACCACTTATTTGTAACAAATCTCCTTGCTATGAGTCCCACCGGCTCTTAATGGAGGGAAGAGGGTGATATCTGACTTGGGAAGAGGCAATTATCAATTGCTCGTTCAAGAAAGAAACTAAAATTCAATTCCTTAAAACTACTTCATGCATTTTTTGAGGTTGGGACACGTTTACTAGATTGAACAATCTTGGTTGAATGTAACATGAAGATGAATCCTAACATAACCAGTCGCAATAGAAACAATGTTGCTGGTCATTTTGTCAAGAGGATGAAGAGGAAGAGCATGTCCCAACACTCTAGAGTCTAGTATATGTTACCATCACATATTGCAAGCATTAATTATTGGTGAATGATAGAAAGAACTGTAAATTCGATATGGGAAATGGCCTCATTGTCACAGAATGGAGTAATCCAGATTTCCAAATAGAGAAATGCTTTGGGCCGGTGCCACTAGTTTATGGAGGGTGACATTGGTCACAACTATTGTTGCATAACATAGAACCTCTGTTGTCCTTCCACATCGCAACCACTGGATATTTCATGCACATGGGCACTGAGGAGTTGTCGTAAGAGAGCCTACACAACCAATTCCAGTTATCAAGAGATAAGTATATTGTTAATTTTAATAAAAAGGAATAAAAAATGTTTATATTCCCAAGACAAGAGAAGTTAGATTTGTCATGTCTTGCAATATTGCATATGCATTCTTGTGTGTGAAGAGATTGCATATGAATCCTTTTGCCTAAAAATGAGTATTTTTGCTATTAATCTCTTCTATAAAGACAAGTAACCTGCTGAAGAAGAACCCTGCATGTAAAGGATCAAGAAGTCAAGATAAGGAAACCATGTTATTTTGTTACAAATTGCAGGGAATTAACTATGTTATTTTGTTGCAAATTGCAAGGAATTAGGTTTGGAAAGTTAGTTTATTGTATTAATTTCTTGAAAAGAACTCATAAATCCATGTGCATAGAAAACATAGGTGACCCATGATGTTTTGAAAAGGTTGCAAAAAAATTGTATTTTTATGCATAAAAGGACAACTATTATGTTAGTATTCTTTGGATAAGAATTTACATTGCATGCAAAGATAGATAATTATTGTGTTATCATTTGAAAAGAATACAATGTTTGGTGTTTAGTTATGGTGAAAGGAAATAATTATTAATGACATATTTCTTGAAAAAGGAATATGTGCTTAATGCACATAGTTAATGATTAATTTGCTAAGTCTTCTTGAGAAAGAAACATGTATCTACATGAAAATAAAAGTTATTGTGTTAGAAATATATATTTACATGTAGGGAAAATATTATATGTGTGTGAAACTGAAATACGTGTTTAATGTCTATTATGTTTAAACTCTCATTTTGAGAACATGAAGGTGTATTTGCATGCATGAAAAACAATAGATAATGAATTAGATTTATTGAAAAGAAATGTGTTATTTGCTTGCACGAAAAATAAAAATATTGTGTTTGATCTCTTTAAACGAGATATGATCTTTGCATCCATGAAAAATACACCTATGTTGCTCGATTATTTGAAAAGAAATATGCATGGAAATAAGAATAATTATTATGTTAGACCTTGGAAGGAAAACAAGTAATTGCATGCAATAAATGCATTAGATTTTCTTTGGAAAAATATATATAACCGCACGCAAAAAATAATAACACATTAGTTTTCTTTTAGAACAGGGCATGTATTTGCGTGTACAATAGAATTTGTAAATAACTCTATCTTGAGAAATATACTTTTGAAAAAGGGACATGCATTTGCATGCATGATAATAGTATATATTATGTTAGTTTCCCCTTAGAAAGGGACACACATTTGCATGCATAATAATAATAGCAATAATAATAATAGTAGTAGTAGTAATAATATCTAATGTATGGGAAAGATTACTTAGTTAGATGCACAAAGAAAGTTGAGGGGCTAACTTTCTTTGAATAAGTTTTATCTAATTATGCACAGAAATCAAAGCTAAGATGCGTGGAAATCAAAGTGATATTTTATTTACATTTGAATAGATGCTGAAGAATTACTATTAAAGATTGATTATTGGTTGATTAATAATTTATGTAATCATGATATCAAAGTTTGTTGACGACAACAATGGCAGGAAATGATGGTGACTTGTACAAATGATAGATTATGTTTAACATTGTGACAGGTAAGAAAACTTATGGTCCATGTAGATTTGTGTGAGTTGTAGGATGGTCCAATGATAGAACAACCAGACCACAAAGATATAAAGATTGAAGATTTGTGGGTAAATGATATCATGATGATTGTAGTAGCTTTTATGTAGATATGTTGTATTTGAATGATATTTCCTAGTTGCAATTTGATTTCTGGATGCATCGCATTTATAATTGTTTTAATCGATGTTTCAAAGCAATTACTGTGATTCATCATCATGATTAAAAGATGATGAGCTACAATAGTTGGTTCGAAACGCCGATTAAAATAATTATAAATGCGATAGATCCAAAAATCAAATTGTAACAAGAAACTGGTCGCAGAAGTCTAAAATTTGATATCTCCTTATAAGATTTGATGACAATGGTTAAGGGATGGACTCCCTTAAAAGCCATTGTGTGAGGGGTGAACACCCTCACTAGCGTGTAATAATAAAATTAAATGTTTGCTGGTTTTCACCCTACGTGGTTTCCAGGGTATATTGGTGTTAAATGACGTGATTGCTTATTGTGTCATTTTGATGATTTCGATTCCTTGCATGATGTTAATATGATGCAAGGTTACATTAGAAAGTTTATGTTAATATGCTACAACGTTCATTGTTAATGGTTAATGAGGAATCTGGAATAGTAATTTGGATAGTTACTCGTGGGTAAATTATGTAAAATTTTTCTAACTCCATGGATTTTCATGCGAGGTTAAATTATTCCATTCACAAATGTGTAAAATATTCCATTCTTAATATGGGCTTGATATGTAAACTTCAAAAATATTAAACTTAAAAAATATTAATAACAAAAAAATAGTTTAATATGGTTTATATATCAAATAAAAAATAGTTTAATATGGTTTCAAAAATATTAATAACAAAAAAAATAGTTTCTTATGGTTTATATATCAAATATCTTTTTTGTAAGTTTGACAAAACTACACATTCAACTAGTCCAATATATCACCCTGAAAATTTATAATTCCTTTACATGTTTAAAATGAAATTGACATTAACATTATATATATATATATATATATATATAAAGAGAGATATATTTAACCTATTGATATATGTTTTCTTTTTTTTAAAATGAAAGAGTCTCTATTAATATTTTATATAGAAAATATGAACCATAAATAAAATATTTCAGTATCATCTATATATATAATATAAAACAAGTGAAAATAAATAAATTTTTATACTTTAAAATTTTGTTACTCAAAACCACATTCATCTTGATTTCAAACCTGATAAATAAAATCTTCCAAAATACAAATATTTCCTCAAATTTTACATTCTAACAAAATTATTTCCTTTCGAAACTTAATAAACTTAATATCCCCGTATCCCAAATTAAAATAAATCTATACTCCTTTAACTATAATAAAATTAAGTAATTAAAAAAAATTAAACTGACAAAAGATAAAATAAAGTAAAATGTTATTAGGAAGGTTCCTTGAATAATAAATCAGAGCTTTCAAAGTAAGTGGAAAAGAACGTTTTACATTTCTGAAAAGCCAGAGCCTTCCACTCACCCACCGTTGTTTTGCCTCTCATTTCTCCGGCCACAACCCTTATGGCGGCCGGCAAACCGGCACACTGGTCAGCAATTATTCTGGCAAACTCCCTTAATTCCTCGGGAGCATGCCCGCCTTTGAAAGCTATTTGCTCAAACATTTTCCACCCTTCATCCTTTGTCAAGGGTTCCAATTCAATGCACTCTCCTGCCTCCATTAATGCAAGATCTCTGATGGATGTGGAGAATACTATTTTGCTACCTTTATTTTCCCCAAATCCAATACCCAATTCCTGCAGATCCAGTGGCCTGCACATCTCATCCAATATCAGAAGAAATTTCTTCTTCTTCAGAAATGCATACAATTTCATCTTCCGGATATCAATATCAGAACTCCTGGACGACAAGTCCAAATCGACTGACTCTGCAATACGAAATTGCAAATCCGGAATTGTATAGTTTTGAGAAACTGTGACCCAAATCACAAAATCAAACACACTGTTGACCTTGTGGGCATTGTAAATGATCTTCAGCAATGAAGTTTTTCCGACACCAGGTATTCCATAGACGCCAATTATTCCAACATTGGGATCTTCAGTAAGCCAAGACTGCAGCTGCGCTTCTGCAAATTTAATCTTTGATCCTTCAAATCCAGAATGCGGCACCGGTTGAAGCAACACATCGGCCTCTGCCACGGGTTGCAATGAGACAAAATCACGGACAATCTGCTGAGCACTTACCAATACTGAAAGATCAAATTCAAGGCCCTGGATGAGCTTATCAAATGTGGACTTCCATTCTCTAATTTCTCTGGACATTTTGGGGGAACAGGTGATGAGAGCGATGCACCGTCGATTCTTTTGAAAGCGACAGATGATGCGAGTGGCAAATCGAATGGCATTGCGAGTACTCTCCAAAGAGTCTCTTAATATCTCAGCGGGCATGAATGTTTGAAGATCTTGATCGAAGCCATTGGCAACTTGCTGTAAGAGGGCCTTCAGGCGCTCTAACTTAGTTTGCAGAAGCTGACTAGGGTTTTGATTATCCAACATCTGAACCAGCGCGGCGTCTATTTGTTGAATGAGGGCAGCCACAAATACCTTGTTTATGGCTCCGGCTATCAACTGGTCCATGGCGTTGAGTAATTTGGGGGAGAAAATAAACTAAATATATGAAGTACCAAAACTGATAGGAGACAATTTTGAGAATTGTGTGGTTGAGAGGGCTTGCGATGGGAGAACCAGGTGTGATGAAGACGGCAGCAGGGCATTAATTAATAAATACAGGCGGCGGCTGAAAGGAAGGGATAGCTTCTGGTTGCGATAATGTATCGTGGCTACGCGCCACTGTCCATAAAGAAAAAGGGGTTGCGTGCGATTTGGGCTGTGGGAACAGAGAACAAAAGGAAAGATCCGGATCATAATTTACATTTTTTTTTTTTTTTTTTTTTTTTTTTATTTATTATGATTTTCAAGAATGCAGGGATTTGTTATTTAATTTAGAGAAGAAATAAGATTTTATTAAAATTTCGTAATATAATTTTAAGATTTTGTTGTTGTTTAAAATATGTTTTTAAATGTATAAATAAATTTAGCACCGTGAAAAATAATCTTTGAAACATTTTAAATATGTAAATTAAACAATTTAAAATTAAATTTTTAAAAATTTGTATCTGATTTTAATTAAAATTAAACAAATTACGTTTATATTTATTTTATATTCATATTAAAATATTAAGTAAATTTTTTCCATATTATACTTTTAATTATTATGTTTAATCCAATTATTTTAATTCTTATTTTATAAAATTCCAAATTATTAAAAATAATAAATTTTGTGGAAAATTAAATTATAAATTAATTTGCTTCCTTTATCTAATACAGACAATATAGAATATCTCTATCATAATTTTACTACAACCTTCTCATATTCAATTAACAAATTCACATTTTAAGTTTCAAGTAATAAAAGAAATAGCAAAATCAACCCATGGTATGACAAAGATTGTAAAAGTGCGAAGAGAGCAATTAAGGAAGTTGTTGATGAATCTCTTAAAATTGGCAAGATAAAAATATACAAAGCCCTACTAAAAGGAAAAAAACGCAGTATATTTGTAAAAAACAAGAGAATCTCTTACACCTCTCTAAGGTAGCTCCTAAGAAATTCTGGAGGCAGATTCTAAGTAGGAAAACTAAAGATAATAATAAAATTGCTTTACATGACTGGAATTCCTATCTTAAAAAGCTTTATGAATCTCTAAATGTTATGGATAACTTTGAAACCTTGTTCACAACGAAAGAAGTTTTCTCATTAGAAGACATTGATTTGGGGTTAATCGCTTGGCTAATGGGAAAGCTAAGGACATTGAAGGTTACTAGGCAGAAATCTTAAAAATTGGAGGTCTTGTCCTCATCCCCCACATTCACAAGCTTTTCAATCAAGCGGTCAAGCAAGGGTTCCCTAAAAAATGGACTGAAAGCCTCATTATCCCTATTTTTAAAAGTGGGGATACAAATAACCCCTCTAATTATCAGACAATTATGATCAGCCCTCTCTTGGCCAAGTTATATGGTATTATTTTGGAAAGGAAGTTGAGAATATGGCTTGAAAGTGAAGGTAAGCGGGCTAAAGGCCAAGCAGGTTTTAGAAAGCAGCACTCAATAACAGACCACCTCGTTATGCTTAGGATCATTGTGGAGGAATGCCACAATGATAAATCCAATCTCTTTTGTTGCTTTGTGGACTTTAGAAAGGTTTTCGATACGATTCCTAGAAACAACCTTTGGAACAGATTATAACAACTAAAGGTTCCTTTTGAGTTGAGAGCTGCCGCTATAAGGTTATATGAGAATGTAATTGTCAAGTTAAAGTGCAATGAGGGGTGGTTGAAAGATATTAAGTGTAATATCAAAGTTAAACAAGGTTGCCCCCTCTCCCCTACCCTATTTGGCATTTACATCGACAAGCTAGAAGGTTTTTTAGAGGAAGTAGGATGTATTGGCATGATCTTAGCTGGGATAGTCATCATCCTTCTTCTCTACGCTGACGATATTGTTCTTCTCGCAAGGTGCCCATCTGATCTTGATAAGAAACTTATATTTCTTAAGGATTTCTGCTCTACCATGGGTATGATTGTTAACACTGACAAAACAAAAGTTATGATTATCAAATCCAAGAAGGACACTTATACTAATTTTATGTATGACAATAGTAACTTGGAGGAAGTGTCTTCCTACAAGTACCTAGGAATTGATATTCATCACAAGATCAACTAGAACTATAACATTGAGAAAAGGATTAAAGGGGGATGGAAAGCTTATTTTGGTCTTGAAAATAATTGTAAAACGACAAACCTCGTAATGTGGGATAGAAAGAAGTTCCTCTTTGAAACTTTAGTCACTCCGGTTATCTTATATGGATGTGAGGTTTGGGTTGTAGCATCTCTAGAGAATCCTGGAGAAAGATTGAGCAAATCTAGAAGCGTTTTATAACGTATAACCTCAAAATTAAAAGCAACACACCCTATCCTATTCTCCTTATAGAAGTGGGTCTTTCCCCTATCGAGAGCCTAGCTATGACTAGGGTTCTGTTGTACAAGCACAAACTCCATAACATAGGAGACCATAGACTTCCTAAGCTATCTTTAAATTCCAGCCAAAACCACCGAAGGCTTAAACGAGGTTGGTATAAAGACACCAGGGCCTCGTTAAACCATTGGGAGATTAACAAGAATGTTGCATTGCAAAACATTAATAACATTAAAAATATTGTTACTTCTAAGTTCAAAGAAAAAATGTGGTGTGAGAAAGATTTAGCAGCTAAAAGAAAATTAAGATATTATAAGGAGGTCATCAACCCCACCCTAGAAGATCAAAGTATCTCTTTGTTTTAACTAGCTCAAAGAATAAAATTAATATAGGCAAGATTAGAATGAACTCTCATGAGCTCCATAGTGAAACAAGTCGTTGGGCAGTTCCTAAAACACCATGGATGGAAAGGCTCTGCCATCTCTGTGAGAATACGAACATTGAAGATGAAAATCACTTCCTCTTAGAGTGCCCCGCGTACAACCACATTAGATCTCAGTGTCAAAATCTTTGTTGCAATACTGATCTTCCTAGCCTTTTACGTTGTCAAAATTACAGCGAGCTCGAGAGGCTTCTCTCCAAGCTTTTTGAGCATAGGAATAAAATCTTAAATCAAACTAAATAATTCGTTTCTTTAGGTCTGATAGACCAAAGTTTGGTCTCAGTGAACGTTAATCATCATCATCATCATCATCATCATCAAAACATATTAAACCGAATTAGATTTTCTTTTTTATTCAATTTATCATTTAAAAATTATTATATTTATTTGTTTAAAGTTTATATTATAATATAATTAGCTCAAATTATATAACAATATTTTATAACATACAAAATTAAAATTAAAATTAGTAAAAATCATTTTTATTTTTTAATTATTAATTAAAATTAAACTATATCTTTAATTATAAATTCACTGTGATAAGTTCAACCAATATAGTAATTACATCGGTTAGAAATGGTGTTGTTATATTTCTGTTAGTGTAATGGTTAGAAATGGTGGTGTTATATTTTTGTCTATTGGTTAGAAATGGTATTATTATATTTTTGTAGGGTGGGTTTGTTCGTTAAAATTATTAGTCTGAGACATCTGAATTATGGCGTGAAGAGTGAAGGTAGTGAGACTTTTTTTTATTTGTTGAATCTTGTTAAGTGAAGTTTGAAACATCCCAAATGGGGTGAGAAACATAGTAATAAACCCAATGCATGGAGGATGATGCTAGACACTTAGCCGATGATGCAAGGGCCGCAAACCCAACCTCTCACGGTGATCTTTGTACACGGGATGTTAATGTTGGGCGTGCGAACCATCCACAACCTTGATGGGAGAGGAAGCGGATGAGCGGTGTGGGTATTTGGAAGGTGGTGAACATATGCTTTGGCAAATGTTGTGGCTATTGTGGTGGGTTAATGGTCAAGACTGAAGCTCGAGTTGCAGAGAGCACTCCTGTGTTTGGCATCTTGAATGGGACTAGTGGCGATTCTTCCATCTGTGCCTTTAACTTAGTGTTGGGGATATTGAATTGGTTGCTTTCTTTCCTTGTGGGTCCCTGTTGGCTTCTCGGAGAAGGCTAAGGTTCAACTCACTGCAACTAAGGCGACTGATGAGCTTAGTAGTCGCTGGTCGGGTATACGAGCTTTTGGCTCTCTTCTGGCTCTTTAGGGTTGCTAGTTTTATCCCTTAAGTATCCATATAGGTCTCTTGTGGTGGGGAGGGGGAAACCCACATGGTGTCTGGTTAGATTTTCGTCTGCGAGGTGTTGGTGTCTGCAATTCTTCAGCTAATAATCTCCTTGTCAGTTTTGGTTCTTTGCGTTCAATAGTTACCATAGTTGGAGCTAATAGTCTCCTCGTTGGTTTGGGGCCTTGGCGTCCGGTAGTTACCATTGTCAGACTGAGTATTGCTCTTATTGTGGGGTTGGTAAGTCGCCCTAGAGTCACAATTCAGGTGCGGGTTAGTCTTTGTGTGCTTGTTTCGTCTTTTCCTAGAGAAGGTAGTACTGCTACAATGCGTGCGGAGCCACGCAACGCTCGCTTCCTCCCTCTGACCAAAAACATTTTTGCCAGGTCGGGAGGGCGGGGCTCTTATTTGTAGGTGGAAATGGTAGCGGACGCATCTCCATCCTCTAGTCGGGGTGGTTGCACTACTGTTAGAGCGGGTTAGGCAACTTCTAGGGGTCATGGGGGACGTGGTGGTTTGATGGCTAGTCGCGGTGGTTCTTCGGCCGGTCATGGAGGGAGCAACCCACAAACTCCGAAGCGGGGTGGGGGGTCGCGACAAAGGGGAACTAGTAGCGAGGGACAACGTGATGCCCTGGGCATGGAGGCATGGCAAAACAACATTGCTATCTATATGCCTATCGGGATTTTATTCAATCTCTATTGGAACATTTGGAAACTTCGGAGAGGGTGCGATAGGAAGAACATGCCGCACTCATTGCCACTTTAAACAAGATGCATTACTTCCAGTGTCACGTTCGGAAATAGATCGTGGTGGTCTGGCGTGGTGATAATTTGATATCAGAGAAGGTGGAGAAGCTAGAGTCATGGATGATGCACTTTGAGGAGCATGTCCAATGTTCCTTCCACCCTCCTCCTCCTCCAGGGACTGCTCCGGACAATCCTGCCTCAATTACTTTAGATGAATGATCATGGTTACAAATGTTTTACTTGTTTTACATGTTTTCTAGTGCTTTTGGCCTCCTAAGTTGTGGACTGTGTCTCTAGTTGTTCTTTTGTTTCTTTGTCATATGTTGATCGCAGTAGTCAACAAACTTGTCCGGGATGAGACTATTTGCATTTTGAAACTGATGTACTCCTTTTTTGCTGAATGAATAGAATGTTGACTTACAAAAAGAAGAAGTTTGAAACACATTGGTATAGTTGATCGAATGTGCTCTCTATTCTAATCCTAAACCCTTTTTCAATGGGCCTTAAGCTCTTTTTCTCTTAGTAGTTCCTTCATTAGCAAGAAGATCTTCAAAATCTCATATTCATAAATGAAAAAAATTACATATCAAAAGTTCTTTATATTTAAAGTAAAAATCCTTTATATTTATGTAGAAATATATATTTTGTTGTTCAAAATTAAAAGTATTTTAAAGTGAAATCGTGATCTATAATAAATTGCATATACTCCTCAATTTCATTTAATAATTTTTTTTAAAAGACATTTAGAAAAAAGAATCCATCCATTACCTATGGGTACCTTGAAAAGAATATCCCAAAAGGGATTCAAAACTCTCCTATGTTAAGGAAATCAATGAACTGAGAGTGAAAGGAAAACCATGTAGCTGTGATCCTATAGCCACATTGACTAGGAAAAGTGGATCTCTACAACATTATGGATAACCCCTTCACTAAACCCTTCTTCAAACATTATGTGTGACAAGTCATGAGAGTCCATCCTCCACAAATTTTAGTTCTCTATAAAAATGTGTGAATGATATTCATTTAAAAGAATCAATCTCCTTTCTAATGTCTTCCAATGAGTGCGATAACCATATGCTTTGTACAATGTTCCTTTCATTCCAATCAATGAGTAACTTAAAATTACCCAGAACCTACAAAATCCTGATGTCTTTAAGGAACACTGCCTTTAATAACACCCATAGAGCTACAAGTTCTACCTTTGTATTTGTAGCTCTTCCTATAACATATTTCAAATGGAAGTAAATATTTTCCTTGATAAAGAGAATTGTTGCTACTCCACCAACCACTAGATGTCCTTGGCTAGCTCTATCGAAATACCCCTTAGGCATTTCCAAATCCATCCTAGAGTCATCATATTTTCTACCTTTTTCTTTTCGTTTGCAGGTTTCATGTGTTACAAGGTACTATTGTGTCTCAAGCCAACCACTACATCTCTTGGGATAATGCACTCTTCCAAAGTAGTTGAGTTACATACCCACCATAACCAATAAACCATTTTACATGGGAAAGATTTATATTCTATATTCTATTTGTCCATCCACCTTTTCTTCACACATTCTTCAAGAAAATTGCTAGACCATGTTGTCTTTACATTCCATGCCAAAGTCCATACATACTCATAAATATGGATGCAATAGTTATATGAAAGGTAGTTTCTTCCTTTTGTTTGCATAAAGTACATTGATTTAGGCCTGCCCATCGCCTCTTTCTATTGTTGTCCCAAGTTAATAGTTCGTTTACCATGACAAACCACAAGACCAACTTAGTCTTCAAAAGGCCATACACTTTCCAAACTATGTTCCACTACCAAACTATATCCTCCTAAAACTCCTCCTCAACCTTAACCAACTAACCTAACTTTATAGTGAAGGATCCATTCATTGGATCTTTTTTCTAGCATAGCCTATCCAGTTGATTGGAGAATCTAGTAAAATTGGTCGAAAATCCCTCCAGACATTCTTTCCATAGCATTGTTTGAGGACCTACCAATCCTAGTAAATCAATACTTTTCCATGTTGGAACTTGCAATGCAAAGATGATAAATCCCTATGGAATTTAAAGTCTCCACCAAACCTACCTGAAGAACATAACCTTCTTATGCACTAACCAAAGCATGTTCCCTAATTCTTCAACTCCTCACATCCTTGATTTGCCATGCAATCCATTTTCCAATGAGAGGATATGCTTCTTAGAGAATATCCAATCTTTCTCACCTTTCCTTTCGTGTATGAACTTCCATTGAAATATATTCAAGTATTTGGATTTCACGAGTCTCCCATACAATGCTTCATTATAGACTAGTCACCACAATTTCTTTGTGGCCAACATTGAGCCGAATAAGTGTCTATTCTTTACGTCCCATTTCTAAGCTTCTTATGCTAAGCTAGTTTAGTCCACTTAACTAGTGGAATAGCTTCTTTGGGCTTGTTCCCTGACCACATGTATGTGAAGCACTTCTTCTAAATTTTTGTTAGGATGCCCTTTGGGATTTTGGCTATAGATAGCTAGTAAATCATAATACTTTCCAAGATGGACTTTATAAGAACATGCCTTCCTCTAGATAAACTTCAATCTTTTTATAAATCCACAACCAATTGTAGAATTTTTGTTAGGATGCCCTTTGGGATTTTGGCTATAGATAGCTAGTAAATCATAATACTTTCCAAGATGGACTTTATAAGAACATGCCTAAATAAACTTCAATCTTTTTATAAATCCACAACCAATTGTAAAAGTCATAATTATGTAGTTTCAGTTTAAAACACAAATATTTGAACCCTTGATCCAGGTCCTAAATTTGTATTGGGAGAATGCCTTTCACCTATCTAAATGTGTCTTTATGCATTTGGTTAGTCAAAATACAAGATTTAGATATATTTCTTCCCATGCTTGTGGCAAATGACGTGTTAAACATATAATGAGTATATTGTTGTACTAGCTTTGAGTCTTATTGTTAACTTGCCCTATACCCTAGAGTTTCTCTTCTAAATTTTCCTTAAACTATATGATACAAATATTCTAAATTTATTATATTTCAACACAACACACATAATTTAAATTACACCTTTTTAGTTTTAAATTCATTTATTAAAAAATAATTACTTGATTTAAATTATTTTATCTCCTCTCAAAATATATATTCTATAAATTATTATTTTATTATTTATAATAATATATCCTATAAATTATTATTCTATAGATTATTAATAATATTGTAGGTTTATCACCTTGCTTTTATAAATTGATGATTAATAATATTTTTGCTCATATTCATATTTGTGTTTATGCTAATTTAAGTACACGTTGTTTTTAATGATAGTGACAACCCCAGCTAAACACAATTCTGGAGTTCACATTGTGTTTCACTACATATTTTTGCATATGGACATATAAAGCATAATGTTAAAAGGTAAAGTTTCCAACACGGATTACTTTAGATTTCTTTTTTGTTGATTTAGACTAATGTAGTTTTTTTATTTTTTAAAAATTCACTTAGATAATGAGAACCTTAATTAAACAAAACTTTAAAAACTCCTAAAGTCTCTTTGAAATATAAGTGTAGCTGCATAGACTAAGACAAGTATCGTTTTTCTTTTCTTTTCTTGTTTATCAATTTCTCTCAAAACTTTGATTAAACAAAACTTATAAAAGCGTTGATTAAACAAAATTTATAAAAACTAAACACAATTCATGGTTAGTTATCATTGTATTTTCTCGTCTAGTCTTGAGTATGGATATGTGGTAATCCATATTAAAAGATAAAGTGTTTATAAAGATGTTAGTAATATCATTTCAACATATTAATTCATTTGATAGAGTCAAAATTAAATTTAAAAAATAGATACTTTTACTTTAAATTAATATTTTTATTATTAATTATAAAAATTATATATATATATATATAAACTAAAAATATTCCTAACGCAAAAATGTGTCTGCATATTACAATTTTCGTTTTAATTTTATATTAAAGTAAAAAAATTTATTTGATTACATTACAATTTTCACTTTAATTTTATATCAAAGTAAAAAAAATTATTTGACTTTTTAGTATAAGGGAGATAGGTAATTCTTTCGCTACTTAATATGAACTTAAACAAATAGCATGTAAAAATAATATTTATTAATATTATATGATATGTAATTCATTTTATCTTCCGTTGATATTTTATATTCAAAATAAAAATATTTCAATATCCATGTTAAATAACATAATTTTATATTAATATTACATAAAGAAAAATAAAGTAATATAAATTAAAAGTATTCTTATATTTTCAATTTATTCCATCCTATATATAAAAGAGCAAGTATTCACATTTAAATGGGTAGAATGTGAATATTAATTAAAAATTTTCAATGCCAATTATGTATATATCATATAAAATGAGTGAAAATATTTATTTTATCATAGTTAAAACATTTTGTTAGTGTTTTTCTTGAAACCAATGTAAATCGATCTGAAATAATTGAAAGGAATCAAATCTCTCTAGGTGCAAATCTTTCCTCAAGTTTTCCACTCAGAAAGAGATTTGCATCTCTAAAATTTGATAATTTTAATTTCTAGAGATTTGATCCCTCTAGGTACTTGGTAGATCTCCAGTTAAGATAGATCTATGTTGATTTAATTAAAAAGGAAAAAAGACAAAAATACTTTTGACATAAATCTAATTTTTGATTATAACTATTGTATAATATTTAGTGGATTTATCAAAACATTATAATTTATCATATTATTAGCGGAAATTTAAATATAAATAAGAAAAATAATAACCATTCCATTAATAACCAAAAATAAACCCATTAAAATAATATATAAATTATTATAATATAAAACCTATTAAAAACTCAATGCAATCTAATAGTTATTAAAAACTCAATGTAATCTAATATTTATTAAAAACGGAATGTAATCTAATAGTTATAACTCTTTGGGCATGTTTTTTTTCCATTTCTAGTGGTGAAACAAAAATATTAATACAACTTTTTTAGCATTAATTTTATTATAAAATATTTATAATGTGATAAATATAATATAAATTAAGTTTTTTTTATAATAAAAAATATAAATTATATTTTAAAGTTATAAAAAATAAATTTATTATTTTTATTAAATAAAATAATGTAATTTATAAATATAGATGGGAAAACTTATTATAAGTTAGTTGTTAAATTAATAGGAAAATTGATCACAAGTTTAGTGGGGATAATCATTACTGGTTCTTATTTGTAAATGCAGACTAACTTATCATTGTTATTTAAGCACGCCATTTGAAATTACTCACTGATTATCTGTAAAAAAAATAATTTTTCACTCCTGCCATAAACCTCTAAATCTTACATCATTAACCCATTTCCTTAAAAAAATAAACTCTTACCCAACAAAATCACTTTTAAAACACATATATAAACTCAAATAAATTTTCTAATTCTTTAACATTATTGAAAACAACAAATAATCCTATAAAAGCAATTCACAATGAATCATTCAAATAATTTTTTTTAAAACACAATAACCTTCGCAATTGAAAAATATAATTGATGTTATTTATATATTAACCTTTTTTTTATTATAAGAAGGCTGGTCAATAGAAAAATATAATTGATGTTATTTATATATTAACCTTTTTAATTATTATAAGAAGGCTGGTCAATTGCTATATTTGTTTTCAAATGCAGAAGGCATTAATAAATATCTAAGATTGGGCATCGCCATGTGTAGAACCTAAAATTTTGTGGACTCCATGATTGTACCAACAATCCAAATAGAGAAAATTATGAACATGGGCATATACAATGATCTTGTATCAAAATATCAAAGATTGTGTTGGTTAATAGAAGTTGACAAAATTATATAAGTAGTAAATGGGATATAATAATAAGAGAATTTTAAAATAATTTTAAATTTGGTTAATATTACAAAAAATGAGATATAGTTTGCGGAGAAAATTAAAATGATTTTGAACTGATATAATAATAGTCTAGGGTAATTTTTTTTCATAGATTTTTGTTTAGGTAAAAGATAAAAAGTAGGGAAATGATAAAAGTCCTAGATGGCAGAGGAAGTTTTGGATGTGATTTACAATAGTGAAAGTTTTGGGTATATGAAGTTAGAAAATATGAAGTGGAGTTATTAGAAGATAAAAGGAGGCATATTATTTTAGAAGGAGAAAAATAATGGAGATTTAATAGTATGGTTTTTTGGTTACAAGTTGGTGATGAGAACACACGATTTTTTATTATAGATATGCAAATTGTAAGAAGAGTATAAATTATATTTAGAAAATTAATAAGAGAAATGTTACTTGGGCAACAAACTTCACAAAAATAGCAAGTAAAAGAGTTAAAACATTTTTCTTTCATCTTCAAAGAAGACAGTCATGCTACAATACTAGAGGTAATTAGGTTGTTGAATTCCTTTCATAACTTTGTTAATGAGGAAGAAAACTAAGCCTTGATAAAGGAAGTTAGTAAATACGAATTGTATTAGATATTGTAGTGCTTTCAAAAGGAGAAAAGTCCTAGATTTAATGGTCTACTTGTGAACTTTTATTAACTTAGATGTAATGATTTTATTAAGGAAGATTTAAGGAGACTACAAGAACTCAAGGAAAAATGTTGGGTGCTTTCAATGCAACATTCCTAGCTCTAATCCTTATAAAAGAGAACCCTACAACCTTTGAGAATATTTGACCCATATTTGTATGCAATCACATATACAAAATTGTGTCAATGGTAATTGCTATAAGATTTAAAAGTGTTCTAATAAATCAAATCTCTAGAGGACAATTTGGCTTCTTAGAAGGAAGGAAAATGCATGAGGCATTTAGAATAGTTTAAGAATACATTCATTTAATAAAATTTAGTTACAAAAAATCAACAAGGATAAAAGTGGACCTATCTGAAGCTTATGATAGGGTAAGTTAGATTTACATTAAACTAATTGTAATTCATTTGCATTGTAATCAATAGTTCATTATTTGGATAATTAGTTGCATTCATCAATATCTTTTGTTGTGTTAGTATTAATGGATTAGCATCCACTTTCTTCAAATCTAGAGGGGCCTCAGACAAGGGTTCCCTCTTTCTCCCCTTTTATTTATTTTAATCACTAAATGCTTAATCAAACTACTAAAAGAAGCATAATGAAATGGTAGTATTAAAGGGGTACCAATAGGGGTATTATACAATATCAAACATCTACTTATTTATAGATGATATGTTGATTTTTTGTGATGGCACTAAAATATCCATGGAAAGATTTAAGGGTATCATGGATTAATTTATAAAAGCAATTAGAATGGTAATTAATATGAACAAAATCTATGATAACTTTATAGGGGATTTTTGAGTTGTAAAAGAACCATATGCTCATATTTCCTTTTAGGATGATTGATCCAGAATAGGGTATAAAGTATATGGGTTTCTTCTTAAGGCTAAATTAATATAGAAAATGTGGTTGGTACTGATGGATAGCTAAAGTGGAGAAGACATTAAACAATTGGTTCGACAAGTGGCTATCTTGGGGTGTGTGTGACTTTGTTTAATATTGGTAAAAGTAGTTCTAGAAGTGGTTATAGTCTACTAGATGTCATTGGCATGGGTACCAAAAGGAGTTTTCAAAATCATTGGAAAACATTGTTACAAATTTATATGGTTTGAAGATAAAAAACAGGAAAGGACTAATGTTGATCTCTTGGAAAAAGATGGCATTACCAAAATCCATTGGAGGACAGGGGGCTCGAAAATTCCTTTCTCTTCTAAAAGGATTTTGTCACAAAAAATATGTTGAGGCTAATTCAAGGAATATGTTTCTAGGTTAAGGTAGTAAGAGCCAAGTAAATAATCCCTAATATGATGGAATGATGGGTTGAAAATACTATCACACAATTAAATCATGTCTCGATAATCTTGCAAGCTAATATAAATGCATTCCACCTAATTATCAATTAATTAATTTGAAAAATTGGGAAAGGTGATAAAGTGCAACTTGGTCTTAACCCCTGGGTATGTATTAAAGGTATAAATAAAAATACCCTTAGAAATTCTTCATGAGCTAAGGAACAAAGGTTATTATAATCTTTGATAGGTTGCAAACTAGGAAATGACCATAGCTTGGCATCAACAATGTTTATCCTGGGAAGATCTTGGTTTAGGGGAAAAATACGCAAAGGAATGGAAAAGGTATGGAGATATCCTAAAATATTGCAATGTTAGGCTCAAAAAATAAGAGGAGGACTTGTCTTGGTCGTTGAATCTTACAAGTGATTATGTTCCCAAAATAGGTTACAAAGCAATAAAAGGAGAAGGAAGAGCATGTCAACAAATGTAGTGGTAGAAAAGCATTTGGAAATTGAAATTCCCAACAAAAAGCAAGATAATATGTGGTTAAGTTTACACAATAAGGCTACCATGTGAGAAGTTCTTAAAAACAAAGAATTGGGCCAAGATGGTGTTGTTAATTTCATATTGTAGAAGAAACTATATATCATATCATTCTAGAATGTCAATATTATAAGGGGGTATGGATATAGGTGGAAATGATAATAGGGATAAGGAATATTCGGGGGTGGGAGGGGGAGGGGGGGTAGGGGCGGGTTGGGGGGAGGGGAAATCTTGAAGAGGCCTTCAAAACCTAGTGTAGTAAAAAGAAAACTTCTAAGATCAAAGCACTAACCCTTAGCATAACTTGGGCTATACGACTAATCAGAAATATGAAGTTTTTTAAAGATTGGGAGACATTACCTATCAAATGTATAGTGTAGGCCATCAAAAACTTAAACTCCTACCCACATGTGTAGGAAAACGCTATCTCTCATTCTCAATTTGAGGTGGAAATAAATGAGGACATTCTGCCGGTCTTTCTTGGCGGTGCATCATAAGGGACCCCTCCTAAGGAAGGTTCACGAGGAATTCTATACTTATCTTCATACCATAATATTTCTTTTAAAGGTGGGATTGGTGACATAATGTAATCCAACTACAATATAGGGACTCAATATTCATTAATCAATGGATGCACAAAGAAATTGCTATCAAGAATTTTGTATTACATCGGTTATATGATAAAGTTCTCAATCTATTCACATCTTTCAAATTCATCTATGTCTCACATGTACAGGGATAAGAGTATAATTGTAGACCGACTTTCAAAAGAGGGAGCTAGGCTAGAACAAGGAACCTAGATCACTACTAAAATATAGAATATTCATATAATAAATATAATCCTGAATCATGGACCCAACCCTCATTTTCAATTTTTATTTATGTTTCATGTACTAGAAATTTTAAAATCTCAATGTTAATGGTTCACCTAATATTTTGGATTTTATTTTGATTTTATTTTCAAGAGGTCGCATATATATAACTTTTCATATGCAAGCTTTAGTTTTTGTGTAAATATAGCTTAGATACATGAACGTTACCAAGAAAACCATAAAAAAAATTGAATTTCGTTGATATCTATTTATGTATTTATTCAAATGAAAATACAATAGAGATGTTTTTAAATAAAAATAAAAATATGAAAATAAAAATTATTTAATGAAAAACAAAAAATGCTACAGAAATAATAAAATCTCTCTCTCTCTCTCTCTCTTTTAAATTTAAATTTAAATTTATTTTTTACTTGGAATGAAAGCATGAGAAACATGGAGTACTTCCCCAAATTTTGTGGACGGTATACTGAGTATATTGTAGCCTTGATTATAGGGCATCGCCCTAAGGGAATCAAAGAGAGTCGAACCCATAATCAACAACAACTAAAAACATTATCAAAGAACTTTACTTCTAGCTCTAGACCACCTGAGCTAACCTTTGGGGCTTGTTAAACATTTATTCATTTTAAATATTTGTAAATTTATATAATACAATTCTTTTAAATTATCATTAAATTAAATGAAAATTTCAAGTAAATAAATTGATACTATTTTGAAGTTCATAAATATTTAATTAAATAAATTTATATAATTGTTTTTCCTTTAAAAATGGCTAGTAATACATATACATATATATGTTAATTGGGCTATCCCAGGTGGTTGGGAGGAAGGAATGGAATCCTATAGCTCTGTAATTATAAATTAAACTTGATGTGATATAAGTTCAAGGAAAATTTAGCCCCAAGGGATAGCTCGGTTGGTCGAGTTCCTGCTTTTCTTTTGTAAATAAGATAAGATATATTACTGTAAAAAGGAGGTATTTACATAGGTTGGATTGTGCAGAACAATGTCGTCATCACAAGAGACAACTACACTGTCTATTCTAGCTATCATCTTGACCGAGATACAATGCGACTTTACAAAAATTGGGTTCTGTTTACAATGGGAATTGTAGAGATCAGAGCACTGTAAACCAATAGAAACCTGATTTGCAGTAGACTCCAAAAAGGGACCAGAGGATTGAGTCATGCCTGGACAGACAACACCGAGGACCTTTATTTTTGTAACCATATTCTCAGATGCGACCTTATATCTGCGAGAGATGTAGAAAAAAAGGTACTCGCAGCAGTCATTCTGGATTTGCAGTAACCAGGTCGTCATCCAGACTAATTGGTTGTTCCTGAGTACTTCCATCCTGTGGTGCTATGGCGGACAGGCAGTTGGTGGAGGCCCCTGCCATTTCTTTCTTGATACTTGGAGAACAGTCGACAGGTGTATGGACCTTGGCCGTAGACTTCTTCTTTAAAACTGTGTATTGTGAAGCTTCTCGGGTTATGAAGTGACAATGATGAACCACTTTGACGAAGATCACAAATTTTTCAGTAAGACTGTCAATTTTGTTTTCAACCTCCTTTGAGCGTTCCGCCTGCTCTTGTAGAGCCAGGCCCAGAATGGTCTTCATCTGCCACCAAATGTCAATGATGCGCACAAAGATATTTTCTCGCGCTCTAGTAAGAGTGGGGTTAGGTATCCAAGCAAAGTCTACATCCACATCCTCCAAGGGAATGCCTCTACTAAGAGATCTGGCTTGAGCCTCAAGGTTAGCAATTCACTCTTGGGTCTTAGGGTTCACCTCCACCACATTATTGAGAGCGGCACGCCTCACGGAGGATTCAATGTGGGTGACAGGGGGAGAACCTAGGGAATTCCAACGAGAGGCCTCTCTCTCACGCCCCTGCCCCTGAATAGGAGCTGGGATGGAGATGTGCTTTGGGGCCATGGGGAGGATGGAAGGGCCAGAGAACTAGAACAGATTGAGAACAGGGAAAAGATGGAAGGGCCAAAGAATAGAAATAGAGGGAATGACGGGAAGGAGAGTGCGAGGGGTGAAATTAATATGGGCAGGTGGGCCTTGGGGGGTGAGAAGCTGAGGGAAGGGGAGAGAAGTAGGAGTGTGGGAGGTACAAGGGGTAGGTGGTGGAGAGGGTGCCTCACCGGGTTGATGGGACAGAAGGGCGGCGTCCCCGCAGTGGAGAGGGGCTGTGGGTGGGATATCAAGCATGACTATCAAACAAAGGACATGCCTAGGAATATACATGACAATACCACCGTCCTCCCAATTCCTTGAGCCAACCTTGATGTGACTCAGGATTCTCGAACAATTATTATTTGTTTTTCTGGTTGTCCCTGACATTGATAACTTCACAGTGCTAACATAGATCACCTTCTTCCAGATCATGCCATGACCTGGATCTTAGCCGTAGTCTTCCTGCTATCCCCTCATTGGCCAACCTGTCCGCCAACTTGTTCCATTCTCTTCTTATGACCTAGAAATGTAACCCTTCCATGCATTCCATGTTGTTTTTAATTCTTTGTAGGATTTTATTTAGGTGCCAATTATATGAAACCTTGGCTACTTCCATCCCCTGCTGGAGCTTCTTACAGACTTGTGTAGCGAGAGTTGAATCACCTTCAATGATCAATGGGCTTATCTTGTGGCTTTTCATGATGGTGATTCCATGTTCCAATGCATGTAATTATGCTGATTTATTGGTTGATGAACCAATATTGCCCTTGTAAATCCATAACATTTCCCCTTGAGCGTTCTTGAAGACACCTTCGAATCCTGCCATGCCTGGGTTACCTTTGGCCGCACCATCGTAATTGAGCTTAATAGTTCCCTGCTCTGGAGGCGACCATTTGTCATTTTGTCCTCTTTTTCTAGAAATTGAGGGGGCCTCAGGGGCGCTGGCTAAGTGGAGATCCAACATGTTAAGTATTCTCAAGTCTATACTGCTAGGAGGGTCATTGGCGTTTTGAAGAAGAGAGGAGGCCATTGACTCCTGAATTGAATTCTTGACCTTTGAAAGGGTGATTTCATCCTATGATGAAGTACCCCAGAATATTCTAGCATTGCTTTCCTTCCAGAGCGCCCAAAAAACAATGTCCAAGACGAGATTCCATGCTATGTTAACAGGAGGATAGGGGGAGAAGGATGAACGCCAGTTAGAGATGGTGTTAAGGATGGAGGAGGGATCCCGATCTGATCCTTTAAAGACCAAATTAACCTAATCCCATATATAGTCGCATAGGGACATTAATTTAGTAGATAATTTGAAGTTTCTTCTTCTTGCTAACATAGATGGCATCTGGAAGGTCCAATAAAACCTTTTTTCAGAGGTTTTCCCAGGTTAGAATTTTCCTGTGCAAGACAAGCCAAAGGAAAATGGAAATTTTTGGCCAATGTCTTCTATCCCACATTGATTTCCATTTGGGGTCTGGTTGGATTTGATCATGTTGAGCTATGTATATGTATGCTTCCTTTATATTGAAGTGCCCTGCTGGGTTTTGGCCCCAACAGATCTTGTCCTCGGAGGTGTCGTGGAGGATTTGTCTCTTTTGTAGTTCTATTGATAGCTCAGACCAAACCTGAGGGTTGATGGGGGGAACCCACTCTTTCTGATCAATCCATTCTCTCCAGCTATCCCCTTCTGTGCTTGGTTTCCAATAGTGACAGACCCTGCTCCTACCCCTGTTTTGCATCTCGGACTTGATCAATTGATATTGATCCTTGTCAAGTTCTGGCCTTTGCTGCCAAGCATCTTCCCAGAAGAGTGCCTTGTCCCCATTCCCAATCTCCCAAAAGCTATGTTTTTGTATGATAGCCCAGTTCTCCCACGCTTGATTCCAGATTACCGAACCTTTGATGCTTCCATTGAGCCTTATTATTTGCTCCTGCGAGTGGGTGGGAGCGTATTTTTCCTTCCATAGGATACCCCAGGGGGAATTGGGATTTGCTAACCATCTCCACAAAGTTTTTTCTCCCAAGGCCTTCCCTAGGAGCTCAGTGTCCCTGAGTCCAAGGCCACCATCTTTTTTGGGCCTACACATTTTTTCCCATGCTACTAGAGCCCATTTCTGCTTTTTCTCTGCTCCTCTCCATAAGAAGTTCCTTTGCAGATTCCTGATTGCGTTGGAGATCGCTTTTGGGGCAGCCAAAGCTGAGTATAAGTAGTGCGGGATCGCCTGTAATACTGATTTTACAAGAACCAAATGACCTGCCAAATTTAGCGATCAAAAGGTCTAGTTTGCCAGCCTCTTTTCTAATTTATTTATCAATGCTTCCTAAGTGGCACGGGCTAGTGGCCTGTCTGTGAGGGGAACCCCTAGATATTTGGAGGGGAGAGTACTTATGGGAAAATCAAGGATTCTAGCAATGTTTCTATGAATGGGCAGAGGAGTGTTGAAGAAGAATAGTTTAGATTTTTCTTGATTGATGGAGGTGCCAGAGGCCGCAGAGAAGTCAAACAGAATGGTCTTGAAGGAGGAAGCTTCTTTGGCAGTCAGGAGACCCATTAGTAGGGTGTCATCCACAAATTGTTGGTGCGTGGAAGGAGGAGCTGAAGCATGATGCTTGAGACCTGATAGATAATTGGCAGATAAGGCTGCAGTTATGGATCGGATGAGCCCTTAAACCATTATGACAAAGAGAAAGGGAGAGATTGGGTCCCCTTGCCTAATGCATCTTGAAGGGTGGAAAGGATAAGAGGGGAAACATTCAGGAGGATGGAGAAGAACACCAGACACGATCACCATGATCCATTTGATACTCTCTTTGTGGAACCCATAAGCTGCAATAATTGCTCTCATGTAGGCCCAACTTATTTTGTCAAAGGCCTTAGACATATCTAATTGGATCATCATACCCGGTTTATTTTCCATATTGAGAGAGTGGATTAACTCATGTGAGAGGATGATACTATCCATTATTTTTCGACCTTCCACATATCTTGATTAATGATGTGAGATGAAAAGAGGCAAGAAGGATTTCAGACGATTGGCCAAGACTTTGGAGATGATTTTATAAATGACATTGCAGAGGGCTATGGGACGAAACTTATCCAGGGAGTCAGCTGAATCGCCCTTGGGAATTAGAGTGAGAAAGGTGGCATTGAGGGCTTTTAGGACAAACTTTTGGATTTTGGATTCTTCTACTAGGGCATGGACATCATTTTTTAGGATTGGCCAGCAAACTTTGTAGAAATCAATGGTAAACCCATCCGGTCCAGGTGCTTTCCCATTGGGCATGCTCATCACTACATCCTCCACTTCCTGAAGTGAAACTTTTCTAAGAAGCATTTTGTTATGGTCCTTGGTGAGGATCTTGGGAATGTGTTTGGTAATTTTTTTTATGTCCTCTGCCTGATCATTCCTTGGCTCCTTAAGGAGAGAGCTGAAGTACTGAGTTAACTCTTCTTCCATATCCTCTTGAGAATGAATGAGGTGTCCCTCTCGGTTCTTTAGAGCCAGAATTCTGTTATTCCTTCTATGTTGGATCATCGATTTGTGGAAGAAAGCAATGTTCCTTTCCCCACATTTTAGCCAGTTTATTTTGGATTTTTGCTGCCATAACTTCTCTTCCCGAGTGACTCTTTCCTCCCAACTTTGTTGTAATTTTTGCTCTTGTTTGTTGTGGTCTATGATACCTTCTTCAATGATATGTTGCTGGAGGAGCGCCATTTTGAGCTCTAAATTTATTTATTTATTTTATTTTTATTTTTATTTATTTATTTTTTAATTTATTTATTTAATTTAATTTTAATTTTAATTTTTAATTTTTTAATTTTATATATTGTTTATTTATTTTATTTAATTATTATTATTATTATTATTTTATTTTTTTTCGTGATGATGTTGCCGAATGTTTCTCTGTTCCATTTTTTTATTTCCTCTTTGATGTATTTTAGTTTCTATTGAAAGGTGTACATCTTGTTACTAGATCTAGTTGTTGAGTTATTCCACCATTGCCTCATTTTGCCTAGGAAATCCAGGTGATCCAACCAGAAGGCCTTGAATCTAAAAGGCTTATTCTTGGGACCATTAGAGATATGAAACTTAAGAGAGATTGGCCAATGATCAGAGCCAACTTGCAGAAGAATATGAGCTTCCGTTTCCCAAGAGGTGAGGTAGGCTTCCTCTGAGAGGAGGAAATGATCTAGCCTGGAAGCTATTTGTCATTCTCCTCCTCTTCTATTATTCCAGGTGAAAGTACCATTGCTTGTTGGGATGTCGATGAGATTGAGGCTTTCAATAGTTGATAGAAAGGATTATGAGTCCTTGTCTAGTTTCCAGATTCCTCTCCTTTTTTCCCTAGTTTTGTGATCATATTGAAGTCCCCAACAATGATTTTGTAAGGCGTGTGAATGGAATCCATCAAATTAGAGATACAATGCAACATCTTGATTTGATCAATCACCTTATGGGGGGCATAGATATTAGTAATACAGATGCTGTCATTAGAGCCTATAATTCTCAAGACCGAAGTAATAGAGTGATGGGTTTCCATAGAGGAGATGAGGTTGAACTTTGAGCTTTTCCATAAGGTCATGATTCCTCCCGTAGATCCTATGGCCGAGTTGGCTAAGTAGCTATATTGCTTGAAGCAGATTTTTTGAAGGAGAGGAGAGAGCCGATTCAAGTTTAGTTTCTTGAATAAGGAGGATGTCAGGTTTATCAGACATGATTTTGTTTTTCAAGATTCTTTTCTTTCCAGGACCATTAAGTCCTCTTATATTCCAAGAAATGCAATTCATAGGTAAGGAGAGGGGGTTAGGGCTAGGGATTTTACCTTTCCTTCGTTGATGAGCTTGGCACCCAGTTCTTGGAGGAGCTGGCTAGTAGTCTTTCTACCTCTTTTTCGGCTTGGTCCTTTTGGGTTGTACCCTCCTGCTAGAATGTTTGCCATGATGCCTTTAGATGTGTTGCTATCCAGTGAGGGGTGGACTACACTGTGTTTTAGTTCCTCTTGGAGGAGGTAAGCTCCTTCTATTTTTTGAAGTTGATGTTTTGGGATTGCTTCTATTCCATTTATCTTCCATTCTTCTGCTATGGATGCCAGGTCTACCCCTTCCAATGCTTCTTCTATAACACTCTCCTCTGGGGTTTCCTCAGTCCCTATTTGTTCCATTTCAGTATCCTCTTGTGCGTGCTCATTTTCCCTGTTTCTATGATCTGCTTCTCTATCTTCTTGTTCCCCATTTGCTTTGATCTACTCCTCTTCTCCTGCTTCATCTCCTGTCGGGTAGTTCGGATCTAACTATTCTTGTGTGTTGACTAGGGCATCGAATTGGTTCTGATTTACTGCCGTTTGCTGATCCTTCTTAGGATTATTATTTTTTTTCCTGCTATTCTTGTTCCTAGTGTTGACTCTGGTGAAGCCTTCACTGTCCTTTTTCTTGCTTGCATGTTCAACGTTTTGAGGGGTTTTGTTTAGAGGATAGTCTCTAAAGATATGGCCATGTTCATGGCACTTCTTGCACCTGAAGGGGATGTGTTCATAATCTATACTTTGTAGCCATACTTCATCCTTGAAGATAAGTTTTATTGCTTTTAGGAGGGCTCTAGATGCATCTATATACACGCAAATTCTGGCATAGGATATGTAGTTTCCGTTTCTAGTGCCTTCAGACATTTTTATGTACTCCCCCAGTTGATCTCCTATGCCTTTGAGGACCGAGGGATCCTAGTAATCTATTGGCTAGAAATAGAGGTGCATCCAGACCAAGACTCTTGTGAAGTCCTCATTCTCCGAAGTGAAGTTTTCATTCGAAAATCTCATGTATAGGCCTGCTGAGTTGAAGAAGTATGGACCTCCTTCAAAAAATATGTCTCTGTCTTCTAAGAGGTCGAAGATTACTGTGAAGAATCCTTTAGATCCCAACTGGAGTTTGATTTCCCCCCTAGGTGTCCATTTGTTTTGTATCCACCAGTTCAAGGCTTTCTCTGTCAGCCAAATTCCCATGAATTTGCAGATGACTGCATGTTCTTGCATATATTCTCTGTAAACTACTACTCCTGAGTCTTGGATTTCCAACTCCATAATTTTCTTGGCTATAGGGTTGCAGTTACTCATTTTTTTTTGTTCCTCTTGCTACACCTGACCTTTTACTGTGGTTTCCTCTGTTGAAGAGGGGATGGTAGAGGTGGTGCCCTTTGCTAAGTGAATCTCTTTCTTTTTCCCTTTCTCCTGCCTCGTTTCTATGCTTTCAGGTTTCTCTCTTGAGGCTCGGAAGGCTGTGCTGGAGGCCAGCATAGTGAAGAGGGAGGCTTGGTCCAGAGGGTGTCGAGTTACAAAATCTTTGAAAGAGAGAGTGTCGTGGCTTGAGTTCAGCTCCACCATGGGCGAGGGGATGAGGGGCATTGATAGACGGGCTAGGCACGCTAGAGGTGGCTGCTTTATGAGCCAAAGGGTCTGGTTAGGTTAGGATCCGACCACATGCAAGCTTCATCTCTGTCCTAATTCCATTCAAAGGTGCACAATTTTGTTGGTCGAGTTCCTGTTGCCAAGTACCAAGCTTGCCAATTGGGAGGTCACGGGGTCAAATCTCCTCGACGCCCTTAGGGTTAGGACTGACATATTAGGCCAACGGGTAGATCCTTTTGGGTGGATCTATTCGGATTATTTCCCGTGGATGTATCTACCACTCAATGATCGTGAACCACAGTTGAAAAAAAGAAGTTCAAGGAAAATTTAGGGGCTAATATTCATAGCTGGGCTAATTTTTCATGCTTTTCCCACAAAAAGCTTCACCAATTTCCATTATTTTTTGCTAGGTTATGTGAGTCCTGAGATGACATACACACCTAACCTGTGGCTTGAGTAGTCACGATCCAAGGGCATATATGCTATCAAAATCACCCGAGAATCAAACTTGGCTTGGGTCACACCATCCCTTAGCATGACTAGATTTTTTCCCACCGAGTTTCGAACTTGGTGACCTTTACACCACATAGTGCCTTAACAGAACACCCTATCACAATCTATTCTATGCCTTGTGGGCTTGCCAATTTCCATTTTTTCTAAAAATGATTCAGCCAAATTTTACAGTATAAAATTATTTTATTTTAAAAATTGCCAAAATTTTCTAGAGAGTATATATAATTATTAAATATTTAAACATTTTTACAAATATATTGCCAAACATTTTATTCTTTTCATAATAGGGTGTAATAAGATTTTCTAAAGTTTCTAAAATTTAAGATAAATATATATCTTTAAAATTTTCCCTATATAAGTTCATGAAATGTAAATATTCTATAATGATAGCAGTGTATAAAATTAAAATTAGTATCACTAAATATCTTCCCTATTCTATTTTCTAATTATTCATTAAAAAATTAAAATATCTTTGTAATTATAAATTCATTGTGATGTCTTCAAGCTTCAGATTGGGTTGGGCAGGGGCACAAATAAATATGCTAAATTACTAAGCCTTAAGCTTCTCATCTTGTTTGCTGTTGAAAAGGGATGTCATCAGTTGTAGATTTTTGGAGGCTCAAAAGATTTTTATAAATTGGTTTAATGAGATTACAAGATGTCACATGCATACATTGTATCCAATCCTTGAAGAGCTTTTACAGTTAAAGATTAGTTTTGATCAAATTTCATGTTTGTATATTTATAGGGAAAGAAACTCTAGTACAAACACTCTCTCTAAATCCAACGTTGAGCAGAATCTAGGCGCTTGGAAGATCTTGGAACAACACCTATGAATATTATCATACGCCTTTCATAGATGGCATGCAGATGAACATATTACCAAACTGTTTTTTTTTTTCATTTATGTTCTCTAAGATAAATTCCCAGGCATCTGGGAGGATTTTGTATGTATTTTCTATTTTAATGTAAGCTTATCTTGCTAATAAAAATTCCTTTTTAGACACAGAAAGAGCTTTCTAGAGGTCCGACCTTTTGATCTT